>CM021106.1:228217190-228287441 GCA_007115665.2 Sequoiadendron giganteum
AGGGAGGGATAGGTAAAGATGGATAGTTGAGATAGATAGAAGGAGAGAGAGGGAAAAGAGATATAGAAAGAGGGGGAGGGAGAGAGGAGAGATAGAAAGAGGGGGAGGGAGGGAGAGATAGAGAGAGTAGAGAGGGAGGAGAGAGATGGAGAGAGGTGATAGAGAGAGAATTAGAGAGGGAAAGAAGGTGGAGATATTGAGAGAGAGGAGGCAAGGAGGGAGAGAGAAATAGGTATAGAGGGACAACTAGGTAGAGAGAAGTAGATATGAAAGGAGAGATATAGGGAGAGGTAGGGATGAAGAGAGAGGTGAGACAAAAATAGAGGAAGGTCTAGGTAGATAGAGGGAGGAGGAGATAAAGATAAAAATAGAGGGAAGGAGAGAGGGAGGAAGAGGTAGGGATGGAGAGAGAGAGGTGGGAGAGATAAGAGAGAGGAGGGAGGAATAGGTAGGGAGAGAGGTGTGAGATAGAGAGAAAGAGAGTAGAGAGGGAAGGGGAAAGAGAGAAGTGAGATAGGTGATAGAGATGTGTGATGGAGCTTAAAATTAGTGAGATAAGGAGGAATGTGAAGAGATTGAGATGGAAGGAGGGGGGAGAGAGAGATATGTATAGAGGGATAGGTTAGATAGAGAGAAGTAGAGAGAAAAGGTAAGTGAAAGGAAGAGAGGGGGAGTGAGAGAGGGGGAGAAAGAGAGGTGAGATAAAGAGAAGTAGAAAGGGAAGGAGAGAGAGAGGGAGGGAGGGAAGGAGAGAGAAGTGAGATAGAGAGAACTAGAGAGGGAAGGAGAGAGAGAATGACAAGATAGAGAGTAGAGAGGGGAGGAGAGAGCGAGGGAAGCAAAGAGAGAGAGAAAGAGAGGAGAGGAGAGGGAGGGAGGGAGGAAGGGAGGGATAGGTAGGTATAGAGAGTAGAGAGAGATATATAGAGATTCAAGGAGAGGGATGAGAGATAGAAAAATGTAGAGAGGGAAGGAGGGAGGGAGATAGATATTAGAGAGGAAAGGAGGGAGAGATGAACATGTAGAGACATAGTTCTTGAGCTGAAGGAAGATATTGTTAGATAAAGAGATGGAGATAGTGAGAGAGAGAGAGAGAGGTCTAGAGAATAAGAGATGAAAATGAGTGAGATAGAGAAAGAAAGATGAAATTTGACCTCTTGAGTACTAAAATTTGACCTCCTGATTATTGAAATTTGACATGCTGATTACTGAAATTTGACATGCTGATTACTGAAATTTGACTAAGTTTGAAATTTTTAAGATCTTCCAAAAACTAGAATTTGCATTATAACTCTTAGAGATTTGAAACCACTCTCAAACATCCTGCCTATAAATACATGAAATATAACTTAAAGTATAAGAAAGTAAATGTCCATATGTAAATGTCAACTTATACTTAAATGTTTATTTCATGTATATAGTTTCCCTGACAGAGAAAGCGAAAATCTAGTTCTGTGCAAAGCAGGCCATTTGGCGCACACCAAATGTGATGAGTCATTTAGTGCTCACCAAAAGGCCTGCTTTAGACGTGTTAATTAACAGGATTTGCTAAATTTTCTCATATTTTCAACCGTGCTCCCCATCTCATTTGCACGTATGTCAATGCAAGTTTATAAAAAAACCATGATAGTGTTAACCTCTATCTCATCTATCTAAATATATAAAATAAAATTCATTTTGATTTAGTTAAGGTTTTGATCCATGGCTTCTATTGTAAATGTCTTCATTTTTGGTCAAGAACTAACATGTGCTAGGTTTAGGATAGATTTTACACATTCATCGAAACGTGAAAAAAATTACGTTTTTTGAAACTAGACTCCATTCTACACATGATGAAAAAAAAAAATCAATTTTCGTTTAGTTTGGAAAAAAATTGGGGGGGAGCACGCTCAAATTTCAACTTTTCAGGATGTGTCCACTTTGAAAATTCATAAAATATTATATATTGATTAAAAAAATTATCCGAAAGAGGAGGATAAACTATATGGTGTTAGCTAATTTCTCACCATTGGGATTTTTGAAATTCTAAAAAAAAGTTAACCAAAAAGGGGGGAGCCCTCAGGCGCTATGCTATTTTTTTAATATAAACAGGACCTGTTTTGGCCCCCCCCCTTTTTGAGACCCTTAATCTTAATTAATTTCAAAAAAAAATAGTAGCTTAGAAACTAGACTCGGAGTACTTCAAATTTTCTTGTTGTCGCATCTTGAAATTTTGAGCATAACTATCTTCATTTTCTCGTGCAAATCAGATTTTCCTAATTTCAGAAGAAAAAAAAAGTGGCATCTTAAGAGCCAAAATTGTGTCACAGATTGGTGCACTTACCCTAACTTTCCTTTTATTCTAAACGAGAGATCATAAGTTCAGAACTAAAAAAATTATTTAAAAATAAATTAGAGTTTGATTGTATTTATATCAATCTATATTTAGAAAATTCCACTGAATTTTTAAAGGGTATAGTAAAAATTTGTTGATTCTTGCATCATTATACAATGATACATTTAAATGTTGGGCAAGTCAAACCTCAACAAAACACCTACATTGTAATTTTCAAGGTAATTATGGGCCTAGGATTAGCATGGAGTTATAATAGTATTGGTGAAATGGGTCCTCATATGCAATTATTTTTTAATGTTATTAGTGAAATGTTTCCTTATACATAATTATTTTTTTAATTTTGTTGGCAAAATGGGTCCTCATAATCAATTATTTTGATTTTTTTTTGGTAAAATAGGTCCCCACACAGAGCGAACATTTAATATTGTTGTTGAAATGTGTCTTAATAGTACACAGTTTTATTTCAATAATATTGGAAAATATGTGGGCATTGATTTAAACATTCTTCTGAGATTTGAGGTGAAAATATTAATTAGACCATTGAAAATGCATAATTTTTATGGAAAAATTATTAATTACATATGCCTCATAAAATAAATTGATGGTGAATTGAAATGCATTGGATTGATAATTTTTTAAATTGGGTGATTTGTCCACCATGTTGGTTGCAATGTATTTTCCAATTTCGACTTGGCCGATATGAACTATTTGCCAATTGGCAAAGATTTTCCACTAAAAAAATCATTGGTCAAAAAGATCTATAGCATAAATTTGCTAAGGAATGATTTATTCATTGGGAAAGTTATGATTTTGGTTTGTTTAACATTATATCAACAATAAATCCATTGTTGTTACATGCTCATTTGTAGGGTAGATGGCAACATTGGTGTCCTCAAAAAATAGGTATTAAAGTTGAATGTGAGACCCATTTTAGTTATAGATGAAAGTATGATAACTAACATTAAGAATTAAATAATATTGAAGAAAATGTGATGACTTAATTAACATTAAAGGCTATAAAAAATTGATTTCGTTGTGAGTTTAGATATTCTTTGTGAATTTTTGGATTAATTCTTACATTTTTGGCAATTCATTACATAGATTAACCATTGTTTTGAGTATATGTGAAGATGAAGATTTAGAAGTTCAATAACACCTATGGATTTTGGTATAAGAAAAAATCTACATGTTGTATTAGACTTTAAGCCTAGGTTCAATCTTATTAAGTTACCTTGGAGGCCTTGAATTATATTAGAGGTGGGTGTGGACTAATCGCCACATCTTTGGGAATTGATCTCATGGACTAACAATAAATTAATATTATAGACTAACTCTACTCTAAATATAGGTTAATAGGATAATTTTAAATTTCACTTGGTAAGCCAAGAAGTTGGGTTCACAAAATGTTCAAAAAGTGGAAGGTTTTTTTCCTAATTTTTAGAATTTGTCACAATTGGACTGAAAAATTGAAGCATTTACATATTGAATCTTAAAATTTGTAGTAATGAATTTTCGTATTTTGAGTCCATTTTCTTGAATGTAGTGTAGGAAAAAGTATCCCTTTTTCACACTTAATTTGGGAAATAATAATATTAAAATGAGTTAAATTATGCCTTAATTTAACTCATTGTAATATGTATTTTACATAATCGCGTTAAGTTTAGGGCCTTATTAAATAAAATGGACTTAATTGTGCCTTATTTATTGTGTTGTAAGGTGTACCTTTACACTTTTACACTTATCTAGGGATTTATTAATTAATTGAGGTTAATTATGCCTTAATTGGCCCCTTAGTTCAAATCCAAGCCTAATTAATTATGATTTCTGAAGGTGAAGCCCGATATTCATTAATGCCATAACATAAAATTTATCATTGAGAAATTTGTGTACTAGGTAAGTGACCTAGGACCCATTCGCCCATGGGCGAATGGGTCCTCACTTAGACCTAGGACCCTAATTTAAAATATGTTTTTGGCAGTATTTCAATGATTTCAAATGTATATTCACATGGCATCTTGTGTTATTTGAATTTCAAAAATTAGTGTTAACATATGTATAAATAAGAGGTCATTTCACTATGTTTCACGTAGCAAAATCTAGGACTTTCAAGCATCCTAACAACTTTATGAGCAAGTGAGAATTTCAAGGCATTCAAGATCATATCTATAGAATAATTATTGCAGCAATCAAAATCCATTATCATGTCAAAGTCTTTTTGTAGCATGCATGTTATCTAAGATAATATGTTGATGTAGTGTTCAATATCCATTCAATTATTCAAAGGCATAAGTCAAGTTTCAAGATCAATATCCACATCCATTGAAGCCATTTCATGCTAGTTGCAGATCCACATTCCAAGGTTCAAACAAGGGTTTGGTGAATTGTGATAAAGGCTTATTTATTCATCATTCCTTCATGCTATTTCATGTCATTTCAAGGTTTAATTACCAAAATAGGGTTTTACCAAGGCAAACCCCCATTCACCAACAACAAAACATTTTTCCCCTTTGATGTGTGTTTTCATAGTCTAGGTGGAAGATCTTTTGAACAGAAAAATTGCAAAGTTGTTAAAGTTGTCATCATTCTTGCAATTTCTCAAAAACTCACCTACAAGATTTATTTCCATCTGTTCAATTGTGAAAATTGGGGATCTAGGAGTACAAACATAGGAGCAATGAAATCAGAAACCATTTTTACAAAGTCCTAGCCATGACCCATTCGCCATAGGGTGAATGAGTCCTCGTAAGCTTTTAAAAAATCACTTTTTGTGACTAGTACACAACACTTTCCCATTTTCAAATCTATATTTTATTTTTTGGTTCCATCAAAATTGAGCTTAATCTATTAGATGCATTTTATAGCTTGTATTTTGGAGTTTGTTTACTATTTTTAATCTTTCTCCCCAAAGTATTTATTGTCACATGAAATTGCACCTTGCTAAGCACACATCTCAACATTCGAATGAAACAATGGAAATGACCTCAAGTTGTGGGACCCTTGCGCGTATGAGGTCGAATCTTCAGAGAAGGCCAACTTCCTTTTTCAATCCCAATGAAATGTGTTCATCCATCCCAACACATGAAAACCTACCACTAATAGCTAACAAGGGAAAAGGGTTAGAAAGGATGTGTGAAGGGAAAAGTGGAGGTGATACACCAAGATGGAAATGCTCACTTCTTCCTAACCAAGATTGCACAGTTCATCATTGAAGAAGGACAAGGGGATTATCACAGCTTTTAGGTTTTCCAAATTAGTTGAAAATAAAAATTTTCCCACAACCATCACTAATAATTAATTTGAATCTATTATGTCATGTTTTCCATTTTATATCTTCAAGCTCCTAAAAATTAAACATTTACATGAAGCATCCATCTAGTTTAATGTTGAATTCTATGTGTAACAATGAAAATTAATAAAATCATCATATGAATGGTCTATAAATTATCAAAAAAAAAACAAAAAAGCTCAAAATAAACATCTACCTAAAATGAAATAGAGTGAATTCCACTACCCATGCTGGAAATGGACTACTATAAGGAATGCCAATAGAACTGAAAAGAAAATTTTGTGAAGTTGATGTCGTTTATATAATTTTAAACATTAATTCATCTAAACTATGTCATGTTTTTCAAATAAATTTCAAACTCATAAAAATTAAACTTTTTTATGCAACTCCCATCTAATTCAATGTTGAACTCTATGTCCAATTGTTGTGATTAATAAAATCATTAAAGGAATTTAGTTTATATTGTCAAAAACAAAAAAATATACTAAATATAAACATTTCAATATTACCAAAATGAATATATTACCTAAGATAATGTAATATGATGTAGAAACTTCAAAATATCTTCTTCTACATTATCTAGCATTCAAATTGGTGGTAAAAAGGTGATGGATCAAGAATAGATTGGTATAAGAGGGAGTCAACTACATAAAAAAGGTATTTCTCAGTTGGATAAAGAAATCAACCAGACAAATGCAGAAGCATGTGAGCCTGAATCATGGGATCAACCACTATTTTACCATTTCAAGGTAAAACACATTTAGCACTCACCAAATTTGGAGAGCACCAAATATGGCGAGCACCTAATGTGTTGATTTCAAATATTTTCCAAGTATAGAGAGGAAGGGAGTGAGACTTGAGATAGAGATAGAGGGGGGATATAAGTGAGAGAGATTAGTCTAGGTACCATGGTAGGGACTGAGACTTGAGAATGATAGATACTTGAGCGGGATAGAGAGTTATCACCCTCTAGTGGGGGAAAAGACCTGACAACATGAGAGGGGTTGGGAGGGACTAAACCTGAGAGATACAAAAAGAAAAAAGGGGGAGAGAGAGAGAGAGTGTGGGAGAGGGGGTTGGAGTGAAATAGATTTTTCTAGGTAGGGTGGGAGGTACATGAGACATGAAAGAGAGGGAGTTTGAGAGAGGGGATTGGAGTGAGACATATTAGTCTAGGTAGCGTGGGAGGGAGTGAGACCTAAGAGAGAGAGAGAGACATTTGAGATGGAGAGAGTTATTTAGTTATGGTTGGGGGAAGACCTAAGAGAGGGAGTGGGAGAGAGAGGGATAGGAGACCTAAACCCTCAACCCTAAACCGTTAAAACCAAACCCTTAAACCCTCTACCCTTTACCCTCTACCCTCTACCCTCTACCCTCAACCCTCAACCCTCTACCCTCTACCCTCTACTCTCTACCCTCTACCCTCTACTCTTAACCATTAAACCCTCTACCTTCTACCCTATACCCTCTACCCTCTACCCTCTACCCTCTACCCTCTACCCTCTACCCACTACCCTCAATCATTAAACCATAAAACCCTCAACCCTCTACCCTTAAACCCTAAACCCTTAAATCCTCTCTACCCTTAAACCGTAAACCCTAAAACCTAAACCCTAAACCCTAAACCCTAAAACCCTAAACCTTAAACCCTAAACCCTAAACCCTTAAACCCTTAAACCCTCTACCCATAATCCTCAACCCTGTACCCCCTACCCTTAAATCCTAAAACCCTCAACCCTCTACCCTCTACCCTTAACCCTTAAACCATAAACCCTAAACCCTAAACCCTCTTTCTCTCTCTCACTCCTACCTGAGAGAGGGGGAGAGAGAGAGGGAGAGAGAGAGGAAGGGGGAGAGAGAGGGAGTGGGAGATAGAGACATAGGATAGAGATAGAGGTTGTGAGAAAGATAGCGAGAGAGATGGAGGGAGTGAAAGAGAGAGAGATGGAGTGGGAGAGAGATAGAGGGAGTCAGTGAGAGAGAGACCTGAGAGAGGATGAGAGGGTAGGAGAGGGAGACTTGAGAGAGAGAGAGGGAGAGGGGGTGGGAGGGTGGGATGGAGATACCTAAGAGAGAGGGAGAGAGAGAGAGAGAGAGAGAGAGAGAGAGAGAGAGAGACGAAGAGAGAGAGAGGGACTGAGAGAGGGAGTGAGAGAGGGAGTCGAAGAGAGAGAGAAAGTGGGTAGGAGGGAGAGACTTGAGAGAGAGAATGAGGGAGAGGGGGTGGGAGGGAGAAACCTAAAAGAGAGGGAGAGACCTAAGAGAGAGGGAGAGGGAGACAAATTGGGAGGGAAGGGGTGGAAGGGCGAGAACTGGGAGAGTAGGAGACAGATAGAGTGGGAGATAGAGGGATGGGAGAGAGATATAGGGAGTGAGAGAGAGACTTGAGAGAGGGAGTGGGATGAGAATGTTTTCTTGAGATAGAGGGATGGGAGATAAATGGAGGGAGTGAGAGAAAGAGATAGAGAGAGAGGGGGGGGACATTCCAGAGAGAGAGAGAGAGGGAGGGGGTGGAAGGGAGATACCTAAGAGAGAGGGGGAGAGAGAGGGAGAGACATAAAGGGAGTGAGAGAGAGAGAGAGGATGTGGGATAGAGATAGAGGGAGTAAGTGAGAGAGATAGAGAGACTTGAGAGGGAGAGGGAGCAGTGGAGATACTGAGAGAGAGAGAGAGAGGAGAGGTGGGATGGAGAGACCTAAGAGAGAGGTAGAGGGAGGGAGGGAGGGAGAGGAGAGAGATAGAGGGCATGAGAGAGAGAGAGGTGGTGGGAGGGAGATACTTAAGAGAGAGGGGGAGAGATAGGGAGGGAGGGAGGGAGGGAGTGAGAGAGAGATAGATGGAATGACTATGAGAGGGAGAGGGCATAGGAGGGGGATACTTTACAAAAGAGAGAGAGGGAGAGGGGGTAGGAGGCATATACTTGAGAGAGAGAGAGGAAGAGGGGGTGGGAAGGAGGGACCTGAGAGAGAGGGAGAGAGAAAGAGAGAGAGAGAGAGAGAGAGAGAGAGAGAGAGAGAGAGAGAGAGAGAGAGAGAGAGAGAGAGAGAGAGAGAGAGAGAGAGAGAGAGAGAGAGAGAGAGAGAGAGAGAGAGAGAGATAGAGAGAGAGAGAGAGAGATAGGAGCCGGGAGGGAGATACTCTAGAGAGAGAGAGAAGGGGAGAGGGGTTTGGAGGGAGAGACTTGAGAAAGAGAGAGAGGAGGAGAAAGATAGAGGGAGTGAGAGAGAGAGGGATTGTGTGTGTGTCTGTGAGAGAGAAAGGGAGGTACCTGAGAGAGAGTGAGAGAGAGAGGGAGTGGGAGAGAGATAGAGGGAGTGAATAAGAGACCTGAGAGAGGGAGAGGGGGTAGGAGGGAGATACTTGAGAGAGAGGTGGAGAGAGAAAGATAATGACCTAAGCGAGGGAGATGGAGTGAGAGAAGCAAAAAGACCTAAGGGGGGAGAGAGAGGGAGTGTGATAAATGAGGTTGGAGTGAGATAGATTTATCTAGGTAGGGTGGGAGGGAACGATGCCTAAGAGAGGGGATTGGAGTGAGAAAGAATAGTCTAGGTAGCGTGGGAGGGATTGAAACTTGAGAGAGAGACTTTAGAGGGATAGAGAGTTATCCAATTAGGGTAATGAGGCAGAGAGCATATGAAAATTAAAACCTCAACTATCCATCTATGATCATAAACCATGCACTCTCATTATTATCAAAGTGGCCGACCAAAGAGAGGGGAAATATTTTGTTCAAAGTAGACCATTTGGCGAGCAGCAAAATTTGTGCTTTCCAAATGGCACATCACATTTGGCATAGGCCGAATTTGGCGCTCGCCAAATGGCACATCACATTTGGTGAATGGAAAATTTATTGATCACCAAATTTGATGTGCCATTTGGCACTCGCTAAATGACTTGCTTTGGATGAGTGAATTGACAAGATTTTCCAAATTTCCTCAAATTTGTGTTTTTGCTCACCATCAGGTTTTCACTTCTTTGAATGCAAGTTTATAAAAAAATCATGATGGCGTTAATCTCTCTCTTAGCTATCTAAATATATATTTCTTTTTTTTGTTTTGATTTGGACAATTGAGGTTTTCATCCATAAGTTCTATTGTAAATGCCTTCATTTTTGGTCAAAAACCAACATGTGCTAGTTTTAGGATAGATTTTTGTTCGTTCATTGAAACGTGAAAAAAATTACATTTTTTTAAACTAGACTCCATTCTACACTTGATGTAAAAAATAATCAATTTTTGATTAGTTTTCAAACAAATTGGGGGGCGAGCACACTCAAATTTTATCTTTTCAGCATGTGTCCACTTTCAAAATTCATAAAATATTATATATTCATTAAAAAAATTATCTGAAAGAATGAGGATAAACTACATGGTGTTAGCTAACTTTTCACTATTTGGATTTTTGAAATTCTCAAAAAAAAAAAATCAAAAAGGGGGTAGCCCTCAGGCGCTATGTTGTTTTTGAGACCCTTAATCTTCATTAATTTAAAAAATAATTAGTACCTTAGAAACTAGACTCAGAGAATTCCAAATCTTATTCTTGTTGCATCTTAAAATTTTGAGCGTAACTATCTTGATTTTCTCATGCAAATAAGATTTTGCTTATTTAAAGAAAAAGTGGCATCTTAAGAGCCAAAATTGTGTCACAGATCCATGTGAACCGTAGATTTTTTTCACCTCTTTCACCTTTAGGTTTTGCACCTAAAAAGAGACAGAAAAAGATCCACACTTCACTCAAGAACAAATCCTTGAGATTTCAATGCAAAGGTGATTGAAATCTGTCAAAGGTACAATTTTAGGGGCTGAAAACTGATAAAAGGGATTCACCACCAAGTGTAAACTTGGAACATGCAAAGTGTTTGAAAAAATAGTATAGTATGCAAACAAATACTAAATTACCTAGAAATAACTATGAAATTAAATAGAAAATTGTAGAACTAAAGATGTACACCTAGAAATATATTGACGATTGGAATGAAGACTAGAAATGCTCTTGATTCTAGAATTTTGACCTACTAGGACACTTATGCCATTTAGGGTGGCTTCTAGTCCTAGATCTAGAAAACTGTTTTGAAACCCGTTTCAACAAAATGGGTATCTAAATCTACAGAAAACTCTAAAAAGCATGTGAAACAAGACTAATTTTCAACTAATGGCAACTTAATCTACTTTGACTTTTTTGAAAATCCAAAAGTGGAATTTGAAACTCTCGGTCTACACTTTTTGTTCCTCTGGGTATCTAGATCCGAAACCTTGATTTTTGACACTGTAAGTGAATTTTTGTGGATATTTTTATCTTTCCAAGAAGTAGATGACTTCAACAAGTTTGCAACCTATTCTTCAATGATCTACAAGCCTTGTAAGTACTCAGATCTGCAATCATACAAGGAAAGAAAAGAGAAATGTTGATTGTTAGGGCATGGGGGTTTGCCTTGGTCAAACCCCTTTTAGGTAATTAAGCTAAATGAAGAAATAAAAGGAAGCATGAACATGAAATGAAGGAATTAGAAACTTTCCATGATGATATATCTTGAATTTATACAGCAATGGATGAAGAATCTACCCTTGAATGCTTCTTGATGACTTAGAATGCCAAAACCCTAGCTTGCTTGAGAAGAATGATGAATGAAGAATGAATGATGAATGAATCAAGAGAGAGAGGAAGAAGATAGAAGTCCAAAGAAAAAATACCTCTAAATGAGTGGAAAACAATATATTTATACATAATTATGCCCTAATTCTTGAAAATACGACATCACAGGCCAAGCTTAGGTCTTAGAAAATAAAAACCCGCTAGAATTTTGAATTTGTTTTGATTTTTGAGCCAAATGGGGCTAAGTAACCCCAAGTGGAAACTTGGACCCACTTAGGCATTTAAAGTTGGTGTCAAGAATTAAGATATATTAAATTATGTTTATCGGGTTTATTCTCAAGAAGACACTTAAATAAGGCATGTAAGTGTAAAATGGGGCCAATTAAAGCATAAGAAAGGTGTAATTATTGATGAAAAGCCTAGAAAAGTGTGAGATTTTGTTACAAATCCTTACAACACTTTGAAACAAGGCTTGGTAAGTGATAACAAGAGGTTATTTAAGTGAAATATATTAATAAGATCTTCAAAAAAAGTGTGAAGGTTTGTTACAACACTTCATAACACTTTTACAAGGCATCATAAAGTTTTTATTTATTTACAAGGGCCGAAGACCTAATGTGAATGTGTTGGCCACATTACAACATTAAATCAAGGCAAAACTAGGCCAACATCCATAAGAAAGACCCAAATGAGCATGAAAATGTCCAAGGATACATTTTTCTATGTTACATTTAGCCCCCACTTTAGTGAGAGGATGAACTTGCTTCAAATTCACACTAAAGTAGACATTCAAGAGGGGTCCAATTGTACCAATGCAAATGAAAAATGATGAAAAAGATCAAAGGAGTTAGCACAAGCCCTCAAGATCCAAGATCCTAAGTCAAATCAACATAAGTGCAAGAGGAAATGCACAAGGTGAATGACATGCAACAAAACAAGATACACGATCATGCAATGGCAAGAAGTATAAATGAGAAAAGATAAAAAGATAGTTCAAGCTTCGATCGTTTGTCCAACACATTGTGGATCAGTTCTAGGTTGTTTGTCCAAAAATGCATACTCACTCTGAGGTGATGAAACTTTTGGTTGTCCGCTAGGTGTGAAATCCAAGAAGGTGAGAAACATACACTCATGGCTAGTATGCACACACATGCAAGTGGCTATGGGTAAATTCATGCCTCAAATGGGCTTCCTTCTCAACCATACCAAAGTTGAAATTGTGAAAATTGGGGATCTAGGAATACAAACATAGGAGCAAAGAAATCAAAAACCATTTTTACAGAGTCCTAGCGAGGACCCATTCGCCATAGGGTGAATGAATCCTTAATAAGCTTTAAAAAGAGCACTTTTGGTGGCTGGTACACATCAATTTCCCATTTTCAAATCTATATTTTATTTTTTGATTCCATCAAAATTGAGCTTAATATATTAGATGCATTTTATATCTTATCTTTTGCAATTTGTTTGCTATTTTTAATCTTTCTTCCCAAATTATTTGTTGTCACATGAAATTGTACCTTGTTAAGCACAGAGCTCAGCATTCCAATAAACCCATGGAAATGACCTCAAGTTGTGGGAATCTTGTGTCTATGAGGTTGAAGCTTCAGAGAAGGTCGACTTCCTTTTTCAATCCCAATGAAATGTGTTGGTCCAGCCCAACACATGAAAACCTACCACTAACAGCTAACAAGGGAAAAGGGTTAGAAATGATATGTGAAGGTAAAATTGGAAGTGATACACCAGGATGGAAATGGTCACTTATTCCTAACCAAGATTGCACAATTCATCATTGAATAAGGGCAAGGGGATTATCACAGCTCTTAGGTTTTCAAAATTAGTTGAAAATATTTTTTTTCCCACAACCATCACCAATAATGAATTTTAATCTATTATGTCATGTTTTCCATTTCATATCTTCAAGCTCCTAAAAACTAAAATTTTACATGCAGCATCCATCTAGTTTAATATTGAATTCTATGTGTAACAATGAAAAGTAATAAAATCATCATATGAATGGTCTATAAATTATCAAAACAAAACAAAAAAACTCAATATAAACATCTACCTAAAATGAAATAGAGTGAATTCCACTACCCATGCTGGAAATGGACTACTATAAGGAATTCCAATAGAATTGAAAAGAAATTTTTTGCTAAGTTGATGTTGTTTATATAAGTTTAAACATGAATTCATCTAAAATATGTCATGTTTTTCAAAAAAAATTCAAACTCATAAAAATTAAACTTTTTTATGCAACTCCCTTCTAATTCAATGTTGAACTCTATGTCCAATTGTTTTGATTAATAAAATAAGTAAAGTAATTTAGTTTGTATTGTCAAAAACAAACAAATATACTAAATATAAACATTTCAATATTACCAAAATGAATATATTATCTCAAATAATGTAATATGATGTCAAAACTTCAAAATGTCTTCTTCTACATTATCTAGCATTCAAATTGGTGGTAAAAAGGTGATGGATCAAGCATAGATTGGTATAAGAGGGAGTCAACTACATAAAAAATGTGTTTCTGAGTCCGATAAAGTGATGAACCATACAAATGCAAAAGCATGTGGGCCTGAATCACGGGATCAACCACTATTTTACCATTTCAAGGTAAAACACATTTAGCACTCGCCAAATTTGGAGAGTACCAAATTTGGCGAGCACCAAATGTGTTGATTTCAAATATTTTCCAAGTATAGAGAGAAAGGGAGTGAGACTTGAGATAGAGATAGAGGGGGGATATGAGTGAGAGAGATTAGTCTAGGTAGCATGGTAGGGACTAAGACCTAAGAATGATAGATTCTTGAGAGGGATAGAGAGTTATCTAGCTAGGGTGGGGGGAAAGACCTCACAACAGGAGAGGGGTTGGGAGGGATTAAACCTGAGAGATACAAAAATACCAAAGGGGGAGAGAAAGAGGGAGTGTGGGAGAGGGGGTTGAAGTGAAATAGATTTTTCTAGGTAGGGTGGGAGGTACATGAGGCCTAACAGAGAGGGAGTGTGAGAGAGGGGATCAGAGTGAGACATATTAGTCTAGGTAGTGTGGGAGGGAGTGAGACCTAAGAGAGATAGAGACACTTGAGAGTAAGAGAGATTTATTCAATTATAGTGGGGGAAGACCTGAGAGAGGGAGTGGGAGAGAGAGGGGGTCAGAGATAAAGGGATAGGAGACCTAAACCCTAAGCCCTAAAAACCAAACCCTTAAAACCTCTACCCTCTACCCTCTACCCTCAATCATTAAACCATAAAACCCTCAACCCTCTACCCTCTACCCTTAACTCTTAAACCCTAAACCCTTAAATCCTCTCTACCCTTAAACCGTAAACACTAAAACCTAAACCTTAAACCCTAAACCTCAAACCCTTAAACCCTAAACCCTCGACCCTTAAACCCTCAACCCTTAACCCTCAACCCTCTACCCTCTACCCTCAACCCTTAAATATCAAAACCCTCAACCCTCTATCCTCTACCATCTACCATCAACAGTTAAATCCTAAAACCCTCAACCCTCTACCCTCTACCCTTAAACCCTATGTACCCTTAAACCATAAACCATAAACCCTAAACCCTCAACCCTCTTTCTCTCTCCCACTCCCTCTATTTCTCACTCTCTCTCAAGTCTCTTCCTCCTACCTAAGAGAGGGGGAGAGAGAAAGGGAGAGAGAGAGGGAGGGGGAGAGAGAGGGAGTGGGAGATAGAGGGACAAGAGAGAGATAGAGGTAGTGAGAGAGATAGAGGGAGACATGGAGGGAGTGAGAGAGAGAGATATGGAGTGGGAGAGAGATAGAGGGATTTAATGAGAGAGAGAGACCTGAGAGAGGGAGAGAGGGTAGGAGGGAGAGACTTGAGAGAGAGAGAGGGAGAGGGGGTGGGAGGTTGAGACCTGAGAGAGAGGAAGAGGGAGAGAGGGTGGGATGAAGATAGCGAAGAGAGAGGGAGAGAGGGAGAGGGAGGGGTTGAGTGGGAGGGAGATACCTAAGAGAAAGGGAGGGAGAGAGACGAAGAGAGATAGAGGGAGTGAGAGAGGGAGTGGGAGAGAGAGAGAGAGAGTGGGATGGAGAGACAAGAGAGAGAGAAGGAGGGAGAGGGTGGGAGGGAGAAACCTAAAAGAGAGGGAGAGGGAGAGAGGGTGGGAGGGAGAGACCTAAGAGAGAGGGAGAGGGAGACAAATTGGGAGAGAGGGGTGGGAGGGAGAGAACTGAGAAAGTAAGAGAGAGATGGAGTGGAAGATAGAGGAATGGGAGAGAGATATAGGGAGTGAGAGAGAGACTTGAGAGAGGGAGAGCGGGTGGGAGGAGAGAAAGTGCCTGAGATAGAGGGATGGAAGAAAGAGGGAGGGATTGAGAGAAAGAGAAAGAGAGAGATATAGAGAGAGGGGGGGGACATTCCTGTGAGAGAGAGAGAGGGAGGGGGTGGAAGGGAGATACCTAACAGAGAGGGGTAGAGAGAGGGAGAGACATAAAGGGAGTGAGAGAGAGAGGGTGTGGGAGAGAGATAGAGGGAGACTTGAGAGGGGGAGAGGGATTAGGAGGGAGATACTTGAAAGAGAGAGAGGGAGAGAGGGTGGGAGGGAAAGACCTGAGAGAGAGGTAGAGGGAGAGAGAGAGTGGGAGAGATAGAGGGCATGAGAGAGAGAGGGACCTGAGAGAGAAAGAGAGTGAGAGGTCATGGGAGAGACATACTTAAGAGAGAGGGAGAGAGATAGGGAGAGAGATAGAGGGAGGGAGAGAGGAAGGGAGTGGGAGAGAGATAGAGGGAATGACTGTGAGAGGGAAAGGGGGTAGGAGGGGGAGACTTGACAAGAGAGAGAGAGAGGAGATGGGGTGGGAGGGATATAGAGAGAGAGAGGGAGAGGGGTGGGAGGAGAGACCAGAGAGAGAGAGAGGGAGAGAGAGGGAGAGATAGAGAGAGAGAGAGGGAGAGAGAGTGGGAGAAATATATAATGAGTGAGAAAGAGAGGGAGTTTGTGTGTGTGTCTATGAGAGAGAGAGGGAGATACTTGAGAGAGAGTGTGTGTGAGAGAGAGAGAGGGAGTGAGCGAGAGAGAGAGATACCTGAGAGAGAGTGAGAGAGAGAGAGGGAGAGAGAGAGGAAGTGAGAGAGAGAGAGGGAGTGTTAGAGAGATAGAGGGAGTGAGTAAGAGACTTGAGAGAGGGAGAGGGGGTAGGAGGGAGAGACTTGAGAGAGAGGTGGAGAGAGAAAGATAATGACCTAAGTGAGGGAGATGGAGTGAGAGAGACAAAAATACCCGAGGGGGAGAGATAGAGGGAGTGTGAGAAACAAGGTTGGAGTGAGATATATTTATCTAGGTAGGGTGGGAGGGAAGGATACCTGAGAGTGGTTTGGAGTGAGAAAGAATATTCTAGGTAGCATATGATGGATTGAGACTTTAAAGGGATAGAGAGTTATCCAGTTAGGGTAATGAGGTAGAGATCAAATGAAAGGTAAAACCTCAACTATCCATCTATGATCATAAACTATGCAATCTCATTATTATCAAAGTGGTTGACCAAAGAGAGGGAAAAGATTTTGTTCAAAGAAGACCATTTGGAGAGAACCAAATTTTGTGCTTTCCAAATGGCACATCATATTTTCCGTAGGCCAAATTTGGTGCTTGCCAAATGGCACATCACATTTGGCACAAGTCAAATTTGGTGCTCACCAGACTTGATGTGCCATTTGGCACTCTCTAAATGACTTGCTTTGGATGAGTGAATTGACAAGATTTTCCAAATTTCTTCAATTTTTTGTTTGCGCTCACCATCATGTTTTCACTTCTTTGAATGCAAGTTTATAAAAAAACCATGATGGCGTTAACCTCTCTCTTAGCTATCTAAATATATATTTCTTTTTTTGTTTTGATTTGAATAATTAAGGTTTTGTTCCATAAGTTCTATTGTAAATGCCTCCATTTTTGGTCAAAAACCAACATGTGCTAGTTTTAGGATAGATTTTTTACTCGTTCATCAAAACGTGAAACAAATTACATTTTTTAAAACTAGACTCCATTCTACACATAATGTAAAAAAAGATCAATTTTTGATTAGTTTTCAAAAAAAATAGGGGGGAGAACACTCAAATTTTAGCTTTTCAGCATGTGTCCACTTTCAAAATTCATAGAATATTATATATTCATTAAAAAAATTATCTAAAAGAATGAGGATAAACTACATGGTGTTAGCTAACTTCTCACCGTTTGGATTTTTGAAATTCTCAAAAATAATTAATCAAAAAGGGGGGAGCCCTCAGGCACTATGTTTTTTTTGAGACCCTTAATCTTCATTAATTTCAAAAAGAATTAGTACCTTAGAAACTAGACTCAGAGAACTTCAACTCTTTTTCTTGTTGCATCTTGAAATTTTGAGCGTAATTATCTTGATTTTCTTGTGCAAATAAGATTTTTCTTATTTCAAAAAAAAGTGGCATCTTAAGAGCCAAAATTGTGTCACAAATTGATGTGAACCGTAGATTTTTGTTACCTCTTGCACCTCTAGGGTTTTTCACATAAAAAGAGATAGACAAAGATCCACACTTCACTCAAGAAAAAACCCTTGAGAGTTCAATGCAAAAGAGATTGAAATCTATCAAAGGGATATTTTTAGGGGCTAAAAACTGGTAAAAGGGGTTCACCACCAAGTGTAAACTTGGAACATGAAATTTTTTTGAAAAAACAATATAGTATGCAAACATATACTAAATGACCTAGAAATAATTATGAAACAAAATAGAAAACTCCAGAAATAAATATGTGCACCTAGAAATATGTTGAGGATTGGAATGAAGGCTGGAAATTCTATTTATTCTAGAATTTTGACCTACTAGGACACTTACGCCATTCTAGGTGACTTCTAGTCCCAGATCTAGAAAACTATTTTGAAACCCGTTTTAGCCAAATGGGTATCTAAATCTACAGAAAACTCTAAAAATAATGTGCAGTGGGACTAATTTGCCACTAATGGCGACTTAATCTACTTTGACTTTTTTGAAAATCCAAAAGTGGAATCTGAAGCTCTCGGTCTGCACTTTTTGTTCCTCTAGGTATCCAGATCCGAAACCTCAATTTTTGGCACGGTAAGTGAATTTTTGTGGATATTTTGATCTTGCCAACAAGGATATGACTTCGACAAGTTTTCAACCTATTCTTCAATGATCTACAAGCCTTGTAAGTACTCAGATCTGCAATCACACAAGGAAAGGAAAGAGAAATGTTGAATGTTAGCGCATGGGGGTTTGCCTTGGTCAAACCCCTTTTAGGTAATTAAGCCAAATGAAGAAATAAAAGGAAGCATGAACATGAAATGAAGTAATTATAAACTTTTCATGATGATATATCTTGAATTTCTACAACAATGGATGAAGAATTTTCCCTTGAATTCTTCTTGATGACTTAGAATGCCAAAAACCTAGCTTGCTTGAGAAGAATGATGAATAAAGAATGAATAATGAATGAATCAATCAATCAAGAGAGATAGGAAGAAGATAGAAGTTCAAAGACGTAGGACCTCTAAATGAGTGGAAAACCATATATTTATACACAATTATGCCCTAATTCTTGAAAATACCACATCATAGGCCAACCTTAGGTCTTAGAAAATAAAAACCCGCCAGAATTTTGAACTTGTTTTGATTTTTGAACCAAATGGGACCAAGTTTCCCCAAGTGGAGACTTGGACCCACTTAGGCATTTTAAGTGGGTGTCAAGAATTAATATATATTAAATTATGTTTATCGGGTTTATTCTCGAGAAGACACTTAAATAAGGCATGTAAGTGTAAAATGGGGCCAATTAAAGCATAAGAAAGATGTAATTATTGATGAAAGGCCTAGAAAAGTGTGAGAGTTTGTTACAAATCCTTACAACACTTTGAAATAAGGCTTGGTAAGTGATAACAAGAGGTTTTTTAAGTGAAATATATTAATAAGATCCTAAAAAAAAGTGTGAAGGTGTGTTACAACACTTCATAACACTTTTACAAGGCATCATAAAGTTTTTAATGATATACAATGGTCAGAGACCTAGTGTGAATGTGTTGGCCACACTACAACATTAAATCAAGGAAAAAATAGGCCAACATCCACAAGAAAGGCCCAAATGAGTGTGAAAATGTCCAAGGATACATTTTTCTATGTTACATTTAGCCCCCACTTTAGTGAGAGGATGAACTTGCTTCAAATTCACACTAAAGTATACATTCAAGAGGGGTCCAATTGTACCAATGCATATGAAAAAGGATGACAAAGATCAAAGGAGGTAGCGCAAGCCCCCATGATCCAAGATCCTAATTCAAACCAACATAAGTGCAAGAGGACATGCACAAGGTGAATGGCATGCAGAAAAACAAGATACACGATCATGCAATGGAAAGAAGTATAAATGAGAAAAGATTAAAAAGGTGGTTCAAGCTTCGATCATTTATCCAACACATTGTGGATCAGTTCTAGGTTTTTTGTCCAAAAATGCATACTCACTCTAAGGCGACGAGACTTTTGGTTGTCCGACGGGTGAGAAACACATACACTCATGGCTAGTATGCACTCACACACATGCAAGTTGCTATGGGGAAATTCATGTCTTAGATGGGCTTCCTGCTCAACCATACAAAATTTATACCTCTTGATAACTTTAATAAGGCACCATAATGAAAATGTTTTTGAATGTTATGTAAATAATTTGTTAAAGGGGATTTTTCTTTGTTTGTGCAAGCTATCATCTTAAGGAACATCATTCTTAATGTCTCCAAGAGAGGATAAGTGCAAAATGTCTCATCTTGTTTCCGAGGAAAAGTGCAAGGTCTCATCCTGAGCAACATTGTAACTCATGTTTCCAAGAGAGGGAATCGGAAGAAAAAGAAAATCACGCAATGAAATATGAGTGTTGATGTATTCCCCCACTTTAAAATGGTTCCTAACACCATTACTGTGAGAAATTTCTTTAAAGTAGAAGAAGACATGAGAGCTTATTCAAAAAACCTTATGCTAAGTCATATGTTTCCAAATGAAGCAATGTCATGAAAAGATAGTATGTCACATGCAATCCAATTTAAGGTATGCCGTCCACATCCCAAACTTGCTCTTATATGTTCATGAAAGGTTAATGACTAGCCCAAAGATACAACAACAAGTGGCATACAAGGACAAGGCTACCTAACCCCTTGTCCCCACTTAGTGCAGGGAACAAATGAGCCAAAATGATTGATGAAATGCCTGGTAGAGTGAAAATCAATATCAATTAGAGGAACGAGGTGCCTCCACTTAAGGAAGAGCACCAAAATCCTTAAGATGTTGGATTTTACTACTCAAAGCCTTACATTCATTAGTAAAATGATTGTGAACTCTATGATATGCACCAAAAGGAATTCTTGTCATAGAATTTCTTTTGAGTTCTTGGAGGAAGGGATATCAAGTGATCTTAGAGGAGTCTTGACAAGATACCCTCTTGATCAAAGGTAGAAGGTGTTCCTCTATCTTATGAAAAATATGTCCCTTGCTTAGTACAAGATGCCATACCTACACAAGGCTCTATAGATTTTGAGTTTGTACTCTCCGTTAGAGGAGGGTGTAAAATTTAAATCATTAGTGTTTTGCAAGATGACATTGATATTAAGTGAAGATTTATTTGCTTGTTTCATTTCAAGTAAAGGATAACACCAAAGAATAGTAGTGTCGATCAGGTCAGGATGTACTACTATTAAAGTTGGCTTAGGGGAATTGTTTGTGATGGCATTGATATTAAATGAAGACTTGTTTATTTCTATCAAAGGACAATAACTAAGACCATGATTTGTTTCATGCGTGTTAGGTTCGATCAAGAAAAGGATACCTTGTTCTTTAGCACCACATATGTTTACAAGTGATCCCACAATAGTGGTTTACAATTTTTGGTTAAACTGGACACTGAAATTATTATTTTTAACTAAATCTTCATATTCGGGCACCTATAGCAGCTAAACCATGAGGAATTTGAAGATGACACTCACCGTATACAACATAACTTTTTTTGTATTAAGGATAAAATTCTAATTTTTATGAATTTTGATTTGTAACTACGATATCTAGCACTTTCATTTGGTCTCATAGTTTTTTATTGAATATTTTTTCCTTAATCAAGTTTCGAAGTCAAAACAATTGCAATTCAGACATACGCAGACTATATACAACATAACTTTTTCTGTATGTATCGAAATTCAAAAAAAAAAAATTATGGATCAAGGACATCAATACTCAGCACGAACATATTTTTTAAAATTTTATTTTGATAATCTGCTATTTTTCCATATGTGCAAATCAAAGAGCTTGATTTTTGGTGAAAAACCTATGTTTAAAAAAACTAAAAAAACACATACATAATAAAACCAAAACATATCAAAATTATATTTGTTGGATAGCTCATTTTGAGGACTACCTTATTCTAGTTGGGTTTGTGAATATTCCTCCATTTTCATCCTCAACCCGAGCTTCGAAGTGCCAAAATTTAGGTTTTCTTTGTGCCTCAGATAGGGGATGAGGGATAAGGGGGGTTCGTACGAACCCATAGGGGTTCGAGTGAACGATGGTCCGAGTGAACCTCTTTGAAGGGGTTCACTCGAACCCCTTTCGTATGCACTTTTTTTTTTTTTTGGCAGCCAAGATTCAAAGGGGTTCGATCGAACCATGGTTCGAGTAAACCCCTTATTGGTTTAGTCAAACCAGTAGGTTCGTACAAACCCATAAAATCACTTTTTTTTATTTGGTCATTTTTGTGAGTTTTCCTTCCTCACTTGAATTCTAAACCACTATTGTGGCTTCACCCTTACATTGTAGCCAATTTTTTTCATAAGCTCATAACCTTTTCCATAAAGATTTTGTATTTCTTTTGGATCTCACGGTTGTACCTAATTGAGTTTGTCAAAGTTTTTCATTTTCTTTTGTTCTAAAGTGGTTGAGGTGGATGTCTTTGAAGGAGCTTCTAAATTTTGTGTTTTCATGACTACTTTTTTGTGTCTGTTATTTGAATCATTGTTTAAGATCTTGTACTCGCCTATGAATGTATGTGTGAAATCTAAGGAACCCCAATCAACTTCTAGTGGCTTCGTGAATTGTTTAATTTGTTGTATGGGTTCCACTTGTGTGGTTAGTGTTAATGTTTGCAAGGGATTGTCTCTATTTTTCTCAAGTTGTAAGACACTATACGGCTTAGGATTAGCATCAAGTGTGTATACTTGGTTGTTGTAGATGTATTTCATTTTATAATTAAGAGTATAAGGCACCCCATTCATTGCATGAATCCACAGTCTACCTAAGAGAAGATTACATGAGAGTTTATGAGGCATAACATGGATTTGTGTTTCCAATGTGGCCTTTCCAATTGTAAGATCTACAGTCATCATGCCTAGCAGTTTCTTTTCAACGTTGTCAAATCCCTTAATAGATAAAGAATCAAGTTGAATGTTTGATCTATCAATGCAAATCCTATCGAGAAGGCTCACACTACACACATTAAGGGTAGATCTGGTGTCTACAAGAGTTTTCTTGATCCCTATTCGTGTGTATTGAGATATTATTATGAAAGCTTCATTTTTTGTTTGCACATCCAAAGGAGGGAGCTCACTTTGGTGAAAAACAATATTAGTATTTATTCCTTGAATTATAGTTGCTATACCATGTGGTTGCACATTAGAAGGGATAGGAACTTGTTGTAAAGCTATTTGAAGCATAGTGTGATAGTTAGGTGAATTTTGAATTAAATCCCATAGGGATATTTTAATAGGAGTATTCTTAAGTTGTTCAACAAGGTCATACTCCTTAGGATATATTCAAGGAGCACTAGGAAGGATGGGATTAGGTAAAGGTAAGGGTGTTGAGGTTGGTTGTTGTGGTTGTGGATTATTTCTAGTGTGATATGTATGTGCAACAATATTATAACTCAATGATGTGACACATTGGTCTTAGGTGGATAAATAATAAGTTTGGGTTTGCTTTGAGTTTGTGGTTTATGTGAGTGCTCAGGTAAAGAATAAAAATATTAACATCCCGTAGAGAGTGAGAGTCTAATGTTATCTCTTCATCTTCTTCTAGGGATATAATATTATTATCTGTGTCACCAAAAAGTGTAGCCTTGACACTTTTCACTCATTTGGGTTGTTCCTATGGATTTTGGACCTCTTGTTACCTCTTACCAAGCCTTGTGCCAAAGTGTTCTAAGGTGTTTTAATAACATTTTCACACTTTCCTAGGCTTTTCATCACTAAATCAACCCTTTCTTATGATAAATTGGCCCCTTAATGCACTTATAGGTCCTACTTTAGTGTGTTTCAGAAGACAATATTGACAAACATTATTAATCACATCTTAATTCTCGACAACCATTCAAAATTTCCTAGGTGGACTAAGTCGCCACCTTGGGCAACTTAGTCCCATTTGGCATAAAAATCAAATTTAACTTAAAATTCTTGCGAGATTTTGTCTCCTAAACCCTAAGGTTGGTTTTTGTTGTGTTATTTTTGAGGAAATTAGGGCATCACATGTATAAATAAGGGTTTTTGTCATCATTTTCACCCTAATTCCCCCCCTCCTAAATTTGTCTCCTATTCTTCATCCATCACTCTTCTCAAGCAAGCGAGGGTTTCTACATTCTAAGTCATCAAGACATTATTTTGAAGCACTCAAGGGTTGAATCCTCCATTGTTGCAGCAACTCAAGATCTATCTCCATGGAAAGGTACTAAGTCCATTGCTTCACATTTCATGCTTTCTTATCTTATTTCTTCATTTCATTTGATTATCTAAAAGGGGTTTGACCAAGGCAAACACCCAATCCCTAACAATCAATATTTCTCTTCCTCTTCGTGTGTGTTTGTAGATTTAGCTGCTTTGAGGGCTTGGAGATCATTAAAGAATAGGTTGCAATATTTTTTAAGACCTCTCCTATTTTTCTAGGGAAAAACACATACAAAAGGTCACTTTTAGGTCTAAGAATCAGAATTCTAGAAGTTGACACCTGCGGAGAACCGAAGTGTAGACCGAGGGCTTCCACTTCCACTCTCTGATTTTCATAAATTTAGAAGTGGACTAAGTCACCAACAATAGTGACCTAGTCATAATAAACCTTCTTTTTAGATTTTTTTTAGATTTGGACACCCATTTGGCAGAAACGGGCTCTAGACCAATTTTTCCAGATCTGGGACTAAGTCATCCAGATTGGCACAAGTATCTCAGCAAGCCTAAATTTCAACATCAATAGCATTTCCAGCCTCCAATCCATTCTACAACTCACTCTGAGGTGTAACCCTTCATTTCCTTTTACTTCTATAATAGTTTGTTTATGTTTCTTAGGTCATTTAGTTTAATGGTTGCATATCTCTATGTGTTTTCAAACTCTTTTGCATTTCAATAATTTATATTCAATAGATAGTTTCTTTCATTAGTTCGTAGCATTTAGATACATTTAAAACACACACACATTACACCTATTCCAAACCCCTAATCTTTGAATGCTAACATTAACATTTTGGCCTACCTCTCTCCTTTTAGGTGAAAAACCCTAGAAGTGTTAGAGAGTCTTGTGGTGCCAAAATCTATGTTACATTTTGGTGAACTCGACATTCCTACCCCATTATTTTCTGATTTAGATTCCATCATTTTCCTAGAATTAACTTGCATTACATGTTGCATTAGTTAATTTGCATTCTAATGTTTCGAATTTCGCATTAGTGAAAGTGCATCTAGGTTGCAGTTTTGGCATCATAAATCATAACAACATTTCTGAAATTTTGCATTTTCCTTTTAGGTCTACCTCATAAAATACATAAACCACCCCAATCCATCAAAATATTCTGTAAATTCTCAAAAAAATCACCAAGTGGACTAAGTCACCACCCTGGGCGACTTAGACCCTTCAAGCTCCTAAAAATGCCTTTTACAGAGCTGAAAACCCTATTTTTAAGCTTCTATTTTGTGCCAATAACTATCTGTATCCATTGGTTTTGTTTCTATTACATGAATTTCATTAAAATTAGCTTAAATTAGCTCATTTCATGCATTCCTTACTTTCAATTTTGCATATACTATATTTCTTTTTCAGATTGTTGCATAGTGTAATCAGAAAATTACCTTGTTTCCCATCTGAAACATTGCATTTCAACATTTTACTTTAAATTATTGCATTGAATTTTCTTTTATTCTTTTATTATAGCATGTTTTCTTTTAAGATATGTGGCTTTGATTTGGTTTAAAATGGATTGCATAAATACAACATCCCTTCTTATGAGTTCAATTTATATTACAATAATGAATTCATTAAAGAACATGCGTATGTGAAGGATCATCATGGAAAAAACAGGCCCTTAAGTGGCAATAAAACTCAGAAAATCAGAGTTAGGCAACTTGACATAAAGATTTGAATAAGTTATCTATATTATTTCAAAAATATGTAAGAATAGAATTTGTAGAAAAATAATGTAGTTTCTAAACTACTAGGTTTATTTTAAAAAAAAATCTATTTGGTGAAAATTTGAAATTTCAATGCAGTATTACTTAAAATTCAGGGAAAAAATAAGAAGTAAGTGTTTTTCTGACCACCCTAACCACAATAAAATGATAATATTTTTTTGTAATATTTTAGATATAAGTAGGGGACTCATGTCTCGATGTGATGCATATTTTTTTGTAATTTGTTTCCAAGTAAATAATTTATTATGATTTTTTTAGTACAAATTTTAAAAAATATAAAAACTCATATGTCTAACCACCTTAAATTGGTCAAAACTTCATGAAATTCAACTTCTTCTTTTCTAATCCTATAGTATGCGAAACATAGAATGTGACGCATGTTTCAGATTCAAAATATGTGACACAGTTTGAAAGTTATAGATGTTTTTCAATCAGCCTATTAATCAAGACTTTAGTCGTAATTCAAATAGAAAATGAATAATAATAATTTATTAAATTCAAAGTAAAGCATAATTTATATTGGTGGAAATTTGAGAATCTCCTTTAAAAACCCTTTTCATTTCATCAATTTTGGGTAAAAAAAAAGTCATCAGCCACATGGGCCATCATATCACTAAGATATCGCCACTTTTGGCCCATCATGATCCTGCACATACCCACATGTTATAATTACCAAACCATTGACACAATTCTTAACATCACATTATCCATTAATGAGGTTGTTAGTGTTGACAATCATAACCATCATCCTTGTGCTTCTCTCTATACCTCTCCTATTAGTGACGAAGGTATCTTGGTGCAATCAGCTACAAGCGTTGAGGGTCTTGATTGTCCCTCTCCTCACCCCCCTTCTAAAGACCCTAAACAACAAAATGATGGCATCATAAACACATTTCTAAATATTTCCTTACCTAGTCTCCCTAACTATGATGATCAAAATTTCCCTTCTTCTAATATCCCTCCTCAATGCAAAGAGGGTAGGTTGGTGTTAGAAGAAATACGTATTACAATTCATGAGACTCTTGACCCTACCTTCCCTAATTCTCCTACTATTTGGGATAATCTATTTGAAAATCATAGTGGTCCTTCTCTTGATGCCTCCCCTATTTGTGATGAAGCTAGTGGTGAACCTCTTCCAAGCTCTCCTACTAGGGTAGATGGTATGGAACAAGAGAATGAGATATTAAACAACTATGACAATCAAATAGAACTCCCTTCTAATCTCCCCACTATTGTCAATCCCATCATTTATCATTCCCCTACTTGTGATGAAGTCATTTTAGAAGAACCCATCCTTGCATGTCACAAACATGTGGTTTGTAGTTCTCCTAAATACTTTCCTCCTAGGGAGGATATCATTATGCAATACAATCACAATATTATGCCATTAGAAGAATATGTAGAGCCCATGTTAGACTCTCCCTCCTTAAGGCATGTTAATATTATTCAACCTCAACTCACTCTTTACCCCCCTCAAGTAAACCTAAACCTGAATTTACCCTCTACTCACCTAAGAATCATGTGTTGCAAAAACTGAGTTATAATACCATTGCTCATACACATTACACAAGAAGCAACTCGTGCTCACAATAACCAACCTCAACATCTTTACCTTTATCCCCTCCCATTCTTCATGTTGCCCCTTGGTTAAATTCATACATTAGGGAGCATGATCTTGTTGACCAACTTAAGAATACTCCTACCAAAATCTCTTTATGGGACCTTATTCAAGCCTCCCCTCACTATCACAACATGATGCAGATGGACTTGCAAAAAATTCTTATCCCTTATAATGTGCAAACAAATTACATCGTAGCTATGATTCAAAGCTTGAATGCTGACATTGTTTTCCACCAAATTGAGCTCCCTTCTTTGGATATGGAAAAACAAGTTGAAGCTTTCATGATCATATTTCAATACAAATGCATAGGGATCAAGTGAACCCTTTTTGACAATGTCTTTTTTGTTAATGTGTGTAGTTTCAATCTTTTGGATAGGCTCCATATCGATAAATCAACCATTAAACCTACCTCTTTATCCATCAGTGGATTTGACAGTGTAGGACAAAAACCGCTCGATGTGATAACTTTTCCTCTTATAGTTGGAATGGTCACATTAGACACACTGATCCATTTCATGCCACATGATGTTTCATATAACCTTATTCTAGGAAGGCCATGGATTCATGCAATGAATAGAGTGACTTCCACTCTTCATCATAAGATGAAGTACATCTACAAAATAAAAGTGTACATGCTTGACACTGAGACTAAGCCACTTAGTGTCTTACAACTTGAGAAAAACAAATCCAAACCCTTCACCACTTCAACACCCACCAAACAAGTGGAATCCATGCAACAAGCACCCTTAGTTGATGATTGGGGTTCCGTAGACTTCACACCTCCTTTGCTAGGAGAATCCAAGATCATACACAAAGGCTCTAAAGCAGGAACCTCAGTCTTGTCACCACAAGACTCGATCGATCCTTCGAAAGCATCCACATCCACTACTTTAGAAAAATAAACAAATAATGAACAATCACCCTATCTAAAAGAATTGAAAAAGCTTTATGGAAAAGGTTACATGATCTCATGAAACAACTTGGCTATGGAAAAGGATGTGGTTCTACCAAACAAGGTATCTGCAACCCTATTGAGCCTATCATGCAAACAACACATCATTGTCTTGGATTTTGTCCTTTCATTGAAATCATCAAACCTTCCTCCAACATCAACACCATCCCAAATCACCCTTCTAACCCAGCCTTAGAAAGTGATCCTTTGCAACAATTGAAACCAACAAAGGACTCTTTTCTTAATACCAATGTCATCTCACAACACACTATTGATTCATATTTTACACGCTCCTCTAAAGGAGCATATAAAATATCATAATATATAGCACCTTACATAAGTATGGCATCTTTTATTAAGCAATAAACATATTTGTCACAAGATCGAGGAACACCTTTTCCCCTTAATCAAGAAGGTTTCTTATTGAGACTACTCCAAGATCACTTGATCTCTCTTCCTCCCCACACTCGAAAGAAATTATATAACAAGAATTCATTTTGTGCCTACCACCGAGTCCACAATCATTCTACTAATGAATGTAAGGCCTTGAGTAGTAAAATCCAACATCTTAACAAATTTGGTATTCTCTCTTCTATGGGGGCACCTACTTCCTCTAATTGATACTACTTTTTCACTCTACCTTGCATTTCATCAATCCTGTCGGCTCACTCATGTCCTGCACTAAGTGGGGGCAAGGGGTTAGGTAGCCTTGTCCTCGTATGTCACTTGTTGTTGTCTCTTTTGACTATTCTTTATCCTTTCATGAACATATAAGAGCAAGCTTGGGATGTGGATGACATGTCTTATGTTGACTCGCATGTGACATACTACCCTATTTCATGACGTAGCTTATCGGAAACATATGACTTGGCATAGGGCTTTCTGAACAAGCTCTCTTGTCCTCTCCTTCTACTTTAAAGAAATTTCTCACAGTAATGGTGTTAGCAACCGCTTTAAAGTGGGGGCATACATCGACACTCGCATTCCATTGTGTGATTTTCTTTTTCTTGTGATTCCCTCTCTTGGAAACATTAGGTACAATGTTTCTCAAGTTAAGACATTTGCACTTTTCCTCTCTTGCAAACAATATGAGACCATTTCCACTTTTCCTCTCTTGGAAACAATATGAGACATTTGCAATTTTCCTCTCTTAGAGACATTATGCATAATGTTTCTTAATATGATACATCACATAAAAAAAAGAAAAATCCCTTTGAACAATATATACATCATCATTTCAAACATTATTTTCTTTTGTGGTGCCTTATCAAAGTTATCAAGAGGTATAACTTTGGTATGGTTTGAATGGTAAGCCCAACTAGCGGCATGACTTTCCCCATAGCCACCTTTGTGTGTGTGAGTACATACTACCTGAGTGTATGTTTATCACCTTTTGGGCTGTCTCACCTGGTAGACAACCAAAAGTTTCATCACCCCAGAGTGAGTATACATCTCTTTTTGGAAAAACATCCTAGATCTTATCCACAACTAGCTAGACAATTTGTCAAAGCTTGATCCACCTGTTTACTTTCATTCCTCTCTTCCCTCTAGTTCTTGTCTTTCCATGATTGTGTATCTTATTTTTCTGCAAATCATTCACCCTTGAATATTTCCTTTTGCATTGATGTTGAGTTGACTTAGACTCTTGAAACCTGGGAGCTTGACCACCTTCTTCATCTTCGTCATTCTTCACCATCTCCATTGGGCTAATTTAGTGTGATTTTGAAGCAAGCTCATCCTCTCACTAAAGTGGGGGCTAAATGTGTCACGAAACAGTGTAGCCTTGACACTTTTCACTCATTTTGGCTTTTTCTATGGATTTTGGACCTCTTTTTACCTCTTACCAAGCCTTGTGCCAAATTTTTGTAAGGTGTTGTAACAACATTCTCACACTTTCCTAGGATTTTCATCACTAAATCAACCCTTTCTTATCATAAATTAGACCCTTAATGCACTTATAGGTCTTAATTTGGTGTGTTTCAGAAGACAATCCTGACAAACATTATTAATCACATCTTAATTCCCGAAAACCATTCAAAATTTCCCAGGTGGACTAAGTCACCACCTTGGGAAACTTAGTCCCATTTGGCATAAAAATCATATTTAACTTAAAATTCCTTCGAGATTTTGTCTCCTAAACCCTAAGGTCGGCCTGTGTTGTGTTATTTTCGAGGAAATTAGGGCATCACATGTATAAATAAGGTTTTTCTCATCATTTTCACCCTAATTCTCTCTCTCCTAACTCTTTCTCCTATTCTTCATTCATCACTCTTCTCAAGCAAGCTAGGATTTCTACATTCTAAGTCATCAAGACATTATTCTAAAGCACTCAAGGGTTGAATACTCCATTGTTGCAGAAACTCAAGATCTATCTCCATGGCAAGGTACTAAGTCCATTGCTTCACATTTCATGCTTTCTTATCTTATTTCTTCATCTAATTTGATTATCTAAATGGGGTTTGACCAAGGAAAACCCCTAATCCCTAATAACCAATATTTATCTTCCTCTTCTTGTGTGTTTGCATATTTAGGTGCTTTGAGGGCTTGGAGATCATTAAAGAATATGTTGAAACCTATTTGAAGACCTCTCATAATTTTCTAGGGAAAAACACATACAAAAAGTCACTTTCAGGTCCGAGAATTAGAATTTTAGAAGTGGACCCTTGCGGAGAACCAAAGTGCGGACCAAGGGCTTCCACTTCCACTCTCTAATTTTCAAAAATTTAGAAGTGGACTAGGTCACCAACAATGGTGACCTAGTCCTACTGAACCTTCTTTTTAGAGATTTTTGTAGATTTGGACATCCATTTAGCAAAAATGGGCTCTGAACTAGTTTTTCCAAATTTGGGATTAAGTCGCTCAGATTGGCACAAGTGTCCTAGCAAGCCTAAATTTCAACATCAACAACATTTCCAACCTCCAATCTAGTCTAAAACTCACTCCCAGGTATACCCCTTCATTTCCTTTTACTTTTGTAATAGTTTGTTTATTTTTTTAGGTCATTTAGTTTAATGCTTGCATATCTCTGTGTTTTCAAACACCTTTTTATTTCAATAGTTTATATTCAATAGATAGTTTCTTCCATTAGTTTGCAACATTTAGATACATTTCAAACACACACACATCACACCTATTCCAAACCCCTAATATTTGAATGTTAACATTAGCTTCTTTGCCTACCTCTCTCCTTTTAGGTGAAAAACCCTAGAAGTGTTAGAGAGTCTTGTGGTGCCAAAATCTATGTTACATTATCGTCAATGTTATATGTATCGTGTATCATGATATCCTCCCTAGGAGGAAGGGTTTTAGGAGAACTACAAACCAACTATTCTTGACAACCAAAGATTGGTTCTTCTAAAATGACTTCATCACAAGTAGGGGAATGATCAATGGTTAAACTATCTTGCATAGTAAGGGTTTCTCTAGGTGAATGGGGGAAACGAAGATTCTCATGACCTTCATTGATTGTGTTTTCTAGAAGAAAAGTGTCTTCCTCACAACTAGGAGAAATACTAGGAGAAGAACAAATGTTATTATCATGATTACTAATGGTGGCATTGTCTTGTTTATCAATCTCTTGTCCACTAAGAGAGGTAAGAGGAGAGAAACAACTAGGATTCTCAAAACTCTTATTAATTGGTTCTTTGAACACCAAAATATCTTCTTTGTCAATAGGAGACATATTACGAGAAGAAAAAATATGATCGTTAGGAATGTCCAAGGTTGTATCCTCTTTCACTAAAACACTCTCATAGGGAGAGGATAGGAAAATTTTCTTAGTTTGTCTAAATATGTAAGATACTAACATGGTTTGAGGCTAAGTGCAAGAATTTGGGCCCATGTTCAAGGGAAGTGTCATTTTTCAGCTCTAAAACAAGTACCCATTCATTTTTTAGAATAGGTACCAATTTTAAAGTGGGTACTCATTCCAAAAAGTTTGAAACTCATAATACATGTTTTTTATTTGTATTTAGGCTTAGAAAAGGCATGGTAACCCAATACTTAGCCTTGGACTTGCAAGTAAAAGTTCATGGCAATTTCAAGAGAAAAAAACTAACTTTTACAATATAGCTGATGAAGTTTTTTTTCAAAATTATTTTATGAAATTAAAACCCATTATAGATGAAAACTTCTAGTTTTCAAATATATAATTCTTTTATGATTGGATTATTTTTTATATTTTTGAATTAATTTATGAGGAAACTAGTCCATAAACATGAAATGTCAAGTTTTTGTATTTCTTTAATAACATTTAATTTGTTAATTTTAATGTTAAAAAAATTATATGGCATAAATCTATAAATGATTCTTTACACAATGAAAAAAAGAAAATTAAAAAAAATGATAGCTTTAGGTCATTTTATGGTGTCTGTACACAAGGGTTTTAAAAACCAGTAATTAGGGCCAATAGATAATTTATAAATAAAAAAATATTGAGAAAAAAATTCTAAAAAATTATCCTTATCAGTCTTCATTATAATACACATCTTTTTGCAAAAGGAATTAGAAAAATAATTTTATTTAGGTCAAATTATGGTGTTTGTACACATGTATGGTATGGTCCTAAACAAGCGACTTTTAAAAAGTGGTTTTTATACATGAGTATTAAAAATTATTTTGTATCATCTAGGTATTGGAATAAATTACATATTTTAAAACTAAACTCAAAATACTAAATTTCATATTACAATTTTTTAAAAAGATTTAAAGTGTAAGTGCTTCAAATTATAAGTCCAACTATGACAAATTCTAAAAAATCAAGAAAAACACTTCCACTTTTTGAACATTTTGTGGACCCAACTTTTTGCACCTACCCTTGAACAAAAATGAAAAGCACTTGTAACCATTTCATGCAATGTTTTAGCAATATAAACAATGTATATCCAAATATGCAAAACAATTTTATCCAATATATGCAAAATTTTAAGAATGTGAACAATGTATATGCAAAATGGAAAATAACTTTTATCAAACTTTTGCAAACTTTTATGAATAGAAATGTTGTGTATCCAAAAGTGAAAAGTACTTTTATCCATGTTGTAATGCTGGAATAAAATTGCAAACAAGATTGTTAATCTAATAAAATCATATACTAATCTAATCCTGCGTTTAACAACAAAGAACAAGGAAAATTATGAACATATAAACAAGAATGATCTCACTGAATATCTGTATAAATCCTTGAATGACCTCGATTGCACTTCTCCATTTTTTCATTGCAATATATTTACCCTCAAATTTTATCAAGTATGCAAATATGGCCTATTGATTATTGACTTAGCAAAATATCAAAGATTAAATAAAAGCTTCCTGAAAGTATATCAATTTCGGGAGGAGCAATAATGAAAAAGGTCAGGCCAATTTATAGAAAGTTGGTTTTCGAATGATTGGCTCAGATTTGAAATAAAAATTGACAATTGAGATTAATGAATGTCATGAGATAGAGATTCAGTGTTAGTAATAACGTGAGTGAAAAAATTTAGATGATGGGGATTAAATTAAATAATAATTTAATCTAATGTTGAGACTATTTGAAATTCAAAAGAATAATGGTTGCATGTAAAGGATAAAGATTGAAATAGAAGAAACTTTTTGTTCGAACACACGAATGAATTATTTAATTAAATAAAGTTATTTAATTAATAATAATTTGCACGCATAAGAATAAGACTGACTGATTAAACTAGAAAGTTTGTTTGTCAGAAACGATCAGATATTAAATCAGGAGATAACTGACTCATTTATTTATATCTCAAATTAAGTGGTAAATGACTAATTAGATAACTAAGCAATTATCTAATCACAGAGGAGTATTCGAGGAATAATTATTTTTATGAATTAAATGATTATTTAATTCAACAATCAAAATTCAAAAATTAAATTAAATAAATAAAGATTTATTTAATTGGTTGTCGAAAAGGTTATTGAATATTTAAATAATTCAAAATGAATATTCAATTATAGTCAGAAATGTGATAAAGGATAAATTAAATAATAATTTATTTAATTTGGAAAAATGATTAATTAATTAGTGACGTTATTAAATAAATAGCATTTATTTAATTAATCAAGAAAGAATAAAGCTCATAATGAATTAATTAAATAACTAAATTTATTTAATTAATAGAGGATAGGTGACTTTAGAAAATAATTAAACAATTAACATTATTTAATCATGACCATGAACATTAGAAAGTGTGTCGCAGGCCTAGACCAATTTTCAGTGTCTACAGTTTGCCCATCTTTGATACAATTTTGTTTCGAATTTTGTGTCAAAGAAAATTATTTGAAACATGCCCTAGTCATGCCCCAGTGTGAAATAGGTTAAGGTATGCCCCCTCGGGAAAAAATGACAATTTTTGAAAAAAATTGAAAATTTTGGAAATTGGCCAGATTAGGTAATTTGATAGTTAGAAATTTGATGGTCGTGAAAGAAATTGATTTTGAATTGATTTGGAAGACAAAATGGATGTTAGAAGTTGGAAAATTATGCATCTAGTACAGAAGGTTGGAGAAAAACCCTCCAAAACCCTAGGTATAAATAGGATTTGGGGTGGAAAATCAAATCATTTTCACCCTTAGACTTCAAAAAACCTTGATTTTGGCTTTGAGCTCGCAGCGAAGATGTCTCCAGTTCCTACATAGAGCATCATGATTACCACATCCAGAATTTTAGATACCCAGCTGATGCAGGACCCCTCGTATGTACCCCTAAACTACCTTTTGAAATTTCACTTTTCACACTTTTTAGGCACTTTAAGTTTAATTTACATATGCGTCGTTGTAGAATCAATGCATATGTATTTGTACATGATGAATGTGTTCATGAAATGATGCAATATTAAAACACATCTAGGTCATTTAGGTCAATTAGGAAATTCAACGCATTTGAATAGTCTTGCACCGCATGTGTATGTTTGCATCACAATTGTTATTAACATTGTCGTGTGTAGTTTAGTGTAACGCATCTGTATTAATGCACCACATTCGCATGATAGGTAGTTCTATATTTATGCACCCCATTTGTAAAAAATGACACATATGCATACCAGTTAGGCATGATTGGTTGCATGTCACATTTAAAATATTGCACCGCATATGCTTGTTTATACAACGCATTTGAGTTTCTGCAACGCATGTGCAGATTTGAATGATGCATTTGAGACTCTGCACCACATTTGATATTGAAATGATGAATTTCATTGTCAAACTTTTGAAAAGAAATTCATGATGAAAAAATTAAAGTTTTGTATTTTGACACAAATTATTTTGATGCATTTGCAGGTTGTGTTGGATCCTATAGACACCCGAGAGTCAAGGTCGTCCACATATGAGCTGTGAAATCAACTAGTGAGTGCAGAGACATGATTGATATGGAGTATAGGGTTACACCATGTTTGTCCTATTCCCACCATTCGGGTGAACTGAGGTATGTTGATTGCTCTCTGTGAGAGATGGCATTCTTAGACCTCCTCTTTTCATTTTCCTATTGGAGAGGCAATAGTTACTTTAGAGGACATCTATAGGATTTTGAGATTACCTATTAGGGGTGAGAGAGTGTTGTATGATACCCAGAGAGGATATAGTGAGATTACTCAATTTTATGTATATGATGATATTATAAATCTCGGCATTGAGCACTATGAGATAAGATGGCATGTATTAGTTGAGAGATATGAGAGGATTGATTGCATGTTATGTACATTGATTGTGGGGATTGTCATTCCTAACTGTCGAGGTCATGATTTTCCTGTCAGGTGGGGGGAGATGTTGGTTGGTATGTGAGAGCACTAGGTATTTTATGCATGGGGCCCCTATTGACTTGCCATGTTATACTTTAATTTACATAATATTGCATATAGGGATGCACACTCGATGAGTTATGGTACTATTTTTCTTATGATCTGGGCATGGGAACACATTACTGTGTTCCGTCCCCTAGTGAAATCAGATCTAGATGCTCGATCTCCATATGTTTTTGGTTATGCGGGGGGCATTACCAAGAGTCACATTGGTGACACTAGTTATTGAAGACATGCTCTTGACACCTTGGTTCAATTTATTTGGAGACCCTATATGGATTGTGTCTAATGGTGAGATGAGGATAGGAACTTACCCTTTTATAGGTAGACACAATATCTGATTGGTAGGACTGTTTCGAGTGTGCACATTATTGAGAGGTACTTGCCTGATCGTGTATTGAGACAGTTTGGAGAGGTTCAGGATGATCCTCGAGGGTTAGTTGAGTTTGCTCGGTCCTCGAGAGAGGTACCATTATGAGGGCTTGTGATTCTAGTGGCTACAGTGGAGGCAGACATTCAGGCTTTACACCCTATGTAATGGGGATGGAGGGGTGGGTTTTTAGATCTAGGCACTATAATAGCATATGATGTGTGGTGGGTCGTTCACAGGCCTATTCCTTATACAGATTTAGATTAGTAGGCTCCAGTTGAGAGGCGGGGGATAGTACCTAGGGGTCGGCGTGGTGGTAAGGTTGGGGATAGATGAGGCAAAGGTGGCCGAGGTGGAGGTGATGATGGCAGAGGTGGTAGAGGTGGTTGATGAGGTCAAGGAGGTAGGAGAGGTGGGAGAGGATGTGGATTGCCACCCATCCATGAGGAGGAGGGTGAGGGTGCAGATGTAGTGATATTGGATCTTGGTGGAGGATGGGAGGTGGAGATAGGGGGTGAGCATTCAAATAAGGAGGTCATAGGGGAGGAGCATATAAAGGAGGAGGTTAGGATAGAGGATATGGAGATTGACGTCCTTGGTATATTGGCCTCCTTATCCATCTCACATTCCACATGTCAAGATGTGAGGGCTTGTGGGTCTTCAACTCACCATAGCCCTCCATCTTGGCCTTTTTGGTTTAATCTCAATCGTTGAATTCCCTAGAGAATTCAAATACATCTATAAATACCCCCTCCTTTCTCTCATTTGAAAAAAAAAAGGAGATTTTTGCTACCAAACTCTTGCCAATTTTCATTTGCAGCATTTTAGCCATTTGCAAGCATTTTTCATCAATCCACCAAATCCTTTAGCCACTAGCATCTTATTACATTTTGCATATTGCATCCATTCATCTCCATAGCCATCCAAGGAGCACACAAACTCTCAAATATCAAGGGCCAACCAAGGAAATCTGTAGCACAAAAGGTATACCAATTTATCTTCTCATTTTGTTTATCTTTCTTGCATAGATATTCCATAGGCTAATCTTGAATAGTATTTCTTGTGTTTTTCCTTTTAGTGAATCATTGGTTAGTGTTGCATCTTAGAATAGGGTAGAACATTTTATGGATCACATTTCTAGTGTGCCCGGTGGGACCCACAAATAGGTCTCTTTGTTTCACGTTTTCTATTGTTAAAGTTGTTTGCAGGTCCAGGTCGCAGAGGGGCAGATTTGCCCCGTAGAGGGGTTGATTTTCCCTGTAGAGGGGTGGACTTGCCCTCTAGTCTGTTGTAGAGGGGTGGATTTTCCCTTCTATTTCAACATTTCTGACAGTTTTTTTTTTTTCCGTAGAGGGGCGGATTTGCCCTCCTGTTCCAACTTTTCTTACAGTTTATTCGTAGAGGGGCAGATTTACCCTCCTGTTCCAACTTTTATGACAGTTTTTCTATAGAGGGGCCAATTTTCCCTCCTATTCCAACTTTTCTGATAGTTTGTCCGTAGAGGGGTGGATTTGCCTTCCTGTTCCAACTTTTCTGATAGCTTTCCTGCAAAGGGGCGGATTTTCCCTCCTGTTCCAACTTTTCTGACAATTTTTCTACAGAGGGGTGGACTCGCCTTGCTTTTCCAACATTTTTCACTGCAGAGGGGCAAACCTGCCCTGCTATTCCAATATTTTTCACTGCAGAGGGGCAGATTCGCCCTGCTATTCCAACATTTTTCACTGCAAAGGGGTGGATTTTCCTTACACAACATGTTTTGGAAGGTAAAACATGCATTTTACCTTTGTTTTTGGCTCAGTTTTTTGTTGTTTTGAAATTATAACCCCCTAACCTTTTTTGTTTAAGGGTATAATTGGATTTATTGCTAATATTTTCCCTGTTCTTCACACTATTTTTTAACATTTTACTAAAAAGGGGTGGATTTTCCCTAAACAACACATTTTGAAGGTAAAAACATGCATTTTAGCTTCATTTTTTGCTCAATTTTTTGTTGTTTTGAAGTTCTAACCCCCTAACCTTTCTTTTTTGTGGATGTAGTTGGATTTATTACTAATACTTTGCAGAATTTTGTGTTTATTCACAAAAGACAAAGGATAAAACAACTAACATCTATTTGCAGGGCCATCTATTTATTCAGATTTTAAAGTCTTTCCTTGGTGTTTTTATCTAGGCACATAGCTTAATTAGGAGGAAGTAATACTTGTTGTGTGGTGTGTTTTTTTTTGTGTTACCCAAAGGGGGCATTAATTTGTTTTCACCTTCCCCTTGCACTTTGTGTGAACCAAGGGGGTAGTTGAAAATGATTAGTGCCTTCTTTTTAGATGGACCTACTTGGGGATTTCATCACCCTTAGGGACAATCTCAACCATGCATACCAACGGGGTATAAAAAGGGGGGAGAGCCAAAGTTGTACCCCAATCCAATCACGTCATGTCTGGCGAAGCGTCGAAGCTAGGGTGATACCTAGATAGATGTGAAGAATTGGTCTGAGTCCTGAACAGTATCTCGTCGGGGTTCCTAACTCATGCTTGTGATGGGCTAGTGTTCATGGTTGTGCCTCACGTATCGAGAGTATATCAAGGACTCCTTAGAAACCTTTTGCATCCTAGATTAAGACCTGTACTGGCCATACCCCTTAACATTAATCATAGGATTGTGCTTGCTTAAAGTGTCTTTCTATGAGAAACCAGTAAATCTTGATAAGTCAGCCTCATTGAGTCATTTCGAGTGCTTTCCATAATCTTTCTCATCCAAGCCAAGTTCCTATTTTTTTGCAGAGGGGCAGATTTGCCCCCCTGGTCCACTGTTTTTCTGCAGAGGGGCAGATTTGCCCCCCTGGTCCACTATTTTTCTGTAGAGGGGTGGATTTTCCCCCCTGGTCCACTATTTTTCTACAGAGGGGTGGATTTGCCCCACTGATTCACTGTTTTGACTATAGAAGGGCAGATACGCCCTCCTAAACAGACAATTTCACCCCGTTTGACCATTCCAAGCCTCCATTTAACCACCCTGAGTCTTTGTTTGACCATTTGATCATCCCAAACATTCATTTAACCAATCAAAACATCCATTTGAACATTTCAAGCCCCCATTTAATCTTTCTAAACGTCCATTTTTCACATTCACATTGTTCATTTCACAATTTGGGGAAATCGTTATACCATCTTACCATGTGACCTAAACATTTTCAATTTCTAAAAAGATCACTTCAACAACACCCCTATCATATAAAAAACCATCAAGACATCTTTCATTTGCATTCATCATCATCTTTCAACACAAAATTCCTTAAACCTTATTTTAGGATTCATTACTTCAATTGACCAAGGCGTTAAGTTTGATCATTATCCTAGATATCAATCATTATCTTAAACCTAATCAATCCGCTTCTATCCTAAGGCAGATTTGTGTTGAAATTCAACATCATTGGCCCAAATCAATCCCCTTCCATCTCAAGGTGGATTTGGTGTCATGATCATTGGTTCACTCCTTTAATCCGATCAACCAACGTTTTAAGTCACCTAGGGTGATTTCCGAATTAGGTTTAGGACCCTTTCCATCACCCAATCTTGAATCATCATCCAATCCAAAACAAAGTTATCCTATCATATCCTCTGATCCAATCCCAATCTAAGCTCCAATCCAGTTCTAATCTGAGCGTTAATCCCATCATCCTAATCTGAGCTTTTATTCAATCCCAATCTGAGCTTTCATCCAACCCCCATATGAGCTTCCAATCCATCCTAGTTCTTTATCCATCATCTATTCTTTCCTGCTAATATGTATCCATCATGAATCTTTATCCCCCTCTCACACAACCAATAATAGTAGTCAAGGGGAATCCTAACTACGTTGATGACAATAACAGAAATCTTGTTGATCATGAAGATTGTTATATATATCCCCTTGATGCTATCATTGCTAGCAAGCTCTCTCCAATCACCTCCCAAAATCCAAGTACTCCTTTGAACTATACCACCATGATTTCATCCACATCTACTAATAGTCCTTATGCTACCCTTGAAAAGGGATATCCAACATCCTCACCATCGACATATTCATCATGTCCCCCCTCTCAACCTCTATCCTATCCAACATCCACATCCTCTTATCCACATCATCATCAACAATCCCAATATCTCTACTTTAATCACCCATCCCAATCTTCCCATCCTAATCCAACGTTCCTATCACAATCCCCCATCCCAATATTCCTCTTATCTTAATCCACCATCTCAATCTCCTTATCCTAATCCATCATCCCTATCATTCTATGCCAACTCACCATACATGTCTTCCTATGGTGTTCTACCACCTCAATCTTCATGTTCTAATCCAAAATCCAAACCTTCCTATCACAATCCCCCATCCCAATATCATTACATAAATTCCACATATCCCCATTCTAATCCTTCATCCACATCTTCCTACTATTACTCACCATCCCAATCTTCCCAATCTAATCCCACATCCGCATCTTCCTACATCACTCCCCCTTTCACTGCATTATAACTTAATCCTCCAACCACTCCTAGTCCTCCATCTAGTCTCATCCATTCATCTAATCCTCCATTCCTTAACCCTAATCCTCCATCTCCTCCTAGTCCTCCATCTAGTCCCATCCACTCATCAAATCCTCCAATCCGTAACCCTAATCCTCCATCTCCTCCTAGTCCTCCATCTAGTCCCATCCACTCATTTAATCATAATCCTCCATCTCTTCCTAGTTCTACATATAATCCTCATCCACCCATCCACTCATCTAATCCTCCAATCCATAACCATAATCCTCCATCTCCTCCTAGTTCTACATATAATCCTCATTCAGCCATCCACTCATCTAATCCTCCAATCCCTAACCATAATCCTCCATCTCCTCCTAGTTCTACATATAATCCTTATCCACTCATCCACTCACCTAATCCTCCAATCCCTAACCCTAATCCTCCATCTCCTCTTAGTCCTCCATCCATTCCCACCCCCTCATCTAACCCTAATCCACCAATTCCTAATCCTAATCCTCCATCTCCTCCTGGTCCTCCATCCAATCCCTTCCCCACATCTAATCCTAATCCACCAATCCCTAATCCTAATCCTCCATCCATTCCCATCCCCCCATCTAACCCTAATCCACCAATTCCTAATCCTAATCCTCCATCTAGTCCTCCATACAATCACATCCCCACATCTAATCCTAATACACCAATCCATAATCCTAATCCTCCATCCATTCCCATCACTCTACCTAATCCTACATCCCTTCCAAATTTCGCCCAAGGACTCATGATAGGAGAGACACCATGCCCTCCCACTCTATCATGTATTGTCACTAGTGATGAGGCCCTCCTCCCTACACCTATCCCTCCCATCACCATTCCTAACACCATCCAAATTATTGAGCCGGTCAAACCCATTGAATCCATTAAATCCCCATCTTCTACTAATAGATCCACCCAATCCATTGAAGACATCTAATCCCCTCCTCCTAATCCTAATATTCACAAACTTCAATCCCATGACCTTCATGAATCCTCCATCCTCCTATCTCTCCCAATTGAGGATACCCTCCAACACTCTTCCATCATCATACATCCAACACAAGATGAGTCATTCCAAGAGCTTGATCCAAAGCATACAAGAATATCCCCTCCTCCAAATCAAAATCCTTCCATCCCATCTACTCCATCTCAAGAACATAGTCTTCCATCAATTTCATCTCATGATCCATATCCTCAACCAAGTCATGATCCTATCCTCCCATCCACCCCATCTCAAGATCACACTATCTCATCCACTCCATCCCATGATCCCCTATGCATTCACGATCCAATCACTTCATCTCATGAACCCTTATCATCCACTACCATAAATACAGATCCTATCATACTCCATATTTCCTCTCCCAATCCCTCATCACCTCCTCCTCCCAATCAGGATGTTTCTCCACCCTCATCTCCATCGCACGATCCTCCATCATTTCCTTCCATTGCAACACCACTTTTTTATCACCTCAGTGATATTACATGTGTCCATGGTGGTCTTCTTGTGGAAGAAAAACAAAGTATATGCACCACCCATCCTCCTTTAACTAATAATAGACTCGCCTCATGCTTCCAAAAGAATAAGAATCCTACCATAAATCACATGCTACATAACATGAACTATCAAGGAAAAGGTTTAGGCCTTCATGAGCAAGGTACTTTAGAGCCCATCCAAGTCAAAGAACATCTAGGCATACATGGTCTTGGATATGTCTCCCAAAATTCACACTCTAAAGATTTTGGTACAACCTTCGTACATCCTAAACGATCCCCTTCTAAAGGCACAAGAGGTATTTTCCATCATTCTACCAAGTCATTCATCGCCATCCCTCCTCCTCCATCATATTATCTCAGAACAACTATCCATCTTCCTCCCTCATCCTCTAAATCCATTTTGGGTCCTTATATCCCTCCATCCATCATTGCTCATCCTCCGTCTACTATGGGTTCTTATATCCCTCCATCAAACTCCACACATCTTCTATATACATAGTCTAATTTGGGTCCTTATATCCCAAAATCACCCGCTCCATCTTCTCCTATTCATCCTTTCATTCATCCACCCCCTATCCCTCATACACAGCATAAAAATCCTACCATCATAACTCCTAATTCGGTTCCACAAAGACACCCCTCCATGCATGCTATCTCGCATCCTCCATCCACACTTCCTCATCAAATGCCTACTTCTATCACTCCATCCACATCCTCTCCACATCATCCATCTCTCCATACCCATCCCCTTGGTACTAAAATCACTTTGGATGCCAAAGAAAACATATATAAATCCAAACATCCACATGAATCTACAACTCTTCATGTCCCTTCCAAAATAATTGTTGATAAAAATAATAATCAAATCTAAAATCCAAATCAATCCAAATGGCCACAAAGGCCCATCAAAGAAAAAATAAACACCATGTGGATCTAAAAGAAAAAAGCGACAATGCCTTCAAATGAAAAATCCATGATGACATCCAAAGTTTCTATTCCCAAAGCTCATAATTCACATCCTCCATCTCCTAAATCCATTTTGGGTCCTTATGTCCCAAAATTCACTATCTGAATGCCTCTAGTCTTGCCACATTCTCCATTCATCAACCCTCCTCTCATTTCACATCCCCCACATGTGCCAATGTTGGTCCTGAACACCTTCCCCTATCACACATCCACTCCATCATTCCATCCATACACTTTCCAAAACCCCATCCACTACCCCTCCCCCATCCAATCCCTTTGATTCATCCTCTTGCATAATCCATTTCTCCTACTAAGGTTGTACCAACATCCAATGGTCACTTTACACATGGGCTCTTATTACCTCATATGGAACTTGATGCTTGAGTCCTTCATCCATATCCTTATCAACTATCCTCTAAATCCGCATATCCATATCCCTATCTTTATCCATCTTCATCCACATCTTAGTCCAAAAAATACAAAAAAAATCAAAAAATCAAAATCAAAAAAGAGAAAAAATTAGAAAAATACAAAAAAATAGTAAACAGAAAATCATTCGTCCAATGGTGAAAACTTGGCAAACAAGCGCCTTGGATGAGTAACATGATGAAAAACTAGCAAATAGGCATCAAGCATAAATTCCCCATCTAGTCTCCTTCCATGATTGGGGGAAACATCCGCTTACGCATTCCTTTCCTCCATCTCCTACATCTTCCTATCTTTCGCATCCTATCCATCCCATCCCATTCATCTCAATCCCTCCATCTTCCTTGTGATCTTGATAGAGATAGGGGAAAATCTATATACATGATTTGGAAACCTCTTGGCATATATTCCCTTCTTCCATTGCCCATCTCACTCCCTTATCCACCCATCCCTCTTGCCTCGTCATGCATGACACATCTAGAGTGGGGGCATCTCCTTATTTGTGATTGGGTCCTTGGAGACATCATCCATCCATCCCTCCAAGTAATCCTCTCCATCTCCCCATCCTTCCCATCCTGGCCATCCTTACATCCCCACCCATTTATCCATCGAGTAATCCCTACCATCTACCAAATCCTTATCTTCCCATACTCTCATCCACTAGTCCTTTTTCATCCTTTCATCCTTATCTACCCATCCCTCTATATAAGCATCTTTCCCATCTCCCTATCCTTATAATCCATTTCATCCTTCCAATTCCTTATCCCTCTATCCACCTATCCTCGCATCTTTCTATCTCCCCATCTTTATCCATCCATCCATTTACTTCTATTTTTCCTCCTATCTCATAATCCCTTGTCATTGGTATCTAGCTATAGGCTACCCCCATGCACTCCAATGCCCTGCTACCTCCCTCTCATCATTCCTACCTATTTTTCACATCTTTCTCATATCTTCATCACTCATCTATCCATCATCTCACCTTTCCAATTCATATTCTAATGATCTAAATACCTATACCATCCCTGAGCTTCACATCATACATATCTTACATGTATCAACCATCCCCTCTGCATGGCCTATCATGTCTCATCATATTGACTCCATCCTTTTATCCATTTATCATGTTCATCTCATCATCCCTTATCTGTTGTTTGTTGTTGGTCTTGTTTTGAACTATGTTTCCCCTGCACTTTCACGTAGGCAAGGTCGATCATTTCATCTGCCCCCAGAGCTCTGTCTTTTGTCTATCTTGTCATCCTCCATCATTTGTCTTTGGCCTTGTATTGAACTACGTCACCCCTATGCTCTCCCGTAGGCAAGGCTAAATCATTTTGTCTGCCCCTAGGGTATCTTTCATGTCTTTCGCCATCCATAATTGGTCACCCCTGTCATTTTTTCACTTTTATCCATGGTCTTTTATTGAACTACGAGGGATTTGTGCTTTCATGTAGGCAAGGTTAAATTTTTGATCAACCCTCGAGCCCCTAGGTCTTTAGGGTTTTGTTGTCTTGTGCCTTATTGTCCTGTCATCCTATCATCTTTTTCGTGTCATCAAGTATTTCCCTATCCTAGCCGGTGCTTATAGAACAAGGTCATTCATATCACGAGATCCAATCGGTTTCCGGTATCCTGCATCATGTGGATCAACCCATATATCCTTCATCTTTGGTCTCAACAAGATGTATCCTTCTGAACAGACCGCATCAACCCCATCCATCCTTTTGATCCTATGGAAAAGGATGTTTGAAATTGATTCCGATCTTTTGATGCTTTTTTATTTTGTTTATCATTTGAGCTCCCTATCATCACTTGTCATGGTCACCTTGATCCATCATATCATGGTGTTCTCTAACTAGTAAATATAGGGGCGTATATTGATCCTTTTTTTTTTTGTCTTCTTGGTTGTCCCACGTAGTACCCACCAAACCCCCTATGGTCTTGCGTTACGCTGGGACATCCTTCTGTGCTTGTGGTTATCCCAATACTTGGCCTGACCAAGGTCTTCGTGACTTTGGGGTGTTGGAATAGCCTTCTTGTCTGTTGTGTTTTTTTTATGCATTGGACACTAATTTGCCTTGGTTCTTCATACCCTAGCACTTGGTGTCTTATGCTATAGCAAAAATCAATGCTCCAAGGATGGAAAATTGCATTAGTATTGCATTTCATTTTCCATTCCATCATCTTGCATGTCTCCCCCATCCTCATCCATTCAAATAATCTAATCACACTCTTGGTCTTGTTCCCAACCTTGCTACAAGCCTTGATCCAATCATCATCATCATCATTATCATCTATGGAATGTATCCTTCCCTCATCAACAACACTCTCATCGGGATGAATCCTTCCCTATCCTTTGGTATTTTTTTGGGATGTATCCTTCCCTCATCAACAACACTCATCCTCATCCTCATCCGGATGTATCATTCCCTATCCTTGTGTTGTTCTGAGATATATCATTCCCTCATCCACAACACTCCATCAACCATCCACCCAACCTGGCTTGTAGCTTGACTGGGCAAACATCATATTTATCTTGGAATACATTTGTGCTCACCTTTATCTCCCATCACTTATCATCCCTTCTTATCCATCACTTTACATCATCATCTTCATATCCTCTTTCATCCTCTCATTTCTCATAATTTCCCCCATCCCTTCCTCCTTCATTAATATCTTTCCCTACGCCAAGGAAAATCTGCCCTTGGCCACAGGGCGGATCCACCCTCGACCTTAGGGTGGACCCACCCTCAGCCGCAGGGTGGACCCACCCCATGGTGGGGCGGATACGTCCTCAGCCACGGGGCGGATCTACCCTTGGCCGCACGGTGGCACCGCAACATGGTGGGGCGGATCCACCCCCAGTCGCATGATGGCCCGGCCCCGTGCTGGGGCAAACCCGCCCTGCGTCGAGGCAGACTCACTCTCGGCCGTGCGGCAAACCCGCCCCGCACCAAGGCAGATTCACTCTGTGCTAGGGCAGATCCGCCCCGTGCCAAGGAGGATTCACCCAATGTTGGGGTGGACCCGCCCAGCCCCAGGGCAGATTCACCCTATTTCAGGGCGAATACGCCCTATGCCAGGGCCAATCCGCCCTTCTGTAGTGGGGAAAATCCACCCCTCTACGGGCCTCTGACATGTTTTTTCCCTTCCCTTCCCGAGGCTGCCATTTGCAAACCGTTTGTCTGTTTGACTTCGTTCAAAAGGAAAACTTGCCTATTTTTTTGTGCTCTTCCCAACCATACCCTCCATTTCTTCCTATTGAGAGGTCATTCGAGAGCCCTCTCTTTTCCCTCTCTTTTTAAGGGGTATTTTTTTACTTCTTATTTACCTTTTTTCCTCCAACTAATCCCTTCCCTTCCCGGGGCTGCCATTTGCAAACCGTTAGTCCATTTGACTTCATTCAAAAGGAAAACTTTCCTAATTTTTTGTGCTCTTTCCAAGCATACCCTTTATTTCTTCATATCGAGAGGTCACCTGAGACCCCTCTCTTTTCCCTAGTTGCCCTCTCGAGGGGGCATACCCTTCCCATTCATCTATTTTCCCTTCCATAGTAATTCCTTTGCAAGATTGGCACATCTTCATCCATTCCCTACTATTTGGGGTAGCTCAGGTCTCTCTCCCAATGTTGGGGCATCATTTTCTGGTTGCTTCCTCTATAGAGTCACCTACATTTTCTTTTCTTCGAAACTCTCTTATTAGTACTTAGAAGAGGGGTAAAATGTAGACATATAAATTTGACCACTTCCACATTGTCAAAATTGTCTACTTTATTAGTCTATTTCGTTAATAATGATTAAATAATTTATTTAATCATTATTTCATTTTTTGCCTAAGGTTCCTAATGTAATTGAATAATTAAATACTTTACCTTACACCTTTTCTTCTCTAAATTAAATAAATAATACAATTTATTTAATTTAGTCTCTTGACCTTTTGATTAAAACTCAATTTTTAATTCCTCATTTTCTCTCTCCTTGTCACATTCTGCATAATCCTCATCTAATCTGGATTAAATAAATTAATCTATAATTAGGATGTGCACCACTTAATCAATATTAGTGTCACATCCTCTATAATCTCCCACTTGCTTCTAATCTTTCATTAATTATCCTAATCTTGTGTTTTCACAACCTTAATCAAGGTCATTAGCCACATTTAGCATACCTTTTTTGGTCAACCTTTCCACTTGCCTTTCTTGGCCTTGACTCCCTTTCCCATGTGAATTTTTAATTCACATTTATTCACCCAAGGCTCCTCTCTTCCCCATGTGAATTTTTAATTCACTTTTATTCCTCCAAGGAATCTTCTCTTCCCCAAGAAAGTTCTAGAACCTTTGACTTGTCACATCAAGTCGCATGTGGGTGAATCCTACCTTTTTAAGGACCTTGTTTTATCCAAAGTACTTTCCACCTCTCATTTTGGAACCTTGTCTTATCCACAAGATTCCCCAATCATGTGAATTTTTAATTCATTTTTATTCACCCAAGATTCTCCTCTTCCCCATGTGATCATTGAGAGGTCACATCATCCTTTTTCCAAGGTACTTTTCCTTCATCCACATCATGTACCTTCCTTCCACCTCACTTACACATCATCTCATCCTTGGCCATCTCACATTCCACATGTCAAGATGTGAGAGCTTGTGAGTCCTCAACTCACCATATCCCTCCCTCTTGGCCTTGTTGGTTTAATCTCAACCGTTGAATTCCCTAGATAATTCAAATCCTTCTATAAATACCCCCTCCTTTCTCTCATTTGAAAAAAAAAGGAGATTTTTGCTACCAAACTCTTGCCATTTTTTATTTGTAGCATTTTAGCCATTTGCAAGCATTTTTCATCAATCCACCAAATCCTTTAACCACTAGAATCTTATTACATTTTTTATCTTGCATCCATTCATCTCCATAGCCATCCAAGGAGCACACAAACTCTCAAATATCAAGGTCCAACCAAGGAAATCTGTAGCACAAAAGGTATAACAATTTATCTTTGTTTTTTGTTTATCTTTCTTGCATAGATATTCCTTAGCTAATCTTGAATAGTATTTCTTGTGTTTTTCCTTTTAGTGCATCATTGGTTAGTTTTGCATCTTAGAATAGGGTAGAAAATTTTAGGGATCACAGCTGGAATCAAAGACAAATCCAAATAAAAAGATAAGACCAAATAAGTTATAAAGTCAAAAAGCCGATAAAAATATTTGCCAAAATTGGATCTGTTGTTGTTTGTTTGATAAAGCCTGATGTCAGGGATGGCACATACCATATAAGATGTTGAGTCTAGTTTTGATTTTGTAACTATCTGTGTAAGGCATGATAGGCTGGTTTTAGAAAGACACGTACCATATAAGATGTTTGAGTTTGATGGCATTGATGCAACAAGCTGCATAAGGCTATGATGATTGTTTGCCTAAATGATAATGTTTGTTGTCAAGAAGGATACATCTTGTATAAGACATAAGTTGATTGTTTTGGCAATTTGTTTGATTTGACTTGATGACATTGTTGACTAGTTTGGCTTGTTGATGTGTGACTTGTCTTGATGTTTTGACCATTATTTGTATGTGATGATAGTGTATGACATATTTTGATTGACATGACATACCCTAAAGGATTGACCTAGTGTGGCCTCAAGGGCTCATCGATTGATGGCCTTGCCTACGTTATACAAGTAGAGACCTCGTAGTTTGACTAGATTTTGATTCAAAGGATTGATTGACAAATATGTATTGAACTTGATGATATATGATGTGTGTGATTAGTGAATGTGATAAACCCTAATGGACTAACCTAGTGCCACCTTGGGGGTGCATCGATTGATGGCCTTGCCTATGGTATACATGCAGAGATATCATAGTTTGATACAACCAATGAGCTTGATGTACAAAGAATGAGTCATGATTTTATGTGTGTGATATGTGACAAACCTAAAAAGATGAACCTAATGCCTCGAGGGCACATCAAGTGATGGCCTTGCCTATGTCCAGTCACAGAGGCAATGTAATTCAACTATGTCTATGACTGACTTGACACAACTGACTCTGACCCTATTTTGGGGGTTTTTGACATGTTTTGATTTTTTTGTCTTTTTGGAGTTTTACGATGTTTTTGGATTTTTTGAAGACATTATATATGATGTTGGATGATTGTGTGCAAGGTCCAAATGACATAGGTCGAGGATTTTCCCCCAGTCGGGTATAAGACCAATAGGATAGAATCGGGAAATAGAGTGGACTTAATTTCAGTCATCCCAAGTTATGGATAGGACAACCATTTATTATGGGTAATGCAAGAAAATTTTGATTGGAATGATGGTAGATGAAGGAGCGAAGTCAACTACACATGGCGCATGTTTTCCAGGTTTTCACCATGGTACTTATCCAAAGTGCCACCAAAGTGGTTTTCACTATTGGACAAATTATTTATCTTTATTATTTTATTGATTTTTCAATTTTTTTGGTGTTACAAAGATGCTTGTTTGCCAGGTTTTCATCAAGGTAACTATTTTTTTGTTTTTCCCATTTTTTTGTATTTTTATGATTAAGACAAGACTCTCAAAAGTTATGCATAGAACCTCTTCAAATGAAGGTTGTTGATAGGTGATGATAGTGGTTCCCCTTCAGGGGTAGAGAGTTGATGTAACACCCCTCCTTTCTGCTCTTATGTTTAGACTAAGATGTTTTTCTTATTTTGATCACTAACTTTAGAGTGATATGGATTTTATATTATGATGTGATGGTACCTTATTTTGATGTTATCAGTATAACATGATTTTGATTAGCAGTATGACATGATTTTGAATTGTCAGTTTTGTGATAGTATATTGGTGAAGGGGACGAAATTGCATCACTCACTTGTGAGTGCCCTGTGATTCCATGATTTCCTCTTCACAGTGTGTTTTATTATGATGTATATATACATGTTCTATATCTTCCTTGTGTTGATGGTGAAAATGACACAAACAACGTTAAATAGAATATCTCTACTCTATTTCTCCTGAAAAAGGAAGACAACATATAGTAGCCTAACTCCCAAGGTCCTGGTAGTTGGTTCTCAACTATCTGGTGTCACTCAATTGGTCCATGCAACTGTAATATTCAAGGGGCCTTTGTTGGTAATAAGAAATGCAAGCAATGACGGATTCATCAATCTGTTATTTAATGAAAAGGAGTTTTAAATAAGAGAAAAATATAAATCAAGGCATACATCAGTGAAACATGAATAAAAATTAATCTAATATCTAGACATATATTTTCAACAACGAACGTTCCTCTAATAGATCAAGAAAACCATAATATGATACAATTTACAAAATAATCCATACTATTGCATGCATCTATGGTGCTTATTTTAACCATCACAATCACACATCATAATACTTTAAAGATTCAAAAGAAAAAACTCTCATTCGTTGCTAAAATCATAGATCGACAGACAATCAATAATTCAATCCATAGATAATTTAATGAAATAATATTTAAATCTAGTTCCTTCTATTGATTTTCATCAAATAAGAAACACTTATGCTTTAGCACATTCACTGGCATACAGATAGACTATGATTCATTAACCTTATCCAGTAAACTCAATTCCAACACAATACTACATAAAAAATCATCTTTGTTTTCAACTGTAACTAAAAAAATGATAGTGTCTTTCCATAGCTATAAAATTCCTATCTCCTTCGATCCTATCATCCTTGGTATAAAATTCTTGCATAAAATTAAGAACAGGTATTTGTAAATGGATTGGGAAGATTGGGTCTTGGCCATAGAATATCTTAATAGGTGAATTTCCTAGAGCTACTTTGATTTGGGTTTGATCTGCCCATAGGGCGAATCTCAACTGGGTGTGCTAGTCCCTAGGATTTCTTTCTAGCAACTTTGTTATTACTTCTAATAGGTTTTTATTAGTGGACTCAGCCACTCCATTTCCCTGAGGGTAGTAATTGGATGAAGACTTCAAAATAATTTTATGTTCATACGCCCATTGAATGAATTCAACAGAAGAAGAAGTAGGGCCATTATCACATACCAGAGAAAATGGAACTCCAAACCTAGTGGTGATGTTCCCAGTCAAAAATTTGATAACCACGTTTGTGGTGATGTTTTTGTAGGGTTGGGCATCGGTCCAACGTGTATAGTATTCAGTTACAGTCAAGATGAATTTATGACTTGCAGAAGAGTTGGGATTAATAACACCTACAAATTCCAATGCCCATTGAGCAAACGGCCTTACCTCATACACTTGTTGCAAAGGCATTGTCGGATTTCTTTCCATAGGTGCAGACATTTGACATACATGACATGTTCTAACATGTTGATGTGCATCCCAAAATACATAAGGCCAATAATAGCTTGATCTAAGAATCTGATGAGCCAAAGCATCCGTAGACCCATGTCCTATCCCATGTCTTCCATGAAACTCAAAAATGGCATGTTTAGCCTCTTGTTGATCCAAACAGTATAGGTAAATCCCTTGAAAATTCTTTTCGTAGATGGATCCCCCTTTAACCATGTAGTGAGCACTCTTCATTCTCAATGCTCTCCTTTGAGTAGAATTCATTCCTTTTGGACATCTGTTATTGAGGAGGAGGAAGATCAAGTCTATGTACCAGGGATCCTTAGTAAATGACTAGATAGTGTACTGTTGACAGGTGATATTCTTGTCCACATCTTCCATTGCTTTTGATAAACCCTACCCTCGAACGAGTTTCATCAAATGAATCTCTAAGTCAAACTCTTATATAATTTCCATCCACTTTCCCCTTCGCTCTCCCAATTCACTTTTCATCAGAAGAGACTTCACAGATGGATCTGGAACTATGGCCATTACTTGACTTCAAAGAACGTAATGCCTAAACTTTTTTACCACACGAACCAATGCTAAGACTTGTTTCTCCAGGGGCAGGTATCTAACCTCTGCATTCTTAAATGGAGAGCTCATGAAGGTAATAGTTATTTCTTCTCCTCCTCTTCGTTGTGTTAACACATCGGCACATGAATGGTCAGATGAAAAAGAATAGATATAAAAAGGCCTTAGATAGTTTGGGCTAGTCAACACAGGTGCCTCAGATATTGATTGTTTAATCTATGAGAAAGTAGATTTAGCCTCATTGCTCCACTAGATCTTTGTATCCTTCTTCATCATCTCATTAAGAGGTTTAACAATTTCTGCAAACCCTGTTAGAAATTTTCTAACAAAATTGATCCTTCCGAAGAAGGATCTCATTACTTTCTTGTTGCTTGGTCTTTTCAATTTCAAGATAGCCTCCACTCGATTAGGGTATATGGATATCCCCTCTTCTAATATGATGTGACCTAATATTTTCCCTTAAGATGCTACAAAGACACATTTTTTTGGGATGAGGGAGACACCATAGCTTGTACATTTCTTGAGAAACTTCTCAAGATCAACAGCATGGTCTTTCAATTCTTAGAGAAGATGGTTAAATCATCCACATAAATAATTATACACTTTCCTATCAAATATTTGAAGGCTACGTCCATTTCCCATTGAAAGGTTGCTCCAGCATTGATAAGACCAAATGGCATCCTTCGATAGGAAAATGTGCCCCATTTGGTGGTGAAAGCGGTCTTCATTCTATCCTCATGACTGACAAGGACCTGATTGTACCCATAATAACCATCTAAGCATGACATCATCTAGGACCCATTAACCTTTTGTAACACTTCATCAAGAGAGGGCAGTGGATAACTATCTTTCTCATAGGCTTTATTTAGATTCCTAAAATCAACACATAGTCTGATTTCCCCATTTTTTTTGCGTACAGGAACTAAATTTTCCACCCATGTAGAATATCTAACGAGAAAGATTATTCTTGCATACAGGAGCTTTTCTACCTCCTTCTAGATCAAGGCCTCAATCAAAGCATTGACCGGGCGTTGTTTTTGATGGAAGGGATTGTCTTATGGCTTGAGAGGTATGGTATGTGTGATCACCAAAGTGTCAAAGGTTTTTAGATCATCATAACTCCAAGCAATGGTTGCAATGTTTTGCCCCAAAACCTTGACTATCTTGTCCTTAATTTCTTGAGGATGAGTCTTTCCTATAAGGACATTCCTTTCAAGGCCTGAGTGAGCTAGATTGACAGATTCATATTTCCCTCCATCACTTTCTATAGGTACCCTCTGACGAGCCCATGAGTCTGAATCAAATATTCTCTCCAAAGCTACCATCCCTTTCGGAATAATATTACTTTTCAAATCCAATATCCCTTCTTCACAATCCTTCTCAGGATCCCAATCTCCTTGATCTCTTTCTGATTCATCTATTATCTATCCTTTGAAAACATCTGAACTTGCCAGAAAGGCCAATATATGTTGATCATTATCAAATACCTGAAAGTTTTGTACATTATCAGGAATAGCTGGGACTGAAATTAATTCAACTGAAAATATATTTAAATTAGAGTCTTGCATGTGTTCCAAAGTGTTAGCAGAAATGACAAGAGCATCTGCAATTTGATTAGCTTCTCTAGGGACCAGAGTAATCCCAAAAGCATGAAATTCTTCAATTAAGTTCCACACTCTATTTATGTACGTAGCCAATCATTTGTTATGACATGTATATTGGCTATGTACCTATTTTACAATCATGTCAGAATCCCCCATAACCGTGAGAGTAGTAACCTTCTTTTTATGAGAAAACATGAGTCCACGAGCAAGTGCTTCATACTCAACCAAGTTGTTTGTGCAGACAAACTGCAACCTGTAAGATGCAGAGTAAGTTTTCCCTTTTGGGTTGGTTAGTTCAATCCCGGCTCTACTTCCTGCCTTGGATTTGGAGCCATCAAACTTAAGACTCCACAATTGGTCTTTAGCTGGGAGCTCCTTCTTTTTAGGGATAACAAGGGATGACTTACTTGTGATGTGTGGCAGCTTGGACTTTTTCTGGTCATTAGGATTTGAAAATGACTGGGGGCTAGGCTCACTTAAGGGTTTTTCTATGTTTTCAGCTTGCTCCAGGATCACTTCCTGAACAACTTCTTGGATTAAATTGCAATCCAATTCATATTTTATTAATGCCTTAGGCATTGGCAGAATATTTGGGGCAAGTTTATTGGAAAAGAATTGAGACACCTCAATTTCTTCATGAATGTTGGAGCCTAGACCCTCAATTTTCTCTACTAGTGAGTAATCTTCCTCTTGAGAGGGGTTAGTCTTAGTGAGAATAGTAGCATCCTTAACTTTAAAAGAAAACTCATTGATAGATGTTGGGGGTTTTTCTTGACATTTTTGTTGAGGTTGGTCTATATGATTTAAGATATCTAGGCATGGTGGGCATTTTAACTCTGAATGATTATGATAATGAATCCTACACCAATTAGGAAGCAACAAATTGCTCAAATCAGTTTCTTCTCCTAATACCAGCCTATCTTGTTGCAATCTCCTTATTAGAACTTGTTGGTTCATGCAGATCATTGGGTCACTGTGTTCTAAGGGTACTGTATCCTCAATATTGAGTACATAGAAAGTCAAGACTTCCTCTTGCTTGTAAACTCCTATCTTAGTCTCAAAATATGCTACTTCATTTGAGCATCATATTTTGTAATCATATGTTTGAGCCTTGGTTCACTCTCAATCCTTATCTGCATTGCTAACCCCTTCCAGGGTAGCCACATGTGAGAGAAATCCAAGGACAAATATCCCCCAATAATTTTCATTAGCTCTTGACTTAGGAGCATACCATATGTCTCTGGGATGTCAGCCACTTGGATATCTATGTAGGTTTGGATCCTTGGATTGGATCCAACCTATACGTGCATGTTCTTTAGCTCTCCTACAACATTGACCTAAGTTTTGTCCAACTGGATCACTTTTCTTATTGGTCAGGATAGGATTTAATCCCAACTTCTTGCATATTGAAAAGGGCATAACATTACCCGAGGCTCTAGAGTCTAATAAATAGTTATGCAAATTATTTCCAAAAATCCTTAAACTTAAAAGGAAAGGTAGTATACTGGTCTTACCTTTATCGATTATTGCATTTGTCTCCTTCACTGGAGTCACTTTACCCTTTCCCTTTAATCGATCTACCTCCTCCAGGGCCTCCAATAAAAACTTCACATTGAGTCGGGAACCACTTCATAATGTCAAAGAATGATAATGATGTCTTCTATCTTTGCAATTCTACAATAAAATCAAATTCTAAATCATTCCTTACTTTATATTTAATAAAAGGAGGCAGATTGCCTCTATTCTGAGAGTTAGAAGGCCCCTTTGGTGGCTGTGGGTTATTATCTGCATTTTGGTTAGGTGGGACCATGTTGTTTGGGGGTGCAGATATAGTAAATGGGCCCTTATTTTGATTTCTCAGGAAGTGACCACCTTTGGACTAGAAGGCTTGGGCATCATACACATCCTCCTCTAGCTCATTATCTCCTTACATGGGAAATTGGTATGTCTCATCAATAGTCTCAAAATTCATAGCAGTACTTACTAGCCCATTATCCTGATTGGAATTTCTTGCTGGAGGATGGGAATCATCTTGTGCAATCTTTACCATTTTCTCCATTTCTGGGCAATTAACCTCAGAATGTGCTACAATATCATATAACCTGCACCAATTAGTCAAGAAATTAATGTCAGCCACATTAGCAGTATGTGATCTCTCCTCACCTGACTGATAATTATAAGAAACTCCCCCATTGTTAGGTCCAGTATTCCACTGCCTATTGGTGTTGTTGGACCTCTGGTTATATCCTCTATTCGGATTTTGGTAATTTTCATTAGAGGAGTTCTGATTCTGAAAGTTTCGGTTGGTGTTCTAATTCACATTTTGATTGGAGTAATTCCCCTAGTTGTTGTAACCTCCTAGGTTCTGATAATTTTGGTTTTGGTTGTGGAGAGGGTCTTGCCTAAGCTGTGCCATGTCATTAGACATTTGAGATAGATTCTTTTTAAGATTTTCTACCTCACTGGTCAGTTGAACAGTTTGTTCATTTTGCACATTCTACAATATGGATGGGGAATGAACATGCGTTGATCCTCCTACTTGTTGTTGTTGATTTCGAGGTTTCTGGGAAGAATCTTGCATGCCATTGCTGAAAAAGGCATGGTAGGTTGGGCTTACAATTCATACACAGGTTCGTATTGGGAGTAAGACATCCTTGGGACAGTGTTGTACAATGGTGGGTTAGACATCAAATAACTCATGGGAGGAAGAGCTGCTCCTAAACCTCCTGATTATAGACTTATCTGTTGTTGCATCTTGATAGATGATAGACTTTAGAAAAAGAATCAATTTCATTGGCCTGATAAGTTCTTTGCAAGAAGAGGCCAATCAAGGGATCAACAGCTCTTAAATATGCCTAAATGGCAATATTCTCAGCCACTAAGTACGGATCTTGTAGCCTGCAAAACATTCTTTGGAATCTAGTGTTGAACAGAGGTAATGGCTCATGATGTTCTTTTCTTATGGTGGAAAACTGGTGATACAGGATGGCAGGGTCTACATAGACCCAAAATTGATTAATGAATGCATTTTCTAAATCTATCCAGCCCAGAATAGATCCTTGGGGCAGATTTAAGTACCAGTTATATGCCATGTCCTCGAAACAATAAGGAAATAATCTACATGCCACATCCTCATGAGCATCTTAAGCATGGGTATAAGCATCCTTGAATGCTTGTATATGCTCCTCAGCACTTCTTGATTCACCATGCATGTACTTGGGACAAAAAAATTCTAGATTCTTTAGAAGATCATGGATTCCCCTTGGAATAGTCCCTAGTGGAGAGGGGTATTCACAAAGTAAGCCATGGGTAGGATTGGTTGACCAGGTGGTGGTGATATAGGTTGAATTGGTGGCGATACTGGCTGAATCGATGGTGGTGATGTAGGTTGAACTGGTGGTGGTAACGGTGGAATCAAAATTCTATGAGCATGGGGTCTAGGTCTAACCAGGGTTTGGAGTTCTTCTAATGTTTTAGGGTCAATAGAGGATCTAAGAATCCTCTCGTACTTCTTCGATGAGAATGACACAATGCGAGCCAACTTGTTCCTTTAGGCCCTCCTTCGAGCGCCAAATCTATTGATGGTCAAAATGACACAAACAATGTTAAATAGAATATCTCTACTCTAATTCTCCTAAAAAAGAAATACAACATATAGTAGGCTAACTCCCAAGGTCCTAGTAGTTGGTTCTCAACTGACAGGTGTCACTCAATTGGTCCATGCAATCGTAATATTCAAGGGGCCTTTGAAGGAAATAAGGAATGAAAGAAATTACAGATACATCAATCTATTCTTTAACGAAAAGGGGTTTTAAATAAAAGAAAAAGATAAATCAGGGCATACATCAGTGAAACATGAATAAAAATTATCTAATATCCAGACATTTATTTTCAACAACGAATGTTCCTCTAATAGATCAAGAAAACCATAATATGATGAAATTTATAGAAAAATCCATACTATTGCATGCATCTATGGTGCTTAGTTTAACCATCACAATTACACATCATAATACTTTAAAGATTCAAAATAACAAACTCTCATTCGTTGCTAAAATCATAGATCAACAGACAATCAATAATTCAATCCATAGATAATTTAATGAAATAATCTTTAAATTTGGTTCCTTCTATTGATTTTCATCAAATAAGAACACTTATGTTTCAGCACATTCACTGGCATACATATAGACTATGATTCATTTACCTTATCCAGTAAACTCAATTCCAACACAATACTGCATAAAAACTCATCTTTGTATTCCACTGTAACTAAAAAAAATGACAAAGTGTCTTTGCAAAGCTATAAAATTCCTATCTCCTACTATCAGGTGGCCAATTCTATTCTCATCAGCCGACCCTTACAAGATGATACCCCAAAGGTATATATAGACATAAAGCATCAAAATCCTTTCAATCAAAATCGAGATCCATAATTATAGGAATCGAGACTTTCTTGGAAACTCAGATTGGTTGATCTCCAGTTCCAACATTAATTACAAGAAAGAATAAAAGAGAAGAGAAATAGAAGTCATGCACCCAAAATATTGCCACTCATCCTTGCGTAGTTTGCACCAGAACGTATTCATCATAACTAGAGAAGACTTATTGAAGAGTATCCACATCCGACCCATAAATCCAGCTGTCCTCAACTTGAATTCTCTTCAGTTCTATGGAGGTAAACACCTTCATGTCTTTTAACTTAGTCAACTCTTTTCTCGCAACCTTTACTCCTTCCCGAACATCCATTAATCTATCCAATAATAGATCCTTTTCATCATCTTCCTTTTGCATAATTTCTTAGAATCTATTATGCCATTTCTCCTTTAACTGACTTAAAGGCAAGCCCTCTTTAACAGGTATATCAACATTGACTAGAACAACCACTACAACTTCTAGTTCATCAAGTTGTTCATTTAAATCCTTACTCGCATCCTGGACCTCATTCCTATGTCTGTATATGAAATCACATCTAAGTCGAATTATGCTTGAGGCCTTTTCCAAAATGTCTGCATTGTCTTCCTTAAGAATGGAGTGCTCAAGCAGAGTATACTTTGGCAGTTTATTGATGTCCTTTATTTTTTGAACATACCCTCTATACTCTTCCTCTTGCTGTTCCAATGTTTCAGCATGGTGTTTCATCTATTCTATTAGCTCTAATGTCATCTTGTGAATCTCAAAATTGTTTACTAGCACCTCGCCTATCTCCTAGTTAAGATTTTCCATCTGCTTGTCCATCATTCCAGCCTTATTCTTTACTTGTACCAGATCATCTACCTCTCTTTTACTAAGTAACACTGGTGTCTCCAAGGCAGCAAGTTGTTGTCTAGGAGAAGAAATATCCTTCAAAAAGGTGTGTAGCTGATCCAATTGAGCTTTGAGCTCATCCTTTCTCTGCTTGTCCTTTATCAATCTCGACTGAGTGGATGATGTTACAACATCAATCAGGTTCATCTTCTGATTTCTTGTAGGCCTCCCCAAATTGACCACACCTAATTGATAATCAATGACTTGCATATCTCCCACATCCTTATCCACTACTGGTATTGCACATTCTACAATAATTTCACCTACATCAGTTAGCCTAGTGGAATGAAGAATCCTAGCCTTTTTTTTGGGTATCTCTTTCTCAATTTCTTTCATCATGTTATCCCAATTAAGAGGCTGTGAGGGCATTGTTGTTCTCTTCTGAAGATCAAGCTTCAACCAGGTAGGAGCATATGGAGTAGTGGACATTACAGTAGAAGAGGAGGTAGTAGTCATAGAGGATAATGGTTGTAGTATACTAACCCTAGGTTGAAAATCATCCTCTTGTACATTTTGTTATTCTCCCTCCACATTTTCTTGTGCAAGCTTTTCAGCTTCTTATTTGTCCTTTTGCTCTTGCATCCTCTTATCCTCTTGTTCCTTTTTCAATATTTCTTCTTCCAACCTCTTCTCCTCAAGTAGTTTATTTCTTTCTTCTTCCAAAACCTTGAGTCTATCTGAGGCCTCCTTTTCCTTTTTTTCTACTTGGCCAACTCCTCAACATCTTTCTCCTTTTGTAGGCATTCTATTTCCTCCCTTTTCTTGTAGGCTTCTTCAACTAGTTTCAATTTGGCCTCAAGAGCTTCTCTTTCTCTCCTCTATTTAAATTTTCCTCCTCCAGCTCATGGATCTTCTGCACCATTTCCAACTTATCATTTTCTTCCTTTATCTTGAGCTCATTCTCCTTTTGCTTCTACTGCTTTATCACCTCTTCAGCCCTTTACTTAGCCACTAATGTTTGTTGTTGAAGTAATGCATCAACTTGTGCCTTAGCATCTCTTTCCTTTTGTTTTCCGTAGCTTCTACATGTGCCTTAGCATCTGAAGCTTTCTTTACTTCCTCAAACAATTCCCATTGATCCTCTTTTGTTAATACATGCTCAGTTTCCTCCTCTAGAGGCATCTCTTCTTGTGCATCTTTTTCTGATAAGTTCTCATTAGAATTTGTTTCAACATCATGGATCTCCATCTCTACTCCTTTTCCTTTCAATGTTTCAGCTATATCATGAAGAGTCCCCTTAGGCATCTCTCCACCTTGTTGCTCTATAGGAATAACTTGAGCAGATGATTCACCTATTACTGGTGTTGAAGCCATAGGTCCTATTGGGGCATCCTCTTCATGTATTCCAAATAAATCTTGAGTCGGGGCTTCAAGCTCAAATTCTTCAACATCGGGAGGAAATAATTCCAAGGGTTCCTTGGGAGGAAATTTCCTCTTGATTCTCTTATACCCTTTCCCTTTCTTAGGAGCTGAACCCCCAAGAGTTTTAGCTCTGAGAACAACCCAGTGGATACTCCTATCCAGGACTGGTCTTCCTATTTTCTTGATGTCAATCCTTCTCCTCAGCATTCCAATCCACTGGGTCCAAATTATTGGTACCTATGTTCAAAGCTTCATACGAAGGATCCAACACTAACCCATCATGTACTAATATATCAGGAATGTCAACCTTGACCCCAAATTCCACCATAAGTGAGACAGGAAACCTCTCATAATTCCTCTTCCTGAGGTCATATTCATCCTAGAGATCACTCCAAAAGTCCTCCAGCAAGTTGAAATGTTTGTCAAAGACTAAAGCAAGCAAATAATTCATCTTCTTCTTTGGATCAAAGTGTTTCTGGGTAGTATACAAGCCCAACTTCAATTGTATTAACTCACTACAAACCACCTTAGCTCCCACAAGATGTGGGAAGCTGTACTCACCCAATTGCATGGGGAACTTGTGACAACCTGGTTTGTGTTTTATCCCAAACCGGGCATTGAATCCCAAAGCCTGGTAAACAAACACCATCAAGACCATCCTATTGCTACAAAACCTGGGGAACAAGTGAGGATGACCTTCAAACCTAGCTAGCCTGAAATAAGTAAACTTGGGGTACTGGATATACCAACACCCCCATTCTATAATGAAGGCCATGGCCTCCTGGCTTAATCTATACCTTACATCTCCATTAAGCTAATTAATAACTACATATAAAAATGCATCATTAACTCTTCTAAAGTGTAATTCAGAAATCTGCAAGGGTAGCTGGTCATAATGGTTCCATACTTTGTTTTGCCCATCAGCTTCCCCCAATATTCCCACTTTGTTTAATCTTGGAAAGATTCCTCCTCTCGTTGCTGCATAGACAACATAAGAGGTCATGAAGAAGCTCTTAGTTTCCCTTATCCTGGTTAACTGGTCATGTATGTTGTCTGAGACAATCATAGGCCAATCAAATTGTTGCTTGCCATCAAAGATTGTATGAATGATTGGAAACATCCATTCCTTGAAATGAAATGCATACCTCTTTCCAAAAACTCTAGACAACATCATTATAAGATTTGATACCTCATAAAATTTTTCCCTCTTTGGCTGATCTGAGAGCTTTGTGAGGGACTTCTTCTCTGTTCTTAACCATTTCTTGTTCAAGTGAGCCTTGTTGGTCTCCTTGTGCTTGTTATACATCTCCAAATCCCTTGCCTCATTCAGTTGTGCCAGGTTATTTGGATCAGGAACATTGAACATAATTTGAAACATTTGAGGATTCAGGTCTATAATCACATTATCCTGTGAATCCACACATTGTCTGGTGGCCGGATTGTAAGCTCCAGCTGCTATCATGATCAATTCCGGGCATTGGATGGATAGAGGAAACACAGTGATGTGAGCCAAGCCAGACTCAACTATTCTTCCAGTTCTCCCTGTTACATCCTCAATAAATTTCTCTGAATATAACTCCTCATAATTGAATGAGCCTAGATTGGTTTCAGTTATATCGGCCCAATCTGATTCCACCTTGCTCACAGTGAAAATAGGACCCCTATGGTTATATCTCAAGTTATAAGGTAGCTTCTCTGGTTTAATTTTCTTAGGCTTAGTTGCTATCTTCGAAGTTTATAGAGCCTGACTCCTACGAGAAGCCTCTCCTGATGCTCCTGACATCCTTTAACTTCCTCAAACACAAATAAATAGGTTAGCCCTTTGATGTGATCTTGCGCTTGATTATCTCCCTTTCAATCGAATCACATGTCCAAACGCTCCACTGCAACTCTACTTCACTCTTGATCTTTTAAACAATGATGATAACTTCCAATTAATCCCTAATTAAGGTTAAAATAACAGCTTCATGCATGCATGGCACCTATAATCAATGCCATAAATGTGGCAGATCAAAGTCAGAACTATAGAGGGAACTGGCACATAACTATCGTATGGTCTCAGTAAAGTCAAACAACAAAATGGCAAGAGCGAAATCGGAGTAGGAAATGATTTAGAAATTTCATCCAATTTTGAATCTGATTCCCATTTTGGTTCTGATTCCGCCAACAAAGAAGAAAGTGAGACGAAAGATAAAATTAAAACACAAAGACCAAAACAAGAAAAAACCTAACACAAAAACCTAAGTCTAAACAAAAGACCAAAAAGGCGGAAGTGGAGGCGGAATGAAACTTTATTTTGAAACTCTAGATAACTTCAGACTTAATTTTCTCTTTGGCTCCAGCTCCGACAAAGATAAACAAAAAGGCAACAAAAGATCATTGGGACGGGGATCGTTATCGATATTTGAAACAAGTTTCAAAACCCGATTTAGTTCTAGTTACGGTTCCAATAGACTAAACCAAAAAACAAAGTGTTGGAAAAGAAAGACTCCAAAATTTGTTTGAAAAACAACCAAGGACAAAAACAAAAAAAAAGGGGGACCCATTTTGACCAATGCAAAATATGGGGTGGTTATGCAAGGCATAACACCTTGTTTACAGGTTTCCAGGTGGGTAAGTGCACCAAGATGGTTCCCAAAAATGGGACGTAAGTGGACAACTTTTTTTTGAAATCAGGAAATATTGACATTGGACATGAAATTGAGGATACTTACACTTAAAATTTTGAGATAAAACAAAAAGAAGGATTGAAGTGCTCTGAGTCTACTTTCTAAACGACTAATTTATTTTGAAAATGGTTTAGATTAAGGGGTTCAAACGAGGGACGTATCCAAATTGGTGTTTTTTTTTCAAAAAAAAAAAACATAGAAACTCTTGTACAACCCTCATACAATGAACTTTTTTTTAGTATTTTTAAAATTGCTACCGTCAGAAGTTAGCTAATAGTATGTAGTTAATGCATGATTTTTCTGATAATTTTTTAATGATTTTTTTTTTTTTACTAATTTTCGAAGTGGACACTTCCTGAAAAAATAGAATTTTGGTCGTGCTACCCCTACAAATTTTGGAAACTAATTAAAAAAATAATATTTTTTTTTTAATTTGTAGAATGGAGTCTAGTTTCTAAAAATGTAATTTATTTGAAACTTCGATGAACAGTTAATTTATAATGAAAAAAACACCAAACACTTCTTTTTGGAAAAAAAGAGACATACAAACAAATGAAATTATGGATGAAAGGCTTAACATTGTCAAAAAGTGAAAAACATTACATCGTTGGATATCTAAGAGAGAACACAACATTACCCATGTGCTTGATTTTTTTGATATTGAACCACATGCAATCCTGATGCTGAGCACGAACTCGATTATGTGAAAAATTGTAGAATTTGCAAAAACACATCTCTAGTTTTGTGAATGCATTGACAAAACGTGAGCGCGTTATAACGCGCTCGCATTTTGGTCTACATTGAAAAAAAATTCTTCTCTTTTTCTTATCTCTTTCCTCTTGTTATCTTTCAGGGAAACTATATACATGAAAGTATAAGTTGACATTTACATATGGAAATTTACTTTCTTATACTTTAATTAATATTTCATGTATATAGGCAAGATATTTGAGAGTGGTTTCAGATCTCTAGGAGTTATAATGCAAATTCTAGTTTCTGGAAGATCTTAAAAATTTCAAACTTAGTTAAATTTCAGTAATCAGCATGTCAAATTTTAGTAATTAGGAGGTCAAATTTTAGTAGTCAGCAATGTATATCATCCTTCTCTCTCATTCTCCTCTCTTCTCTCTATCTCTCCACTCCCTCTCTCTTCCCTTCCTCCCTCTCTCCCCTCTCTCTCTTCTAGTTTTTTGGAAGATCTCACAAATTTCAAACTTAGTCAAATTTCAATTATCAGGAGGTCAGATTTTAGTAATCAGAAAATCATATTACTTCTCTCTTTATCTCACTCATTTTTCTCCCTTACACTCTAGACCTCTCACTCACTACCTCTATCCCTTTTTCTAATTCTCTCTCCCTTGATCTCAAGAACTCTCTATCTCTTTGTCTCTCTCTCCTTTTCCCTCTAATTCTCTATACCTCACTTCTTTCTCTCTCCCTCCCTCCCTCCATCCCTCCTTCCCTCTCTACTTATCTCGATCTCCCTCCCTCCATCTCTCTCTCTCTCTCTCTCTCTCTCTCTCTCTCTCTCTCTCTACCTACCTCTCCCTCCATCACACCCTACCACTCTCTCTATTTTTCTCTATCTAACCTCTATCTCACCTCCCTCTCTCTCCCTCTCTTCTTCCCTAGATACTCTATATCTCCCAATCGCTCTCTACCTACCTCTACATCCATCAAACCTTACCAATCTCTCTCTACACCTCTCTATCTCACCTTTCTCTCCCTCCCTCCCTAATTCCCTCTCTACTTCTCTCTATCTTGCCTCTCTCTCTACCTCTCCTTCCATCTCTACTTATCTTTATCTCTTCTCTGCCTCTCTCTACCTACCTCTCCTTCCACCACCTTTATTTCTCTCTATCTCACCTTGCTCTCCAGCACTACATCTCTCTTTGTCTCTCCCTCCCTCTCTACTTATCTATATCTCCCCTCTCCCTCTCTACCTAGTTGTCCATCCATCACAACCTACCACTCTCTCTCTATTACTCTCTATCTCACCTCCCACTCTCTCCATCCATACCTCTCCCTCTCTACCTAGCTCTCCATCCATCACAACCTACCACTCTCTCTCTATTACTCTCTATCTCACCTCCCACTCTCTCCATCCATACCTCTCCCTCTCTACCTAGCTCTCCATCCATCACAACCTACCACTCTCTCTCTATTACTCTCTATCTCACCTCCCACTCTCTCCATCCATACCTCTCCCACTCCTTCCCTCTCTACACTCTACCTCCCTAATCCCTCTCTACCTACCTCTCCATCCATAACTCCCTAACACTCTCTCTACACCTCTCTATCTTTCTTCTCTCCCTCCCTCCCTCATTCCCTCTCTACTTCTCTCTCTCTACCTCTCCTTTCCTCTCTAATTATCTTTATCTCCCCTATCCCTCTCTCTCTCTCACTAGATATCTCCCTCCCTACCTTTTCCCCTATCTACTTTTTATCTCTCCTCTCCCTCCCTCTACCTCTCTCTCTCTTACACTCTCTCTCACTCCTCCCTTACCCTCTTTCTCTCTCACTCTCTCCTCTTTATCTCACCATTCTCTCTTTCCCTCTTTGTAACTCTCTAATTCTCTATATGTCACCATTCTCTCTACATATCTTTATCTCACCTATCCCTCTTTACCTCTCCCTTCCTCCCCTCTCTCACCCACCCTCCCTCCTTCCCTCTATCTCTATCTCTCTCTACTTCTCTTTATCTCACCTATCCCTCTCTACTCGCATATCCCTCCACCATTCCCTACCACACTCTCTCTATTGCTCTCTATCTCACCTCTCTCTCACATCCCTCTCTCCCCCTCGATACCTCTCCCTCTCATTCCCTCTCTACCTACCTCTCCATCCATCACTCCCTACCACTCTCTCTATACCTCTCTATCTCAATTATCTCCCTCCCTTATCCTCTCTCTACTTATCTTTACCTCTTTGTCTTTCTCTCTTTATCTCCCCTAGCCCTCTCTCTCTCTAGATGTCTCTCTCCCTACCTTTTCCCCTATCTACTATCTATCTCTCCTCTCCCTCCCTCTACCTCTCTCTCTCACTTCTCCCTCAGCCTCTTTCTCTCTCACTCTCTCCTATCTATATCACCATTCTCTCTTTCCCTCTCTATAACTCTCTCCTCTATATGTCACCATTCTCTCTCTACTTATATTTATCTCACATATCCCTCTTTACCTCTCCCTTCCTGCCCTCTCACCCACCCTCCCTCCTTCCCTCTATCTATATCTCTCTCTACTTCTCTATATCTCACCTACCCCTCTCTACCTACATATCCCTCTCACTCCCTACCACACTCTCTTTATTGCTATCTATCTCACCTCTCTCTCTTTCCATACCTCTCCCTCCATCTGTCCTTCCTTATCTACTCTTTGTCTCTCATGTCTCTCTACTTATCTTTATCTCCTCTTTCCCTCCCAACCTCTCTCTCTCTCCCCAATCCATCCCTCTTCCTCTTTCTCTCTCCCCCTATGAGGGTTGAGGGTGTAAGGTTTAGTGTTTAAGGTATAGGGTTGAGGTTATAGGGATTAGGGTTTAGGATATTAGGTATAAAGTTGAGGGTATAGGGTATAGGGATGAGGGATGAGGGTCTAGGGTTTAAGGTATAAGGTTGAGGGTTCAGGGTATAAGTTTAAGTTTATAGGGTATATGGATTATGGTTTAGGATATTCGGTATATATTTGAGGGTATTGGGTTGAGGATATTAGGTTTAGGGTTGATGGTTTAGGTTTTAGGATTTATGTACAAGTTTAAGGTTTGAGGGTTGGGGTATAATGTTCAGGGTTGAGGGTATGAGGTTAATTGTATAGGATATAGGTATTGGGGTTTAGGGTGTAGGGTTAAGGGTATAAGGTATAGGGTTAAGGCTTGAGAGTGTAGGGTTTTCCGTTTAATTATAGGGTTGAGGGATAATGTTTATGGTTTAGGGTATAAGGTTGAGGGTGTAGGGTAAAGAGATGAGGCTTGAGGGTGTAGGGTTTAGGGTTTAAGGTATAGGGTTGAGGGTTGAGGGTTGAGGGATAGTGTTCAAGGTTGATGGTATAGGGATAAGTGTATAGGGTATAGGGATTAGGGTTTAGAATAATGGGTATAGGGTTGAGGGTATAGGGCTAAGTGTATAGGGTATAGGGATTAGGCTTTAGAATAATGGGTATAGGGTTGAGGGTATTGGGTTTAGGATTGAGGTTTAGGGTTTAGGGTTTAGTGTACAAGGTTGAATGTAGGGTTTAGGTTTTAATTATAGGGTTGGGGGATGATGTTTAGGGCTTAGTTTATAAGATTGAGGGTATAGGGTATAAGGATGAGGGTTGAAGGTGTAGGTTTGAGGTATAGTGTTCAAGTTTGGGGGTGTAGGGTTAAGTGTATAGGGTATAGGGATTAGGGTTTAGGATATTGGGTATAGCGTTGAGGGTATTGGGTTTAGGGTACAAGGTTTAATGTAGGATTTAGTGTTTAATTATAGGGTTAAGGGTTCAAGGACAATGTTTAGGTTTTAGGGTATAGGGTATAGGGATGAGGATTGAGGGTGTAGGGTTTATGGTTTAAGGTATAAGGTTAAGTTTATAGGGTATAGGGATTAGGATTTAGGATATTAGGTATAGGGTTGAGGGTATTGGGTTGAAGGTTTAATGTTAAGTTTATAGGGTATAGGGATTAGGGTTTAGGGGAGAGAGAGAGAGAGAGAGACCTGAGAGAGGGAAAAATTGGCAACTATATTGCCAATTTCACTGAATTAGCAAGCTAGTGGGCCCACTGGCTTGCCAATTCGATGAAATTGGCAACCTAACTTGCCTCGTTTGAAAAAATGGGTCCAAGAAATGGGGTTTCTTGGACTATTTTTTCAAAATAGGCCACTACATTACCAATTTCATTGAATTGGCAAGCCAATGGGCCCACTAGCTTGAAAATTCAATCAAATTGGTAACCTAACTTGCTCTGTTTGAAAAAATAGGTCCAAGAAATGGGGTCTCCCAGTGATTTACATCACTAGGAGACCCCATTTCTCATACCCATTTTTTCAAATAGGAAATTTAGGTTGCTAATTTCACCGAATTGCCAAACTAGTGGGCCCACTCGCTTGCCAATTCAATGAAATTGGAAATGTAGTGGCCTATTTGAAAAACTGGGTCCAAGAAATGGGGTCTCCCAGTGATGTAAATCACCAAGAGACCCCATTTCTCAGACCCATTTTTTCAAACAGGCCACAACATTGCCAATTTCACCAAATTGGCAAGCCAGCGAGCCAACTAGCTTGGCAATTCGGTGAAATTGGCAACCTAACTTGTCCTGTTTGAAAAAATGGGTCCAAGAAATGGGGTCTCTTGGTGATGTAAATCATCGAGAGACCCCATTTCTTGGACCCATTTTTTTCAAACAAGCCACTACATTCCCAATTTCACCGAATTGGAAAGGTAGGGTAGAGGGTTAAGGGTAGAGGGGAGAGAGATAGAAGGAGTGAGTGAGTGAGAGAGAGACTTGAGAGAGGGAGAGACTTGAAAGAAAGGGAGAGAGGGAGGGAGTGGGAGAGAGATAGACGGTAGAGGGTTTAAGGGTTAAGTGTTTAGGGTAGAGGGTAGAGGATTAAGGGTTTAAGGGTAAAGGGTAGATTGTAGAGGATTAAGGGTAGAGGGGAGAGAGATAGATGAAGTGAGTGAGTGAGTGAGAGAGAGATACTTGAGAGAGGGATAGGGGTAGGAGAAAGATACTTAAAAGAGAGAGAGAGAGAGAGAGAGAGAGAGAGAGTGAGGAGGAGAGAGACAGAGGGTTTCATGGCTGTTTAGGGTTTTATGATTATGGTGAGGGAGAGAGATAGAGGAGGATTGAGAGAGAGACTTGAGAGAGGGAGAGGGGGTAGGATGGAAAGGGCTAAGAGAGAGAGAGTGAGGGAGGGAGTGGGAGAGATATATAGGGAGGGAGGGTTAAGGGTAGAGGGTAGAGAGTAAAAGGGTTAAGGATTAAGGGTAGAGGGTTAAGGGTTTAAGGATTTAGGGTTTAAGGGTTAAGGGTAGAGGGTAGAGGGGAGAGAGATGGAGGGAGTGAGTGGGAGAGAGAGAGACCTGATAGAGGGAGAGGGGGCAGGAGGGAGAGACTTGAGAGAGAGAGATGGAGGGATTGGGAGAGAGATAGAGGGATGGAAGGTTAAGGGTAGAGGGTAGATGGTTTAATGGTTTAGGGTTTAGGTTTAAGGTTAGAAGGGAAAGAGATAGAGGGAGTGACTGAGAGAGAGAGCCCTAAGAGAGAGAGAGGGGTTAGGAGGGAGAGGGTTGAGAGAGATAGAGGGAGGGAGGGAGTGGGAGAGATATAGAGGGATGGAGGGTTATGGGTATAGGGTAGAGGGTTTAGGGTTTAAGGGTTAAGCATAGAGCATTAGGGGTTGAGAGTAGAGAGGAGAGAGATTGAGGGAGTGAGAGAGAGAGAGAGAAAGCTAAGAGAGGGAGAGGTAGTAGGAGGGAGAGACTTGAGAGAGAGAGAGGGAGGGAGTGGGAGAGAGATAGAGGGAGGGAGGGTTAAGGGTAGAGGGTTTAAGGCTTTAGTGTTTAAGGGTTAAGAGTTTAGGGTTTAGAGTTTAGGGTTTAGGGTTAAGGGTAGAGGGGACAAAGATAGAGGGAGTGACTAA
>CM021106.1:228289229-228324319 GCA_007115665.2 Sequoiadendron giganteum
CTTCCTCTCTCTCTCTCTCTCAAGTCTCTCCCTCCTACCTCCTCTCCCTCTCTCAATTCTCTCTCTCACTCACTCCCTCTATCTCTCTCCCCTCTACTCTAAACCCTCTACCCTCTACCCTTAACTCTTAAACCCTAAAATCTTAAACCCTTAACCCTCTACCCTTAACCCTAAACCCTTAACCCTTAAAATTTCTACCCTCTACCCTTAAACTCTCTACCCTCTACCCTCTACCCTCTACCCTCCATCCCTCTATCTCTCTCCCACTCTCTCACTCTCTCTCTCTCAACCCTCACCCTCCTACCTCTTGTCCCTCTCTTAGGTATCTCTCTCTCTCTCAGTCACTCCCTCTGTCTCTCTCCCCTCTACCCTTAACCATAAACCCTAAACCATTAACCCTCCATCCCTCTATCTCTCTCCCACTCTCTCACTCTCTCTCTCAACCCTCACCCTCCTACCTCCTCTCCCTCTCTTAGGTATCTCTCTCTCTCAGTCACTCCCTCTATCTCTCTCCCCTCTACCCTTAACCATAAACCCTAAACCCTTAAACCCTCTACCCTCTATCTCTCTCCCACTCCCTCCCTCTCTGTCTCTCAAGTCTCTCCCTCCTACCCCCTCTCCCTCTCTCAGGTCTCTCTCACTCACTCACTCACTCCCTCTATCTCTCTCATGTCTACCCTAAACCCTCTACCTTATACAATGGATCTTTAACCCTCATCTATCTATATCCCTCCCTCCTCTTCTCCACCTCTCTCTATCTCACTTCTCCATCCATATCTCCCTTCCTCCATCTCTCCCTCTCTTCCCTAATCCCTTAACCCTATAACCTCAACCCTTAAACCCTTAAACACTCAACCCTAAACCCTTAACCCTTAAACCCTAAACCCTTCAGCCCTTTACCCTCTACCCCCAACCCAATACCCTCTACCCTCAACCCTTAAACCCTTAAACTAGAGTAAAATCTCTAACCTAATCCCTAAACCTTGAACCCTTAAACCCTAAACCCTAAACCCTCTACCCTCTACCATATACATTGGACCCTCAACCTTAATCCTTCAACCTATACCCTCAAACCTATACCTCAAACTACATTCCCAATTTCATCGAATTGGAAATCTAGGGTAGAGGGTCGAAGTTTAGGGTTAGAGGGGAGAGAGATAGAACGAGTGGGTGAGTGAGAGACTTGAGAGAGGGAGAGGGGGTAGGAGGGAGAGAATTAAGAGAGATATATGGTAGAGGGTTAATAGTAGATAGTTTTGGGTTTAAGGGTTTAGGGTTTAAGGGTTAAGGGTTTAGGGTAGAGAGTTATGGGTAGAGGGTAGAGAGATAGAAGGAGTGAGTGATTGAGATACTTGAGAGAGTGAGAGGGGGTAGGAGGGAGAGGATTGAGAGAGATAGAGGGTAAGGGGTTAAGAGTATAGGGTTTTTGGTTTAAAGGTTTCAGGTTTAAGGGCTTAGGTTTTAAGGGTTAAGAGTTTAGGGTTTAGGGTTAAGGGTAGAGGGGAGAGAGATAAAGGGAGTGAGTGAGTGAGAGAGAGACATGAGAGAGGGAGAGGGGGTGGGAGGTAGAGACTTGAGAGAGAGAGAGAGAGTGAGTGAGTGGGAAGAGACTTGATAGGAGAGGGGGTAGGAGGGAGAGACTTGATGGAGATAGAGGGTAGAGGGTTAAGAGTAGAGGGTTTGATGGTTTAGGTTTTAAGGGTTAAGGGTAGAGGGGGGAGAGATAGAGGGAGTGAGTGAGATCGAGAGACCTAAGAGAGGGAGAGGGAGTGGGAGGTAGAGACTTGAGATAGAGAGAGAAAGAGATTGGGAGAGAGAGGGATGAGTGGGAGAGAGATAGAGGGTAGAGAGAGAGAGATTTCTATAGTTAGAGTGGGAGGGAGACTTGAGAAGAGGGAGAGGGGTGGGAGGGAGATACATGAGAGAGATAGAGTGTTATCTACTTAGGGTGGGAGGGAGATACTTGAGAGAGGGGGAGGGAGTCAGAGGGATAGAGTTGAAAGAGAGGTAGAGATGGAAAGAGAGGGGGGAGAAAGAGATTTCTCTAGTTAGGGTGGGAGGGAGAGACTTGAGATATGGAGAGGGGGTGGAAGGGAGAGAGAGGGATAGGGATAGATAGGGAGTGGGAGATAGATAGAGAGAGGGAGAGATAGAGAGAGAGATAGAGAGATAGATATGGAGAGAGACTACGGAGGTGTGAGGGAGAAACCAAAGAGAGAGAGAGAGTTTGTGTTTGTTCTCTAGTTTGCATGGGGAGAGAGAATTGAGAGAGGGGTAGGGGGTGGGAGGGAGATACTTGAGAGAGAGGTGGGGTAGGAGGGAGAGAATTGAGAGAAGGGGAGGGGTTGGGATGGATAGAATTGAGAGAGAGGGAGGGGGTGGGAGGGATAGATCTGAGAGAGAGGGAGAGAGGGAGAGAGAGGGAGAGGCAGAGAGGGAGATAGGAGGGAGAGACTTAAGAAACAAAGAGAGAGAGAGTTCTCTAGTTAGGGTGGGAGGGAGAGACTTGAGAGAGGGAGAGGGGATAGGAGAGGGATAGGGGTGGCAAAGAGAGACCTGAGATATAGGGGCTAAGAGGAAGAGAGAGATTCTCTAGTTAGGTTGGTAGGGAGAGACTTGAGAGAGGGAGAGGGGGTGGGAGGGAGATAACTGGGAGAGAGGGAGTGGGAGAGGGAGTGGGAGAGGGAGAGGGAGATACTTGAGAAGAGGGGAAGGGGTGGGAGGGAGAGACTTGAGAGAGGGAGAGGGGACCTAGGAGGGAGAGACCTAAGAGAGAGAGAGATAGAGGGAGTGAGAGACATACCTAAGCAAGAGAGAGGGGTGGGAGGGATAGAAGGATGGATAGAACTAAGAGAGAGGGGGGAGAGAGGGGGTTGGACCTAAATCCTAAGCCATAAACCATAAAGCCTAAACCCTAAATACTAAACCCCAAACCATAAACCATAAACCATAAAGCCTAAACCAAAGAGAGAGAAATGGGGGAGGGAGAGTGTGTATGAGAGAGATAAACACAAAGGGAATGAGGAAGGTTGGGAGATTAGAGAGAGGGAGAGAGGGAGAGGGAGAGTGAGATGGAATGAGGGAGGGAGAGGTAGACATGGAGAGAGATAGAGAGAAGTATATAGGAAAGGAGAGATAGAGGGGGGAGGAGGGAGGGAGAGAGAGATAGAAGTAGAGAGGGAAGGAGGGAGAGATAGAGGGAGATTAGTTTGATAAAGAGAATGAGAGAGAGAGGAGGGAAGGAGGAAGGTACAAAGATTGAGAGAGAGGGGAGGGAGGGTGAGAGATTGGCAAAGAGGGATAGGTTAGATAGAGAGAAGTAGAGAGGGAAGGTGGTTGGGATGAAGGGAGAGAGAGAGAGGAGGGAGGGAGAGAGAGAGGTAGAGAGGGATAGGTTATATATATTGAAGTAGAGAGGTAAGGTGGGTGGGAGGAAGGAAGAGAGAGAGGGGGGAGATAGAGAAAATTAGAGGGAAGGAGGGGGAGAGAGATACTAGATAGATAGAAGTATAGAGGGAAGGAGAGAGTGAGAGAGAGGTCTAGAGAATAAGGGATAAAAAATGAATGAGATAAAGAGAGAAAGATGATACAACATACTGATTACTAAAATTTGACTAAGTCTGAAATTTTTTAGATCTTCAAAAAACTAGAATTTGTATTGTAACTCCTAGAGATTAGAAACCACTCTCAAACATCCTGCCTATATACATGAAATATAACTTAAAGTATAAGAAAGAAAATGTCCATATATAAATTTGAACTTCTACTTAAATGTTTATTTCATGTATTTAAATGTTTTGGAAATGTTTTTTTGATTTCAAAAAATGCACAGTTTTTGAATTCAAAATGCGCGCGTTTTTTGAAATTTAAACCATAACGCGAGCGCGTTATAACGCGAGCGTGTTATAACGCGATCGTGTTTTAATGCGCTTGCATTTTAATGCGCATGCATTTTAACACGCTTGGGTTTTCACGTGCTCACGTTATGGCTTGGTAATGACTGATTCTAGGCTTGGTCATTACCAAGCCATAATGCGAGTGTGTTTTACTATAACGTGCTCGCGTTTCCGCTATTTCCAGATGAAAAAGTAAATTGTCCACAAATTAGCTACCCATTTCCATGCACCTACCCAAGTATAGGATATTGACTCCACCTGGCTTCATAGGTTTGAGTGTGTCCATTTCCCAATGGTAATGTTGATTGGGAGATAGTAGCTAGGATTCATGTATCAAGCCATTACCCTAGTCATAGTGTGTCATTGAGTTAGTCAGTTTTGTTTGTTAAAAGTTGTTTAATTTTGCCTTGAATTACTATGTCGCAAAGTTTGTCAAAGGTAATTTAATGGATTTAATTATTTAAGTTGATAATTAAATTAATCTAGTTTTAATGTCAAAATATGTTAATTAATTAATTAATTAATTTAATTTAATTGGTAAATAGTTTAATCTAAGGATTATATTATTTATCAATTAATTTAATTTAATTGGTAAATAGTCTAATCTAAGGATTATATTATTTATTAATTAATTAAATTAGTTGAATTGAATTAAATTAGAAATGTTAAATATTTTAGAATTATTAAATGTTTTTAATTCTTAAAATATTTGGAGGATTTTGTGCAATTTGGTTGTAAAAGATATTTAAGGTTTTCAACATGTGTTAGAAAATTTATGAGGTTTGTTGGGAAATTTATTCATGGGGAGAAATTTGTGGTTGTAATCGGAAGAAGTAAGAAGCTTCTTCACAGAAGAATCATAGTGGATATTTGGTGTGTTGGGGAAAAATATTAAAAAAAGGAAGTCTTTTGTGATTTCATGGGTTCTAGAAATTTTTGAAGATTTACTCTCAAGAAAAGTTGTGTTCTTGAAATTTTTGAAAAATTACTCTAGAGGAAGCTTTCATTTATCTGGGAGAAAATACTTTGATCTATGGAGGAGGCACTGCTTCAATTTACAAATTTCATAGGCAGGCTTCTTAGTTTAGATCTTTCTTTGGAAAATATTGTTTGTGCAAGCTTTTAAGTTTGACTCTTGTTTAAAAATTGTAATTTGTCATATGAAATTATCTGTAGAATAAAATTCTATGAAGAATAAAATCCTCTCTAGAATAAAATCCATCCTCTGTAGAACGAAATTCTTTGTGGAAACTATTACAAAATTGTAATTTTGGGATTATTGTGAATTTAGAAGAACTCAGAAGAATACAGTTAAGGATCTAGAAAGAAAATCTTCCTCGGAAAGAAATTTAGTTTTCTGTAGAAAATTTTCCTATAGGTTTGAGCTTCTCAGGAAATTTCTTGTAAAATCTATTTGTGAGAAATTTTATTGTTCTTTCTTCTTAAGATTCGTTGTCTGGGAAAAGTTAAAAGTTTCCTCTATCACCTGGTTGAGAAATTCGTCTATAGAATTTTCTTGTAAAATATGGCTTTTCGTTGTGTTTGTAAAATTTTCCTATAGATGGCCTTTTTCAAAAATATTTGACCAGTTAAAATGTTTGTTTTCAATCCGTTATATATATACTTAATATACATATATGCGTATATATATAATATTATATATATAAAATCCCATATATATATACTAAGTATATATTTATTTATTTATTTTAATATTGATAATTATTGTATTGTCACTATGAAAATCCCATAAGGATTTGGTATGGAAAATTTTTAAGATTAATTCACAGGAATTAAAAATTGTTTTAAGACTGGGTTTTATTTTTATTTTATTTTTGGAGGGGGTGTTTATTCCCCCACCGTACCATTTTTTTGGGAGGTGCGATTGCCAATGGCAGAGCCCTCCACATAAATGTGGAGGAGCACTACCAAAGGCAACGCAGCCCCCATATCATTGTCATGGCAACTGGTTGTACATAGTATAGACCTGTGCCATTCTATTTTTGTCCACCATTTAATGGTCGGCGATTCATGTCTAAGATTTGTGTTATAATATTTTGTTTAATATTATATATATGTGTGTGTGTGTGTGTGTGTGTGTGTGGATTTTATATTATATATATTAAATGTTATTTTATTTTTTATTTTAATAAAATGTAATTTTTTTAAATACCTTAATATATATTTATTGAATGTTTGTTGACATATATATAATTATATATTTATATATATGATTAAGCGTGTATTCAATCTATATATATTTTTAAATATATAAAATGATTCTAGATATATTTAATTGAAATGAGTGCATGCAATAGGTACACAAATAGAACATTCGGCTGATTTAGTATTTCAATAAAATTGTGTTTTTATTAAAGTAATCGAGGAATTGAAGTGATAGAAAAATTCGATTTATTCTTTTGTGTCTGTAAGAAGGGGTTTTACTTGAGTAATTTATTTGGGCAATTATTTATTTCCTACATTATTGCCTTTGCATGTAATTTCCTCTGTTTACTTTTTGGGGATTTGGATTAAATGTGTTACAAGTCTTCCAGTTGTGTTATAGATTTGGGGGTTGTGAATTTTTTTTTGTCAGCCCAATTTGTTACCCTTGGTTAGTGTGTTTGTCATGTTATGTGAATCACCCAGTTTCCTTGAACAGGAATGTTTTGCCTCCTAGGTTTGGAGTGGAAATTTATTATGTATTGCCTCCTAAGTTTGGATTGGATTTGATTCATGTGTTCACATTAGGAGAGTGATTCTTGATGGGGGCCGGGGTCTAGGAAAATCTATCAGGGAAACCCATGCACCTTTATGGTGACACTCCTCTTATGTCAACAGTATGGTTGGTTCACTATTGTGTCTTATTATTTAACACTGGAAGCATTGTATCCTTTGAGTTAGTGTTGTTTTTCTATTGTTAAGTTCAGCTATGTGTTAGCCTATGTCTAGTGGTAGATGGTCTTGTCTAGGGTTACGAGGTAGGGCATTACAAATGGTATCAAGACCCCAGGTTCATACACTGGGTACTCTAGGTACATTTGAGTCCACTATGTTGTCCTTATGAATCTGGTAGTGGAGTTGTTAACTGATCACATGTTCATGGCTTTGACATTTAGCATGATGTACTCTGTGGAAAAGAGTAGAGTGCTAGAAAACTTATAAAAGGTTATGGATGAAAAGTAATGATATGTATCCCATGGGTCATGGAATTAGATGTTCTTATGGGATTATGTATGTAATTATACCCCCTATAAATGTAAAGAACCAGTAATTGTGCATTAGTTTAGTGTTGTGAATACCCTATACTTTCTTTGTGTGTCCATGGGATGTTGATACTTGGTACCCATCCATGGGGAAAAGTTGCATTTTGATGTGGGAATTACCATACCAAAATGTGTGTTTGTGTGTTTCTTACTTGATTGAGGGCCAACCCATGTGTGGTTGAAAGTTATATATAAGAGTAACCAAAAGTTAGTTTCATAGATTCTTTTTCTTTTGGTTCTCTAGCCCCTCAATCCGTAAAGGGATAGTAGTAGCCACAAATTTCCCTAGGTGGAGTGTGCAGGGTACACATATTGTGACACAAAGCGGTCTCACCTCAACCAATTCTGAGGAAACATACCCACTACTTTCCCTTATGATGGATCAGGATACTTGATCCATAAGTGTTAGCCCAATCCCAGCAGATTTGAATACAACAACATAGGTTTTTTAGTATATGTTTGGCCACCCATAGAGACGTTGACCTGGCATTAGCGAGTAAACCTCGTCTGTATGAGAGGTGAAGCTTGGGTAGCCCCGTATAGATATTATAGTATTGCAATATATATATACTTTATCTGCACGTGTTCTGATATGATGCAATAGATACGATGCCACACCCCACTGATGTTCTAACATAGTGTTGGTGATGATGTCATGTTACATGATTCCATGTGCATAGTCACGTCAAGGCGCATTATGAAATTGTATTATGATAGCCTACTTGTGTGATGAGCATTATGGGGCCTCAAACACTTGTAGAGGGATACTCATGGTTGCTTTGATCGTGTTGGTTGGGTAGCATATGAGTAGATCCTAGCCATGTATACCTCTAGCTTCAATAAGTGCCTATGTGTGTCTTCTCCATGAGGTATCACTATGTGGGGTGTTTTCTACACATGCCTACTTCTGTGGACCCATAAACACACTACCATGTAGCATATGACCAGTACATGCCTTCTCCGACTTGTGTATGACCATGTCGAGTGATGATGTGATTGTTGTGGAGAAAACTTTGGGTCATGTGGATGGCGTGCTCACTTTGCACCACATGAGGGCTATTACTATAGTCGACGTTATTTCCTCCTTCCTTGTTTTATGGCTAGTATTTAGTCACACAATTTGGTACAGTGCAATTTTAAATATTGTGAAGTTTATTTTTGGTTATTGATGATTTTCAGTTGATTTTGAAGGTCAACACCTTGTTATATTTGAATGTGATAGTTTAGCGACAACTTGTGACCTTATTTACTTATAACCCTAGTGGTTATATATTTGATTTAGTGTTGAAATTACACTTATTTATTGCCTTATTATTGAAATTGAACTTTAATTTCCTCTTCTTTATGACTTTGGTGGCTAAGCTAGTTATCTTTATTATTTTTAAATGTTGGCAATGTGTCGTAATGTGAATCCTCTCCAAGGATGTATGAGGTGGACTTGGTGAGTGTATACGAGGAAGTAGATGCAGGGAACATTGAGGATGGGGGTATGTGAGGTTGTTATGCAGCTATGACCCACTAACCACCTATGTGTGATGACTATCTCTTAGAGGCTAATCACCTTAGACAAACAAGAGATAGGTCATGGTGGTCTTGACTGGATGGTCTCGCCATGTGTGTGGCCTAACACCATCAAGCCACTGATTGTGATGTATGGTTTATGTGAGATGAATATTTTCTCTTGGTTCATGGATTTTGTATCATGGATTAGTATGTTGCTTTCTGGTGTCTAGATGGACCCATGTGTGGCCTTGTGTTGTGATTTTCGGTGATGTACATTTGTGTGTATGTGTAGAATGTATGTTAAATAATGAGTATGGTGCTTGACTTATGAGTTTCTGTATTTTAATTTCACCTTCTAGTTGTGACTCCTTTCTTGGATGGTGTGTATAGGATGCCTAAGAGAGGTGGTTGTGGATTCGATCATCTAAACTCTTCTTTTCTGAGTCCCCATGAGAAGGAATGTGTGGAGCACCTGGGTCCTCAAATATGTTCTTTGCTTGAGGGTTTTCTTACCCAGCTAGGCCCTAGATAGGAGTGTGGTATGCAGAAACAACACTCTAAACCTAAGCATAAGGTTTCACAACCTCATCATGGTGGTAATGGTTCATAATCTAGAAATAACCGAAATTGGTGGCATTGTAAGTGCAACCATTAGGAGCGGTCGACATAGAGTGTACAGGCTGAAACGAGTAGAGGTACAGGATGTTACACTTGCGGTTTGCGGGGCCACATAGCTAGACAGTGTCCTCAGAGGAACTCACCTGATCTTAGTCAAAGGACAACAGCTACAGAACCAGCAAGGAATGAAGCAGGAAAGACTCATGGGATGAGTGCAGCAATTGATCATCATCGAGTAGAGCATCAGGGAACAAATGTGGAGATTACTAGTAGTGAGCAGGCAGCTGATTCAGGAGCTCATGGAAATCCTGTAGTACAAGAAGCTAAGGAAGTTCCTTTATTTTTGTTTCCTTTGCATTGACTCTTGTTATGATAGGTTATGTATTTTCATACCTTGTTGGTGGTTTCTTTACCATGTTGATCTATATGGATTGGCAACTTATTTGGCTTGGAGGATTATGACTCTGGTTACTGTTGTTTTTATGGGTGATTCTATGGAGTTTTTTTCTAAGGGTATTTGCAAGCTTCTAGGAGTAAGCCTAACCCTAGGGGGGAGAATGTAACACCCCTCCTTTTTTCTCTTATGTTTGGACTATGATGCTTTGTTATTTTGATCCCTAACTTTAGAGCGATGTGGATTTTATATTATGATGTGATGGTACCCTATCTTGATGTTATCAGTATGACATGATTTTGATTAGCATAATGGTTATTTGGAATAACATTTTTATTTGCACATGAGTAGATTATATATGTTAGAATTATCAATTTTGTGATAGCGTATTGGTGAAGGGGACGAAATTGCATCACTCGCTTGCGAGCACCCTACGATTCCATGATTTCCTCTTCACGGTGTGTTCTATTATGATGTATATATACATGTTTTATATATGCCTTGTTTATAGGTTGCAAGTACAAGATATTGACTCCACTTGGCTTCATAGGTTTGAGCGTGTCCATTGCCCAACAGTAATGTTGATTGGGAGATAGTAGCTAGGATTCATGTATCAAGCCATTACCCTAGTCATAGTGTATCTTTGATTTAGTCGATTTTGTTTGTTAAAAGTTGTTTAATTTTGCCTTGAATTATTATGTTGCAAATTTTGTAAAAGGTAATTTAATGGATTTAATTATTTAATTTGATTATTAAATTAATTTGGTTTTAATGTTAGAAGATGTTAATTAATTAATTTAATTGGTAAATAGTATAATCTAAGGATTATATTATTTATTAATTAATTAAATTAGTTGAATTAAATTAAACTAGAAATGTTAAATATCTTAGAATTATTAAATATTTTTAATTCTTAAAATATTTGGAGGATTCTGTGTAATTTGGTTGTAAAAGATATTTTGGGTTTTCAACATGTGTTAGAAAATTTATGAGGTTTGTTGCGAAATTTATTCACGGGGAAAAATTTGTGGCTGTAATGGGAAGAAGTGAGAAGCTTCTTCACAGAAGAAGCATCATGGATATTGGGTGTGTTGGGGAAAAATATTAAAAAAAGGAATTCTTTTGTGATTGCATGGGTTCTGGAAATTTTTGAAGATTTACTCTCGGGAAAAGTTTTGTGTTCATGAAATTTTTGAAAAATTACTCTCGAGAAAAGTTTCTAGGATTGGGTATTATTATTGTTCTAGAGGAAGCTTTCGTTTATTTGGGAGAAAATACTTGGATTTGTGGAGAAGGCACTGCTTCAATTTACAAATTTCACAAGCATTGGACTACAGGTTCCTTCTTTAATTTTTTGTTAGTTTTATATTGAAAAGATTCTTAGTTTAGATCTTTCTCTGGAAAATATTGTTTGTGCTAGCTTTTAAGTTTGACTTTTGTTTAAAATTTGTAATTTTTCGTATATGAAATTCTCTGTAGAATAAAATTCATCCCATGTCGAATGAAATTCTCTGTGGAAACTATTACAAAATTGTAAGTTTTGGATTATTGTGAATTTAGAAGAACCCAAAAGAATACAGTTAAGGATCTGGAAAGAAAATCTTCCTCAGAAAGAAATTTAGTTTTTTGTAGAAAATTTTCCTGTAGGTTTGAGCTTCTCAGGAATTTTCTTGTAAAATCTATTTGTGAGAATTTTTATTGTTCTTTCTTCTTAAGATTCATTGTCTTGGCAAAGTTAAAATATTCCTCTGTGATTTGGTTGAGAAATTCATTTGTAGAATTTTCTTGTAAAATTTGGCTTTCCATTGTGTTTGTAAAAGTTTCCTATAGATGGCCTTTTTTGAAAATATCTGCCCAATTAAAACGTTTGTTTTCAATTAGTTATATATATACTTAATATACATATATGTGTATATCTATAATATTATATATATACTGACCCATATATATACTAAGTATATATATATTTATTTTAATATTGATAATTATTATATTGTCACTGTGAAAATCTTGTAAGGATTTCGTACGACAAATTTAAGATTAATTCGTAGAAATTAAAATTGTTTTAAGACTGAGTTTTATCATTTTGGGGGGGTGTTTATTCCCCCACCGTACCATTTTTTTGGGAGGCGCAGCTGCCATCCACATAAATATGGAGGGATCACTGCCAAAGGCAGCGCAACCCCCATGTCATTGCCATGGTAGTTGAATGTACATAGTACAGGCCGATGCCATTTTGTTTTCGTCTGCCATTTAATGGTCGACGATTTCGTGTAAGATTTGTGTTATAATATTTTGTTTAATATATATAATATATATATATGTGTGGATTTTAATATATATATTATATATATTAAATGTTATTTTATTTTTTATTTTACTAAAATATAATTTTGTTAAATACATTAATATATATATTTATTGAATGTACGTTGACATATATATAATTATATGTTTATATATATGATTAAGCATATATTCAATGTATATATATATATTTTTAAATATGTAATTAATGATTCTAGATATATTTAATTTAAATGGGTGCATGCAACAAGTGCACAAATAGAACATTCGATTGATTTAGTATTTCAATAAAAAAAAAAATTATTAAATTAATCAAGGAATTGAAGTGATGGAAAAATTAGATTTATTCTTCTCTATCTGTAAGAAGGGGTTTTACTTGAGTAATTTATTTGGGAAATTATTTTACTATAAATTCACTGAAAGGGGGAATGGGATTTAATATATCTGAAAATTAGTTATTTCCTACATTATTGCCTTTGTATGTAATTTACTCTATTTACTTTTTGGGGATTTGGATTAAATGTGTTATAAGTCTTCCAAATGTGTTATAGATTTGGGGGTTGTGAATTATTTTTTTGTCAGCCCAATTTGTTACCCTTGGTTAGTACATTTTTTGTGTTTTGTGAATCACCCGGTTTCCTTGATCGGGAATGTTTTGCCTCATAGGTTTGGAGTGGAAATTTCTTATGTATTGCCTCCTAAGTTTGGAGTGGATTTGATTCACGTGTTGATAGTAGGAGAGTGATTCTCGATGGGGGTCGATGTTTGGGAAGATCTGTCAGGGTAACCCATGCACCTTTGTGGTTACACTCCTCCTATGTCAGTAGTATGTTTGATTCATTGTTGTGTCTTATTATTTAACACTAGAAACATTATATCCTTTGAGTTAGTGTTGTTCTAGTATTGTTAAGTTCAATTATGTGTTAGCCTATGTCTAGTGGTAGATGGTCTTGTCTAGGGTTACAAGGCGAGGCATTATAGCTGATACGCTCCTAATCCAAAGGCTTCTATAACAATGTAAGGCCCTAACCAGTTTGGGTTAAACTTGCCTGGTTTTTCTCTTTCTGCTTGATTCTTTGGGTTCTCCATTAAGACCAAGTCACCAATGTCAAAATGTTGATTCAAAACTTTCTTGTCATAGCTATGACAAAGATGGTTTTCATATGCTTGAAGATGGTCTAGTGCCTTTTGTCTTTGTTCATCTAGGAATTCTAACTCATGCAGTCTTGACACATGATACTCTTCATCATCAATGTGAAATTTCAAAGATACCCTTCGGGAATTAATTTCGACCTCAGTAGGTAAGATAACTTTAAAACTGAATACCAAGGAGTATGGAGTGGCACTGGTGGGAGTACAGATGCTTGTATGGTAAGCCCATAATGCAGGATTTAGCTGTAAATGCCAGTCACAGCCAACGTCATTGACATTATTTTTGAGGATTCTAATGATTGTTTTATTAGATGCCTCAACTTGGTCGTTACCTTGTGTATAATATGGAGTGGAAAAATGATGTTATATGTGGAATTATTCACAGATATGGTGGCCTTCTTGGTTCTTAAATGGGCAGCCATTATCTATAATGATGGATTGAGGAACACCATACTGAAAAATGATGTAATTAAGGATAAAATTTAGAAATTTGTGTGTCGGTAATGTAGGTCATAGGAATAGCCTCGATCCACTTGGTGAAGTATTGGGTGGTGGTTATTATGAACTTATGGCCATTGGAAGATGGAGGATGTATCTTACCTATGAGATCAAGTCCCCATTGGGAAAATTCCATGGTGAATTTCTCGATCAGAGCTCCTATGTGGGCACATGTATCAAGTCTTTGTGTACCTGGAACTGTCGACATTTCTTGACAAAAACATATGAGTCTTTTTCCATGGTAGGCCAATAATAGCCTAGTCTCATAATATTCTTGGCTAAGGTAGGACCGCTAGAATGGGATCCACATATACCATTGTGTACTTCATGTAAGGTTTCTTGTGCTTCTTCAACATCGAGACATCTCAACAAGGTATTAACTAAGGCACATCTATAAAGGGTATCTCCGATGATGGTATATTTGGAAGACTTACGGATAAATTTCCTACGTTGGTTTATTCGACAAGTCTAAGGGTAGGGTTTAGGCATGGAGGTAGTCATATATGTCCTTGTACCATGGGGAAGTAGGACCAACAAGCTCACACACCATCACAGAATCTGGGACATCGTAGGCAAGGACCAAAAGTTGTTCGACCAAAAACTTGAATTTAGGCACGTTGCTAGGTATATCCAATAATGAACCAACAGTTGGCATAGCATTTGTTGCCCTGTTTTGAATGTGATGTATTTTTTGAAAGGTGATGTTATCAAAATATTGCTTAAATCTATCTTCCATATGCTTGTATGGGGCTAGTTTCTCATCTTTAGTTTCATACTCGTCATTAACTTGTCAAACTACTAGTTGAGAGTCTCTATAAACATGTAAATGCTTAATCTTCCATTGGACTACCATTTTTTGTCCTGTTACAAGGGATTCATATTCCGCTATGTTGGTTGTACAAGGAAAAGCAAATATGAATTATTTAGGAATAGTGTCTCCTTGTGGTGTAACAAATAATATACCTGCTCCTGAACCATGATTAGTATGGGACCTGTCAAATTATTACTTCCACATTGTTCTTTTGTTAATGGTGAAGATGAACTCATCAGGAAAATATATAACTAGAGGATGCTCGGCCTTGATTGGTCTGTCTACCAACTGATCAGCAATAACTTTCCCTTTTATAGCTTTTCTTTCTACATACTAGATGTCATATTCACTAAGTATCATTATGATGCAGAGGTTCATGTTATTTCCTTTCAAGATGTTAACACAATGACCACCAAAAAAAATTTAGACCCAAATCACTTCAACTCTTCATTTGTTAGCACTCATACAAGTTTTCCCTTGTAGCCTTCAAGACCCAGTCTATGCAACTTTTCTCTCTATCTCTACAAAAGACCTATCAATTAAATGGATGATCAAGATACCCTTTAAGGGCCTACATATCATACATCAAAACCAGGCGTGACTACTTTGGACCGTATATGACTTACAATAAGCCCACCCAACAAAAAACTACTCAATTAGCCTTGTTTAACAAAAGAAGTGTCTCCCAATTAACCTCTTACCACAAGATCACTTTAAATAGTCATTACTCATGCATAAAAACATAAGGTTCCACTATGGGTTGGTAGTTTCTAGGATTCTACAATATTGTCCTTGAAAACCCTTGTTTCTAGGATTCTACAATACATAAGGTTTCTAGGAAATCACACTCCCAAGGCCTACCCATAAATACCAATGCTTCCAACACCCTCCAAACCATTTTCACAAACTCACCAAACCTTCATAAGACCCATTCCTTCACTAATTTGTCAGAACCCTATCATCGTTCCACCTTTTTATAGTGGAATACCACTGCTCAGCCCAAGTTAGTGCTCCACCGACCAAGTTCATGCTCTCCAAAACTCCTAAACACATTTGATAGCTAACCTAATATGTTACACACCAATCCAATGAGTCACAGGTCCATTACAGTTCATATTGTCATTTTGTTACCCTCAAAACCTTAACTCGGGAAAATAGAGCAGTTATTGAAACTTGTTGATCCCTCACACAAAACAATGAATATATGCCTCCAAAATAGGTGTAATCAAAATTAAATGCATATATTTATAAGCACCCATAATCTCAATCCATGACAGACCTATACGGGTCTATACCAAGAATATAAGTTCAGAAAAAATAAGGAAAATACATAGATCAGTGTTTGAAATTGATAATTTCTCCTTCCCAAACTGATCAACAACCTCCATCATGAGGAATTACATCATGTTATAATAGTTGCAACTTAAAACTACTTCAAAGAACTGACCAAGTGCCCCTCAACCACCTTTTAAACTCTAATAACCCATTGCATTTGCAAATTTGCAAGTTGACAACCTTTACAATGTTAAGCAACATTTTGCATTTTCTCCCTAAATGACCTCCCAAGCACTCAAGTGCATTAAAAATGGTCTTTTTAGACCTTATTCAACTTCTCCTAAGACCTTAGACACAAAAGCAACAAAAACCTTGCCTTTACCCAGCTAGACATGGACTGACAATTTTGCATTTTTTCATAATTTGGCATATTTTGAAACTTCCTCTTTGCTTATTGACTAAAAGACCTTCAAATTAAAATATTGAACCTTCAAGACCATTTTTCCTTTCATCCCAAGGGTTACGTTCCCCTGCACCACATTACCCATTTAACCAATTGACCTATTAGTGTTTCTTTACTTAGGAGATATCTCAATGGATCTATCTTTGCGACTAGCATGGTTTGGTGGTTTAGCATGTAGTGCCTAAGTTTTTTAGTAGAAAAAACTACTGCAAGACAAGCACATTCTATGTGACTATAGTTTAGCTCATATCCCACAAAAGTACGGCTAATATAGTACAGTGCTCTTTCATGACCTTCATCATCATTTTGTGCAAGTAAGGCTCCTAATGTTGATTGGGTTGTTGAAATATAAAGCATCAAAGGTCGGGTATCTATAGGTGGCATTAACATGGGTGGTGTAAGTAGGTAAACCTTGATCTTCTGAAAATCTTCTTGGCATTTGGTTGTCCATACAAATGGTACCCCCTTTTTGAGTAGGTGTTGGAATGGATGTATCTTGTCTACTAAATGTACTATGAAGTGTGTGATAGACTGTAATCTCCCTTGTAATGTTCTTTGTTGACTGATGTTGGCTGGTGGGGGCATGTCCATTACAGCCTTTACTTTTATGGGATCCACCTCAATTCCTCTTCTAGAAATGATGTATCCTAGAATTTTTCCTGATTGAATGCCAAAGACACATTTTATTGGATTTAGCCTTACTTTATATGCTTCTAGTCTTTGAAATATCTTATCTAGGACTTGCAAGTGATCAGCTATTGTCAATGATTTGGCTATCAAATTAACCACATAGTCTTCCATCAGAGTATGTACAAGGTCATGGAATATGGTCATCATGGCATGTTGGTATGTAGCTCTAGCATTTTTTAGCCTAAAATGCATGATGTTCCAACAATATGTTCCCCATGGATATGTAAAATTTGTTTTGTTCTGGTCCTTAGATGCAATCTTGATTTGATTATATCCAAAAAAACCATCCATGAGGGATTGCATCTCATATCCTACTGTAAGGTCCACTATCATGTCAATGTTTGGTAAAGGGAAGTCATCTTTAGGACATGCCTTGTTGATATCTCTGAAGTCTTTATAGATATGGATGCCCCCAAATGGTTTAGTCATTGGCACAAGATTAGAAATCCATTATGCATAGTCTCTTGATCTGATGAAACCAACATCCAATAATTTCTTAAGTTTAGTTTTGACTAGTAGAGCGATTTGTGGATGCATTTTCCTTAACTTCTGATTGATAGGCTTAACACTTGGTTGTAATGGTAGATGATGCAATATAAGGCTAGGATCCATCTTAGGCATGTCGGCATATGACCATGAAAATTTTATCTATCTTTTTGTAAAGAATTTTTGAAACTCTGGTTGCTCTATCTCTGTCAAAGATGAGGCAAAGTAAATTACCCGAGGATTTTCATTAGTGTTTATGTTGATCTCGGCAGATTCTTCAACTACCATTGGTGAATTTTCCTGAGCAACTGGGATAATGTTCAAGCCTTCATCCTTGGGTGCCTTAGAGAGGTTTTCGCCCTTGGATGCATCCTTTATTTTTACTATTTCTTCATCCAAAGGCGCCTTTCAGTTTTCACCTAGGAACTTGTCATTTTCCTTTTTTCTCATTATTTTTCTCCTTGTCTTCACTTTTGCGACTGGAGGTGTGAACAGACTCCCCAAAATATGTCATTTTATCCAAGTCTATGGTAAACCCAACTTTATGATCACCTCTAGGTATGCCTTCTCCCAGTCCCATGAACTCAGGTATCACTTCATTGTTCTCAAATATGTCTAAAATGGGGGTGACTTGTTGATCCCAATCGATAAGTTGGGGATATATGAGGGGCATGTCATCATCGAAGTTATCAAATTTGGAGGCTAACAAGGTGAGGATAGATTGGTTGGCATGGTCACATAAGTTTTGGACTAACTCCTTTTTGTTATTTTTCCCAGGGATAGGTATACTCTGAGGTGGTACTATTGTAAGGGCTAGGTCGTGAGAAGTGGTTCTTTAGGTGCCCAAGAGGTAGGATCAAGGGTATCCCAATAATAAATATTAAGCCATTCATCTTTTGACAAGGACTTTTTAGGACATGACTTAGTTGATTTTGGCAAGGTATTTAGCATTTGGTCAAGTTCCCCAAATAACTTATCTAGGTCCATTATGCTGGTGGAGGAAAGGGAATCCCATTCATATTTGTTTGAGTCAGGGGAGTCAAAGTAGAATGGTTTGAATGGTTCATGAGATATCTTGATGTGTTTAGAATCACTTACTTCCTCTTGTGATGGTACCGTAGTACTAGAAATGTCAATCCTAATCGGTTGAAACCCTAGCCCTAGGCCTCTGGTCATTGTGAGATAATGATTGGTTCAGTCCTTCCATCCTAATGTAGCCCTATCACACTATGTCCATCATATCCTTTCTTTTGCATTATCATGAAGCCTTTTCCATATTGATCTCTAGATATTTGAATAGACGGTGGAGGGTTTTCATTATCTTCATTATATAACCAGGAGGTGACATCTTCTTGGTCCATAGCTTCCTTACTTAAATCTCCCCATTTTGTGAATTTCATCATAGGAGGAACATGTATTGTGATAATTGATTATTTCCTATATATTGTGCGTAAACCGTATGACTTAGGAGGAACCAGTTGGCTGACACAATAGGATGCTTTCATGTGATATTTTCCGCAGCCCTTATCTTGGATCTCGACCTTAGGAGTGGATGACAGTGGTTGTGATGCAATGGACTTGGAAAGAGTTGATGGATCAACATACAGGGATAAGGTGGAGGATGAATCCTCTTGATTAACTGGCACCTATCATTGTGGTGTTTTGCATAGGCTTGTGCAATATTGGAAAGGATTTGGATCACCATTAATTGTGATCTATCTGCCATTGTATGAGAATTTAAGACACTGATGGTAAGTGGAAGGTATGGCTTTTATATCATGTATCCAAGGTCTACCCAGTAAAATATTATAGGGAAGGGTGAGATCCAAGATTTGCAAACTAGTGTCCATTACCATAGGGCCAATCCTTATAGGGAGTGTTACAACTCATTTAGATGATCTTTCCTCGTCATCGTATGCCTTAATGACTATACTCTTAGTGGTTTCCATGCATGCTTTTGAGAAACCTAATTCCTTAACTAGTTTCAATGTGCAAAGATTTAACCCTGCTCCTTCATCTACCAAGACTTGTCTGACTTTGATTTGATAGACAAGAACTTGGATGTGTAATGGGTCATTATGGTTGGTTTTCTTAGTTGAATAATCCTATTGAGAGAAGGTGCCATGATGATAATTGGTTGAGTATCCTACCATTTCTTTGAAACGATTGGGATCCAAGTTGGTGGGGACAGTTGTGCTTTGTAAGGATTTCTCTAGAATGACCTGGTGATCAGATGATAGGTTCAACAGTTCCAAGATGGATATTTGTGTCGGGGTCTTTCCCAACTGGTCAAGTAAATTATAATTAGGATTGGAAGACTATCGTTGTGGCTTTGATGAATGTCCTAGAAGGGTTATCTTAGTTTTGTGTGTATTGACAACACATTCAAGATGCTTCTTTATGGTAATGGTATGGATATTTTCATTAGCAACTCGGATATGATTGATGATTGTACCTAGTTTATAGTTGTACTTGGTACTGGTATAATTGGCTGAGTTATTATTCTTAGTTCTCGAACTGGAGTCCTTTCCTTTCCCATGGTCATGTAATGGATCTATGAAGACCTTGTGATCACTATTTTTGGTAATTTTTTTCCCATTAACTTCTATGGTTTCATCTTCAACAAAATCTTGTATGATGTTCTTCAGTTATCGGCATTGTTGTAGGTTATGTCCCTTAGTTTGATGGTAATCAAAAAAGGTGTTGTCATCCCACCATGAGGGTTTAAACTATCCAGGATCATATTGTTTTGGCTCTAGAGGTTTTATGAGTTTATGTTTAATCAATTCTTTGTAAAATTTCTCGATTGGTTCCCCCAAGGGGGTAAACTCATGTTTTGGAAATCTCCTTTGTGATCGTTGTTGTTGTGAATTTTGGACAAATTTGGCAGTTTGATCAGCATCATTAAGCATTTCATGAGAGGGGTTGTAACCTCTAAGTGTGATGGCAAGTCCTGTGTGTAGGGTCTTAGCATTAACAATACCATCATTAGTTACATTTTTGTTTTTGGACCAAAAAACATTTCTATCGTTGGGAGTGTTTTGATGTTGAACAACTGGATTCCTACCTAGTTTCTTAATTTCCCCTTTGTCAATGAGAGATTTCTCTAGTATAATACCTTTTTTGCACTAAGTCCATAAAAGAGGTATAATAATGTACTCGTAAGTCACTCCACAGTTTTGGATGAATATTTTCAAGGAATATTGTGAATTTTTGTTTCTCTAGTATCTCAATAGGACAGCAACTAGCTAAACTCCTCCATCTTTGGAAGAAGGCGGTGAAGTTTTCACTGTCTTCTTGTGTGGTGTGACACAAGGTAGCTATCATAATTTCATTGTCTATGTAGAAGGAAAAGTGTTCCACAAATTTCTCAACTAATTCGCCCCATGATCTTATGTCGTATGAAAGTTTAGAGAACCATTCCAATGCTATCCCGACAAGGGTTTGTGGAAAAAGTCTCATGAGGTATATGGGGTCATATGATATGTCCATGAATGTTATGGAAAATTCTCTTATGTGTTCCAAAATATTTCTCTTCCTATTGTACTTAGGAAAATTCGGTATAATGTATCTGTGCGGGAAGGGTGTCATGTATAGTGCTTTATCAAAAGGACATGGACATAAATCTTGCACTGAAATGGTTTGTTTGCTTGCATTGACATACTATCCATTTGTTGTTGGAGAGCTTGCATTTGATTTTGTAGAACATCTACTTGTGTTAAAGATGTGTTGATTGTGTTGCTAGGATTGATGTAAGTGTTCTGAAATATAATATTTTGCGAGGGATTTTGACTTGGTGTGGGAACATGTCCTAACATAATGTTCTATGACAGATTCTAATTTGGTGTAGGAATATGTCCTAACATAATATTATGTGATGGATTTTGATTTGGTGTAGGAATATGTCCTATTTGTATTGCCCCTATTTGCAGAATGGTATTATTGGTGCTAATCTACGATATAGCCCGTGTTGTGTTTACACCAATTTTGGGGCTTTTACTTTTGGTGTTTGTATCAAAGGGGTTTGATGAGGATGCTCCTGCAATAAATTGTAGGCCCTATGTTATACCAAATGGTGTTGTATGTAAAATTGAGGCAGTTTGAGTAGGTATGCCAAATGGTATGGTTCCATTAATCTAAGGAATAGAGACACTCAATGTCATGGTTTGTGTTGCTTATGTAGATGAAGCTTTCAGTGTGTGGATGTTAAATATTGGAGGTAGTGTGGCACCTTCTACTAGTAGCTTTGCTAGGTATCTATGGGGATCTTGTGCTAAACATTCATCTACAAAGGAAAAAAAATCAGGATCTTGGACAATGGTGTCTACATCTTCTACTTGAATCTGTCCATGTGTGTCTCTAGTGACAAATTTTTCAAGCAAGGTTTTGTGAGGTCTCGTTGATCCTAATGCTATGTTGGAGAAGGGATTGATGAAATCCTGCGGATCAGCCATTTGTCTACGTTTCGTTTTAGACTTTGTTTCGACCATGAAAAATGTTGCTCAATATGGGGGAATGCAAAACTACGTCTAAAATGATATGATCTAGTCTATGTTTTTGGGATTTTCCTATATAATAAATGAATGCTGCTATTTTTTTGGTATTTTTTGGAAAATAAAGAATGTCTAAAGTGATGAGATACTAGGATGAAAATATGCAAAATTCTAAAGTAATTGACTCTAAATGATTCTAAGAGGAGGTTACCTACCACCTATAGCTTAACCAAGGCTACGATTTAACTTTGTCAAGGAACCTGATGTAGGACTCGGACCGAAGGATAAGGTGAACTCCCAAACTAGACTAATGAGCTGGAAGGATTCATAAGTAGGACAAAAGATATTGTTGACAAGTGACTAGGTTCAATAACAATGACTATCGAAGCATGGGTTTGTCTAAAGTGCGAAAAGTTGGCCTATTCTGAGATATGCAAATTCCTAATATGCAACTAAATTTCATAACTGGTTTCCTTCACTAAAACTAAATGACACCTAAAAGATGGAAAATACAAATTTTGAGCTATTTTTCTGGTTTCTATCCAAGAGTGACTATGAAAAATAGAGATTGAGATGATTGTTTGATTTCAGACTCTGACAGTGAATTCTAGTTTTTTCGTTGATGAGAAAATGTGGTTCACTATTATAGATGCGTCGCATTACCGGATGTGGTTTTATGTGTCAAATGTGGTTTTCTGCTAAATTAAGTCTCGGTTTGATGATAGGAAAATGTGACTCGCTATTACAGATGTGGCTAAGGTTTTAACAGATGTGACTCGCTATGACACATGTGACTTAGGATATCAGATGTGACTCAAAAAAATTTGGTAAACGATGGTGGAATTTGGTTTGATAGTTACGAGTTTTTGGTTAACAGATGCGACTCAGGTTAATAGTTGTGGTTTTGTACTTAGCAAATGTGACTCATATTGATAGATGTGTTTTTCTTATGAATTGGGTTTTCGAATGACTGTTTCATGATCAAATTTTGGAAAATGTAAATAAATTGAAAGCAAAGTGTTTTGGTTCGACAATCATGAACATGTATATTTTTTAAAAATATTTACAATCCTAAAGCTGGCAGTGAGAATACTTGTTGAATTCTCACTTGGGTTTCCCCAACTATGCTTATTCAAATCAGATGACTAAAACCTTGACCACACTAGCTCCCGCTTACACGACACACACTTCTTGGGTCAGCCAAGCTTCAGTTCCCATGACTCTCCCATGGAGAACTTTTCATCTCTACTATGAACCATATGAACGTGAGATGCCTTTAGAGGTCCGACCTCTTGCACCAACAAATAGGGGTTTTTGGTTAATCTAAAAACAAGTTAGCAAATTAGTATGGGAACCCATTCATAAGGCCACATGAGAGGCAATATTATCCCAATCTATAGAGGTTATGCTATATAGGTTTTGACGCACCACAAGGGTACTAGGGGAATCAATTGTTGGTCTGCAGAAGCTCCTGTAATGCTGAGTTTTCCTCAACATTAAAATTTCTATACCGGTTGGGAGTAGCTTGGCTTTAGCTCATCATCGGTTATGAGTTGCTTTGGGGTGAGTAATTTTTCCCACCAAAGAAGGCCTAATTCTAGAGTCAATAACAGTTTCTCTTACACCCAGGATTGCACGAATGTGCAAGGGGAGAGGATACTCCTGTTACCGAATCAAGATCTAATCTAACACAATTCAAGCATAGAAGAAACTGATTCTTTTTGAAACCCAAATGAAAATTATGTAATCTACTCAAGCAATTTGTTTTTAAAATTTAAATTTTTCTCTTCGAATTTGGTCCTGCAAACAAACTATCAGTAGTTTAATTTTTTTCTCTTCGTCAAAGGTCCTACAAAACATAGATTAGTAGTTTATCATTTTTCTATCTTCGTAAATCATCCTGCATAATTTTTTTCAAATGATTGTCTTCTACAAAATGTCCTAGAAACACTACATTAACTCCCCAAAAACACACTGAAACACGAAATTAGTTGTAAAAAAAATAAAAGTTAAAATGAAAGTACAGAATTTCAAAAAATTTCCTTACCAATCAGATGCATCGTAGAAAATCACAAATGCATCACAGATTATCAAATGCATCGCATAATGTCAGATGCGGCTCAGGATCTCAATTACATCATTTCGTACTGCTGATGTGTCACTCTCTACCTGTACCTGCAAAAATTAAAACTTCTATGGATTTTGAAGACGATGTCTTCATGTTGGGTTCACCAATGTAATGCTGGAATAAAACTACAAACAAGATTGTTAATCTTATAAAATCATATACTACTAATATAATCTTATGTTTAACAACAAAGAACAAGGAAAATTATGAACATATAAACAAGAATGATCTCACCAAATATTTGTATAAATCCTTGAATGACCTCGATTGCACTTCTCTATTTTGTCGTTGTAATATAGTTGCTCTCATATTTTATCAAGTATGCAAATATGGCCTATTGATTATTGACTTAGCAAAATATCGAAGATTAAATAAAAGCTTCCTAAAAGTATATCGATTTTGGGAGGAGCAATAATCACAAAGGTCAAGCCAATTTATAGAAAGTTGGTTTTTGAATGATTGGCTCAGATTCGAAAGACAGATCGACGATTGAGATTAATGAATGCCATGTGATAGAGATTCACTGTTAGTAATAACATGCGTGAAAAAAGTCTACATGATGGATATTACATTAAATAATAATTTAATCTAATGTTGAGACTATTTGAAATTCAAAAGAATAATGATTGCATGTAAAGGATAAAGATTGAAATAGAAGAAACTTTGTGTTCGAACGCACGAACGAATTATTTAATTAAATAAAGTTATTTAATTAATAATAATTTGCACACAAAATAATAAGACTGACTGATTAACCCAGAAAGTTTGTTTGTAAGAAATGATCATATATTAAATCAGGAGATAACTAACTGATTTATTTAAATCTCAACTTAAGTGGTAAATGACTAATTAGATAACTAAGCGATTAAATAATCACAGAGAAATATTCAAGGAATGATTATTTTTATGAATTAAATGATTATTTAATTCAACATTCAAAATTCATAAATTAAATTAAATAAATAAATATTTATTTAATTGGCTGCCGAAAAGGTTATTGAATAATTAAATAATTCAAAACGAATATTTAATTATAGTCGTAAATGTGATAAAGGATAAATTAAATAATATTTTATTTAATTTGGAAAGAGGATTAATTAATTAGTGACGTAATTAAATAAATAACATTTATTTAATTAATCAAGAAAGAATAAAGGTCATAATGAATTAATTAAAAAATTAAAGTTATTTAATTAACAGAGGATAGGTGACTTTAGAAAATAATTAAACAATTAACATTATTTAATCATGACCATGAACATTAGAAAGTGTGTCAAAAATGGTGTCACAGGCCTAGACCAATTTTCAGTGTCTACACATGTTATGCAAAATTTCATAAATGTGAGCATTTTAAGATTTAATGATGCTTTAGATTGAAATGATTTGAGAAATGACTACCCTAAATTGATATTTTTGAGATATATGCATAAAACAAGTGTTCCCAAAAATTTCCAGGCTTATAGTATATGATACTAGGAGGCTTAGGAAGCATAGAAATGAGGTTTTTGATGTTGTAACAGATAAATGAAAATTTTGGACTAAGACCAAGTCGCCCAGAATGGAGAATGAGTACTAGCAAGGGTTTTTTTCAAAAAATTCAATTGGTTTTGATGCTTTTAATGTTGGATGACTAGGAGAGGAAATGTAAATGCAGATTTTAAATGATTGTCAATGATTGGAGATGCAAAAATGTAAATGATATGCACTTTCATTAATACAAAAATTTGAAACCCTAGAATGTAAATTAACCAATGCAAAGTTAATGCAAGATAAATCTAGGATGAAGACTCCAAATCATAAAAGAAGATATTCAAAAGTCAAGTTCACCAAAATGAATTGTCGATTTTTGTCACCTCTTGCACCTCTAGGGTTTTGCACCTAAAAGGAGAGAGACAAAGATCCACACTTCACTCAAGAACAAACCCTTGAGATTTCAATGCAAAGGAGATCGAAATCTATCAAAGGGAGAGTTCTAGGGGCTGAAAACTAATAAAAGGGGTTTACCACCAAGTGTAAACTTGGAACATGCAAGGTGTTTGAAAACATAGTATAGTATGCAAATAGACACTAAATCACCTAGAAATGACTATGAAACAAAATAGAAAACTATAGAACTGAATATGTGCACCTAGAAATGTTGAGGACTAGAATGAAGACTAGAAATGTTGTTTATTTTAGAATTTTGACCTACTAGGACACTTATGCCATTATGGGCGACTTAGTCTCAGATCTGGAAAACTGTTCTGAAACCCGTTTCAACCAAATGGGTCTCTAAATCTACAGAAAACTCTAAAAAGAATGTGCACCGGGACTAATTCACCACTAATTGCGACTTGATCCTTGTTGACTTTTTTGAAAATCCAAAAGTGGAATCTGAACTCTCGGTCTTCACTTTCTGTTCCTCCGAGTATTCGAATTCGAAACCCCGATTTTCGGCACTATAAGTGACTTTTTGTGGATATTTTAATCTTTCCAACAAGGAGATGACTTCAACAAGTTTGCAACCTATTCTTAAATGATCTCCAAGCATTCTAAGTACTCATATCTACAATCACACAAGGAAAGAAAAGAGAAATGTTGAATGTTAGGGCATGGGCAGGAGGTTTTTCCTTGGTCAAACCCCTTTTAGGTAATTAAACCAAATGAAGAAATAAAAGGAAGCATGAACATGAAATGAAGGAATTGGAAAATTTCCATGATGATAGATCTTGAACTTCTGTAGTAATGGATGAAGAATTTTCCCTTGAATGCTTCTTGAATACTTAGAATTTCAAAACCCTAGCTTGCTTGAGAAGAATGATGAATGAAGAATGAATGATGAATTAAGAATGAATGATGAATGAATCAAGAGAGAGAGGAAGAAGATAGAAGGCTGAAGATAGACCTCTAAATGAGTGGAAAACCATATATTTATACACAATTATGCCATGATTCTCGAAAATACCACATCACAGGCTAACCTTAGGTCTTAGAAAATAAAAACCCACCAAAATTTTGAACTTCTTTTGATTTTTGAGCCAAATGGGACTAAGTTGCCCCAAGTGGTGACTTGGTCCCACTTAGGAATTTTAAGTGGGTGTTGGGAATTAAGATATATTAAATGATTTTTATCAGTTTTATTCTCAAAAAGACACTGAAATAAGGCCTATAAGTGTAAAATGGGGCCAATTAAAGCATAAGAAAGGTGTAATTATTGATGACAAGCCTAGAAAAGTGTGAGAGTTTGTTACAAATCCTTACAACACTTTGAAATAAGGCTTGGTAAATGATAACAAGAGGTTATTTAAGTGAAATATATCAATAAGATCCTAAAAAAGGTGTGAAGGTTTGTTACAACACTTCACAACTCTTTTACAAGGCATCATAAAGTTTTTATTGATTTACAAGGGTCCAAGACCTAATGTGAATTGGTTGGCCATATTACAACATTAAATCAAGGAGAAACTAGGCCAACATCCACAAGAAAGACCCAAATGAGTGTGAAAATGTCCAAGGATACATTTTTCTATGTTACACCATGCACTTACCCTTTGGCATTGGATTGGTAAAAATTTGCAAGTTTTGGTTAGGCAGGGAAATGGACTTATTTCCTTGATCATTAGCACCACCCAAATGGATGTGATTGTAATCAATGAGGTCTTGAACTTGATGTTTAATATGCATGCATCATTTTCTATCATATCCACTTGTGTGATGATATTGACAAAAATCATTTAGACTGTAACTTGTAGGTAGAGGTTTGGTTGTGTCTGCAAGTCTAATTGGAGGCAACTAGATTAAGTTCTTGTTCAAAATTTTCAATATGATCGAATGGAGGGAGACAAGTAAATGGGTAAAAAAATTTTCTTATGATCTAAATTGGTACGAGGTTGAACTTATGGCCACAACTTGAGGTTCAATGTGGTTGGTTGTTTGAGTTGTATATAACTTGGCAAAGTTCATATTCTTCTTCTTCAATGGTCGATAGTTTTTTTGAGGTATACATTTATATTTCCAAATAGGATTTGATGAATATGTCTCTTGAACGTACTAACTAACTGAATTCTGATAATCATGAAGGGCTGTACACAAGTGTATGAAGGGTGGATATTTAATCAAAAAGACTTTATCCCTTATTCTAGGTTGTGGATTTTTAATGAACACTCTTTGAACATCCACATCAAGAAGATTAAGATTGATTTGTGAGTAAATAAATTGATAGCACCCTATAAAGTCTATGACCTTTTCATTTTTCCTCTATTTGCATCGCACTAAACCAGTTAATATAATTTTAGGTCCAATGTTTACCATGAAATTTTGGAGGAAGGTATCAAAAATCTCATTTAATGAGTGGATTGGGTTATTCAAAAATGAACAAAACTATTCTAAAGCCATGTATTTAAATGACCTAGGAAATATTTTAGCTAGGATTTTATCTTCAATAATGAAATCACTACACAAGGTCGTATATGTTGACATATGATTTCTAGGGTCTCCTTTACCATTGTACTTGATAAATCGAGGCATCTCTATGTTTTATGGCATCAGTGTTTTTAATATTTTAAATGACAATGGGCTTATTTTGACATATTGCAATGGTTTTCCATTTTGGTTTTGGTTCAATGTTGAGACTTGTTGAATTGAGGTTACATTTAGTAAAAGTTGGTTGATGACTGAATCATTGGTTGTCATGTTTTAGGAATGTAGTGAATATGGTGGGATTGTGTATGAGCTTGGTGGACCACTATATTGCAAATTTATGAGAGGGGATGAAATTTGAGGTGTCACATTTGAGGACCCAAAACCATAAGGATTTCTAGTGGGAAGACCTAAGGGTGGATTTATGCCAATGCTTCAAGTTTTATTTTTGAGATGGTAGTTAGATTCATGTATGTTAGAATAGAGGCTATAGTTGTAGGGATGGAGACTTGATTTTCTCTTTGATTTTGAGTGTGTCCCAAAGCTTGAGTGCAAATAGCCATTAGAGGTACATTAGTATCAACTATATGGGCTAGGCTACTCAAAACCTCTAATCCTTGAGAATCACAAATTAATTTTCTCATGTTATCTATTATAGGAATGGCTAGGCTAACTAGATATTTAGTACTCACATAGTATTGAAGTATTTCTAGATATTTATCTAATTTTTTCAATTTATCTTTTAGAATATGGGTAGCAACAGTTTCAACATCCATAAAAATGGTTGTGTTGTGCCTTGCATAACCACCCCATCTTTTGCCTTGGTCAAAATGGGTCCCCCTTTAGTTTTTGTCCTTCGTTGTTTTTCAAACAAAGTTTGGAGTATTTATTTCCAACAATTTGTTGTTCTTTGGTTTGTTTTGTCAAAACCGGAACCGGAACTAAATCAAGTTTTGAAACTTGTTTCAAAGATCAATTCTGATCCTCGTCCCGATGGTCCTTTTGTTGTCTTTTGGTTTGTCTTTGTTGGAGCCGGAGCCGGAGTGGAAGTTAAGTCTGAAGTTATTCAAGGTTTTGAAATAAATTTTCAATCCACCTCCGTTTCCGCTGTTTGGTCTATCCGTTTTGACTTAGTTTTTGTGTTGAGTTTTCTCGTTTTCGTCTTTGTGTTTTTTATTTTTTTCTTTTGTTTTGCTTTCTTCTTTGTTGGCGGAACCGGAGCCAAAACGGGAATCGGATTTAAAGTTGAATAAAGTTTCTAAATCATTTCCCACTTTGATTTTGCTCCTGACATTTTGTTGTTTGACTTTACTGAAGTTGTACAGCGGTTATGTACTAGTTCCCTTTGTAGTTCTGACTCTGATCTGCCGCATTTATGGCATTGATTACAAGTGCCATGCACACGCAAAGCTGTAGTTTTAACCTTAGTTAGGGATTAACTAGGAGTTATCATCATTGTTTAAAAGATCAAGGGTGAGCTAGAGTTGTAATTGAGCGTTTGGACGTGTGATTTGATCAAAAGGGAGATAATCACGCGTGGGATCACATCAGAGGGCTAACCTATTTATTTGTGTTTGAGGTAGGGCTTTTGTTCTTCTCTTTCATTTTCTTTTGCTTGAAATTTTTTATTCGGTCGTTGGGTTCTTATGATTTGTGAATCTCAGTTCTCTTGTGAGTTTGTGTTCTTTGTTTTTATTCTTTTTTTTTATATTTTCTTATTTTTGTTTTTCTTTTCTTCTGTTTTGGTTTCTTGTTTGTTTGTTTTATCGCGGTTGTTTTCACATTTTAATTGTGACCGTATCGTGATGCCCTAGTTTTTAAATGGCATGAATGAGTTACTGTTTTTACATTGGTAGGGTTTGATAAATTATGGTTTTTACTTAGGAATCTCATTGCGCATTGATCTAATTAGTTTGAATGGGGTTAAATTCATGCCCTAATTGTTTGAAATCAAGGGTTTGAGAATTAGGGTTTTTGGCACGTTTTTGTTTTTAAAATGATGCCTTAATTATTACGGTTTCCTCTCGGTCATATCGGGATGGTCTTGTATAGGTTACTTTTAAGCTCCTTTCATTTTGATATGACCTATTCCTTATATCATAATGTTATTCTGTTGAAATTTCTTATGATGTCATAATGGTTTTCGAGCAAAACCGGAACCGGAATCGATTTTGATCAGGAACCATGTTTTGTAATAAGTATCGATTATGTTTCCATTCCGTCTCTGAATCCGCTTACAATAAGAAGCAATCTTTTTAAAAAATTGTTGATAATTCAGCCGGAGCCGGAACCGGAACCAAATATGAAATTGAAAATTCTTCACGGAACCGAATCGGTTCTCGTTCTGATTCCAATTTCGGTTACCATCCCAACTCTAACTCTGGTCCCATCTTGTTATTATTACAAGCTCAGTGTCTATTCCGGTCCCGATCCCAGCAGTGTTTTTAAGAGAAAGGATTTTTAGAATGTTTTCTACCTAGTTCCGCCTCCGGTATATATGAAAGGATAGGATCTCTGATCATTTTTTTGTTATAGTTTTTATGGATCTAATTTGAGGTTTTATTGCAAGAAATTAAAGGATTTTAGGAGTATCAAGAGAGTCTTCCCAAAGGATTCAGCCCGCAGAAACCTCGAAGGCAGCAACCAAGTCTAAAAAGGTTAAACCGGAGTAGCTTCCTTATACCTTGAGGTATAACCATAGGGGTCCTGTTGCCACAGTTAGCAAGGTGGAATCTGATTGGGTTGATATATCTAACATGAATCTAGGCCCATTCAATTATGAGGAGGTGTATTTAGAGACAATTATTGAAGAGGTGACAGGGAGAACTCAAAGAATAGTTGAGTCTGGCCTGGCTCATATTGTTGTATTTCCTCTATCCATCCAATGCCCAGAATTGATCATGACAGTAGCTGGAGCTTACAATCCGGCCACCATACAATGTGTAGATTCATAGGATAATGTGATCATAGACCTGACTCCTCAGATGTTTCAACTTATGTTCAGTGTCCCTAATCCAGAGAATCTTGCATAGGTAAATGAGGCAAAGGCTTTGGAAATATATAGCAAGCACAAGGAGACCAATAAGGCTCAGTTGAACAAGAAGTGGTTAAGAATGGAGAAGAAGTCCTTGGCAAAGCTCTCAGATCAGCCAAAGAGGGTAGAATTCTACAAGGAGGTGTCAAATGTTATAATGATGTCATCTAGAGTTTTTCGGAAGAGGGATGCATTTCATTTAAGGAATGGATGTTTCCATTCATTCAGACAATCTTTAATGGCAAGAAGCAATTTGATTGGCCTATGATTGTCTCGGACAGCATTCATGATCAGATGACCAGAATAAGGGAAACTAAGAGCTTGTTCATGACCTCTTATGTAATCTATGCAATAGCCAGAGGAGGCATCTTTCCAGGATTAAACAGAGTGGGAATATTGGGGAAAGTTGATGGGAAAAATAAAGTATGGAATCATTATGACCAGCTTTCCTTACAGATTTTTGAGTTAAACTTTAGAAGGTTTAATGATGCATTCCTCTATGGGTAAATGCACCAATCTGTGACAAAATTTTGGCTCTTAAGATGCCACTTTTTTTTTTAAATCAGAAAAATCTTATTTGCACAAGAAAATGAAGATAGTTACGCTCAAAATTTCAAGATGCAAAAAGAACAAAAGTTGAAGTGCTTCGAGTCTAGTTTCTAAGCTACTATTTTTTTTTTAAATTAATGAAGATTAAGTTTCTCAAAAAGGGGGGGGCCAAAATAGGTCCTATTTTTATCAAAAAAAAATAGCATAGCGCCTGAGAGCTCCCCCCTTTTTGATTAACTTTTTTTTAGAATTTCAAAAATCCCAATAGTGAGAAATTAGCTAACACCATGTAGTTTATCCTTCTTCTTTTGGATAATTTTTTTAATGAATATATAATATTTTATGAATTTTCAAAGTGGACACATCCTGAAAAACTGAAATTTGAGCGTGCTCCCCCCCAAATTTTTTGCAAACTAATTGAAAATTGATTATTATTATTTTCATCATATGTAGAATGGAGTATAGTTTCAAAAAATGTAATTTGTTTCACGTTTCGATGAACGTGTAAAAATATATCCTAAACCTAGCACATGTTGGTTTTTGACCAAAAACGAAGGCATTTACAATAGAATCCATGGATCAAAACCTTAACTTAATCAAAATGAAAAAAGAATTATATATTTAGATAGCTAAGAGAGAGGTTCACATTATCACGGTTTTTTTTATAAACTTTCATTGAAAGACGTGCAAATGAGACGGGGAGCACAGAGGAAAATATGAAAAAATTTGGCAAGTCCAGTTAAATTTCACGTCCAAAGTAGGACATTTGGTGAGCACCAAATTTGGTGCTCGCCAAATGACTCATCACATTTGGCGTGCGCCAAATTTGGCATGAGCCAAATGTGATGAGTCATTTGGTGAGCGCCAAATGGCCTGCTTTGCACAGAACTAGAATTTCCCCTCTTTGGTGAACAACTTTGATAATGCTTAGAGTGCACAGTTTATGATCGTAGATGGATAGTTCAGGTTTTACCTTTCATACCTTCTCTAACTCGTTACCGTAACTAGATAACTCTTTATCCCTCTGAATTCTCTATCTCTTAGGTCTCACTCCCTCCCACACAGCCTAGACTAATCTCTCATTCCAATTCCCTCTGTCCGGTCTCTTTCCCTAACACATAGGTACCTAATAAATCTATCTCACTCCAACCCCCTTTCTCCTTCTCCCTCTTTGGTCTTTTTATCTCTCTCACTCCATCTCCCTCTCTTAGGTTTTTATCTTTCTCTCTTTTTCTCTCTCTCTCAAGTCTCTCCCTCCTACCCCCTCTCCCTCTCTTAGGTATGTCACTCACTCACTCCCTCTATCTCTCTCCCATTCCCTCTCTCTCACTCACTCTATCTCTCTCCCTCTCTCTCACTGTCTCTTGGGTATCTCCATCCCCCCTCTCCCACTTTGTCTCTCTCCCTCTCTCTCAGGTCTCTCCCTCCCACCCCCTCTCTGTTTCTCTCTCTCTAAAGTATCTCTTTCCTACCCCCTCTCCCTCTCTCTCTTTGTCAAGTCTCCCCCTTCTACCCTGCCTCCCTCTCACACTCACTCGCTCTATCTCTCTTCCACTCCCTCCTTGTCTCACTCCCTCTATTTGTCTCTATCTACCTCTCCATCTCTCTCAAGTATCTCCCTCCCACCACCTCTCCCTCTCTCTCTCTCTCAAGTATCTCCCTCCCACCCACTCTCCCTCCCTCTTTGTCTCTCAAGTCTCTCCATTCTACCCTCTCTCCCTCTTTCAGGCCTCTCTTTGTCTCTCTCACTCCTCCCTCTATCTCTCCCTGTCCTCTCTCTCTCCTCCCTCTATCTCTCCCACATCCTCCTCTCTCCTCCTCTATCTCTCTCCCTCTCTCTCTCTGTCTCAAATGGCTCCCTCCACCCCTCCCACTCTCTCTCTCTCTCTATCTCATGTATCTCCCCCCACCCCCTCCATCTCTCTCAAATACCTCTATCCCGAGTACCCCCTCTCCCTCCCACCCCCTCTCCATCTCTCAAGTCTCTCTCTCTCACTCCTTGTATCTCTCTCATCCCTCTATCTCTCACTCCCTCTCTCTCCTACTACTTTTTCTCCCTCTCCTTCCCTCTCAGGTGTCTCCCTCCCAACCTCTCTCCCTCTCCCTCTCTCTTAGGTTTCTCCCTCCCACCCCCTCTCCCTCCCTCTCTCTCACTCTCTCTCTCTCTCTATGTCTCTCCCTCTCGCTCTCTCCCACTCCCTCTCTCTCTCTCTCATTCCCTCTATCTCTCTCCCACTTTTTCTCTCTCCCTCTCTCTGATGTCTCTCCTTCCCACCCTCTTTCTCTCTCTCAAGTATCTTCATCCTACCCCATCTTCCTCTCTATCTTTGTCAAGTCTCCCCCTCCTATACCCTCTCCCTCTCAGAGTTACTCCCTCCCTCTCTCACTCTCTCTCCCTCTCCCTTTCCCTATGCCTCTCTCTCAAGCATGTCCCTCCCACCACCTCTCCCTCTCTCTCTCAAGTAGAGGGTTTAGGGATTAAGGGTTAAGGGTTGAGGGTTGAGGGATTAAGAGGGTATGGGGGTTGATGGATTAGGGTATAAGGGTTAAGGTTTGAAGGTTGAGGGATTAAGAGGGTATAGGGGTTGATGGATTAGGGTTTAAGGGTTGAGGATTCAAGGATTAAGAGGGTATGGGGGTTGATGGATTAGGGTTTAAGGGTTAAGGGTTGAGGGTTGAGGGATTAAGAGGGTATAGGGGTTAAGGGATTACGGTTCAAGGATTGAGGATTGAGGGTTGAGGGATTAAGAGGGTATAGGGGTTGAGGGATTAGGGTTTAAGGGTTGAGGGTTGAGGGATTAGGGGTTAAGAGTTAAGGTTTGAGGGTTGAGGGATTAAGAGGGTATGGGGTTTGAGGGATTAGGGTTTAAGGGTTGAGGGTTGAGGGTTGAGGGATTAAGAGGGTATGGGGTTTGAGGGATTAGGGTTTAAGGGTTGAGGGTTGAGGGTTGAGGGATTAAGAGGGTACGGGGGTTGAGGGATTAGGGTTTAAGGGTTGAGGGTATGGAGGTTGAGGGATTAAGATGGTATAGAGGTCAAGGGATTAGGGTTGAAGGGTTGAGGTTTGAGGGATTAAGAGGGTATGGGGGTCGAGGGATTAGGGTTGAAGGGTTGAGGGTTGAGGGATTA
>CM021106.1:228325426-228574576 GCA_007115665.2 Sequoiadendron giganteum
GGGTTGAGGGTTGAGGGTTGAGGGCTGAGGGATTAATAGGGTATAGGGGTTGAGGGATTAGGCTTTAATGGCTGAGGGTTGAGGGCTCAAGGATTAAGAGGGTATAGGGGTTGAGGGATTAGGGTTTAAGGGTTGAGGGTTGAGGGTTGAGGGTTGAGGGATTAAGAGGGTATAGGGGTTGAGGGATTAGGGGTTAAGGGTTGAGGGATTAAGAGGATATGGGGGTTGAGGGATTAGGGTTTAAGGGTTGAGGGATTAGGGTTTAATGGTTGATGGTTTAGGTTTGATGGGTTGAGGGATTAAGAGGGTATGGGGGTTGAGGGATTAGGGTTTAAGGGTTAAGGATTGAGGGTTAAGTGTTGATGGTTGAGGGATTAAGATGGTATAGAGGTTGAGAGATTAGGGTTTAAAGGTTGAGGGTTAAGGGTTGAGGGTTGACAGGGTATAGGGGTTCAAGGATTAGGCCTCACTTATCTCACAATCCCTCTTTGTCAAGCCTCACTTACCTCCCACCCTACTTTCTTAGGTCTCTCCTTCCTACCCCCTCTCTCCCACTTTGACTTCCTCTCCTTCTCTCAGGTGTCTCCTTCCCAGCCTCTCTCTCTTAGGTTTCTCCCTCCCATGCCCTCTCCCTCCCCCTCTCTCTCTCCCACTCCCTCTCTCTCTCACTCCCTCTATCTCTCTCCCACTTTGTGTCTCTTTGTCTCTCTAAAGTCTCTCCTTTTTAGAGGAACATTTTTGGTGAGCACCAAATGGGTTTTACCTTGAAATGGTAAAAAGAAGGGTTGACCCCATGATTCAGGCCCACATTCTCCTTTTTTTGTCTGGTTCAGTGCTTTATCTGAGTCAGAAATGCCTTTTTTCTGTAGTTGACTTCATATTGTACCAATCTATGCTTGATCCATCACCTTTTTACCACCAATCTACATGGTAGACAACGTAGAAGAAGATATTTTGAAGTTTCTACATCATTTTACATTATCTAAGGTAATATATTCATTTTGGTAAATTGAAATATTTGTATTTAGTATATTTTTTTGTTTTTGACAATATAAACTAAATTTCCTTAATGATTTTATTAATCATAACAATTGGACTTAGAATTCAACTTTGAATTATATGGGATTTTCATAAAAAAGTTCAATTTTTATGAGTTTGAAGAACAAACAAAATAAAAACATGACATTTACTTAACATAAATTTACTTATGAATTCTATTTGCATTGCTTATAGTAGTCCATTTCCAGCATGGCTAGTGGAATTCATTGTATTTCATTCTTTTTTCAACTAATTTGGAAAAGTTTTATTTTCATCTAATTTGGAAAACCTAATAGCTTTCATCAATGTTAATCCAAGTGTCCATTTATTTTTTTGTTCCATAAAAATTTCAGCTTCATCACATGTGCTTAGATAAATTCAAGTGAGTTGACATAGTTGAGAATGCTTATTGTCTTTCTAAGTTACCTCATTGCCAAAGAAATAGTGAATAATGATAAGATATAGCATCACAAACCCTTCTTTGAATCCATATTCTTCATGAATTTGTTGACAATCAAAAATTTGGTTTTGAGAAAAATAAACAAAAGAGTCTCTAGTTTTCATCTAGGTGGCAGCAATTTATACCCTAGGTTTGTGATTCTCATTGATTTGTTGTATTGAATGGTTTCCACCCCTCTCTGCATCAAATTTTATGTAAAATGCATTACTTAATTTTGTTCTATGTGTGTTTGTGGACATGTAGCACTCAAGGTCATGCTGAGGAAATGACCGAAGCCTCTAACACCAAAATAACATGCAGTTAAAAATGCAAGGAGAAGAGAATCAAAAAATGTAGCTTGTGAAGCAAAGGAATTGTATCCCATATAGCCACAAATTCACGTGCAATCTAAGAGAGATGTCAAATTGGAAAAACAAAGGGCATGAATGAGGAAATTTTGTGGAAGGATAGGAATGGATATAGAATTTGGGGGCACATCATCAACCATAGGTGAAGCTCAATGCACATCTCCAATTGAAGACACATTGACAACAACATGTGGTTTTTGAGGTACATCGGAAATCACATCTCCAATTGAAGACACAACATCAAAAACATTGCGTTTTGAAAGTACATCAGCAAACACATCTCTATTTGAAGGAACTCCACAAACGACATCTCAAGTTGGAGGTACAACAACGTTTACATGTCAATCTCAAGGTATGTCATCAATTTCACCTCCAATTGAAGGTACACGATCTATCCCCGATGTTGTTGACCTTCCCAATATTGACACAAATTTACATTTGAGAACTCCTCCTAGAGTTTTGCATAGAAAACCTACATTTTTTATTGATATTGATTCCAAAGTTTTGAAACGGATGCCTAATAAGATTCCAAAATGTACATGTCAAAGATATGCAGAAAGGATATGGAGTTTGTTTTTTGCGAAGCTAAGTGAGGGTGGAAGATGCCAACTATTTGTTGAAATGATGAGGCAACTCAAATTTAGGCCCACCATGAAGGCTCTTGCGAAAAGAGTTTTGAATGAATCAAGTGAAAATTCCATTGTAAATAACTTGATGAGTGCATACGAGAGCATGGGTTCCACCTCATGCATGAAGGATAGTTGTGCCACACAACCTGTGATGACAACAACACTGTTAAGCATTCAAACAAGGAACAAGGTGAACCTTACAAAGGCAAGTAAGTCTTTGAAAATAATTATATCATCTCTAATGAGAGCCAAAGGAAGGCGTGAAAGAGTGGAGGATCCAAATAGCAATGAGTTATGGGAATTTTCGGGTAGAGTGCCACGGAAAGACACAAGAATTGCTCAAGGCTTGAGATCTTTAATTGTGAATTATTGGAAGGATAACACAAGGACCTCTCCTAATCAAAGAGATGTTGTAAGAAGGATAATTGGTAGTAAAAACCATGAGCCACATCCAATGCATTATTTGGATGCCACCCAAACCCAATTTTTTGCTGATTTTGTACAAAAGTTTCCTGAAATTCAAATATGTCAAAGGTATTTTGAAATGCTAAATCCTTTTTATGTCAAAATAAATCACACACGCACTACTTGTTGTCGTAGGGTTCATATTGTGTTTTCTAACCATTATGATTTTTATCGACGTATATGTGTAGATATGCATACTGACAATGTTTTGCAGGAATGTAACATAATGCCTCCACCTAAATCTTCAAGGAAATTTTTTTCTTCCATTTTATGTGAAAGAGAGGATGGTCAAATTTTTTACAAAAAATCATGTTTGGATGGCACATGTGATCATTGTGGTGGCATGCAACATTTTCCAATTTGCCAACACATGGCTAGTACACACACAACTGGAGACAAAATTATGGAATTTGGCAAATATAAGACAGTGGCATACAATCTAAAAGATGGGAAAGAAGCAAAGAAGTGTGAATTGGTCAGTGATAAGATTCCAGTGTATCAGTTTATGGGCATTTTTCGTGATCGGGGGGTTTATGATTATGCAATGCATACACATAGAGCACAATGGTTGGACTCACAGTTCAAGTTATGCAAGGACACATTTCCACTTCATCATATCGTTTCATTTGTCGACTTCGCTGAGAACTACACACTACAACCATAGAACGAGGTGCAATCAAAGTACTACAACTTTGTGCAGGTTGCTATATTTGTACATATAGCATTCATTCATGCAAATGATAGTACAGAGGAAAATAGGAAATTATTGAGGAGTATCACTTTTACATCAGTGATGATCACACATATTCTACAAAGTTTGTTCAAGGTTGCTTTCATATGTTCTATGCTGATCTGGCTAGCAGAGGCATATCATATGGTCAGATAATTGTACATCACAATTCAAGAATGCCAGAATGTTTTACTAGTTGAGCAAGATGCATAGGATTAGTGGTGTTCAACATATGTGGAACTTCTCAGAGGCCGGGCATGGAAAGGGGGAGCATGATGGAGCAGGTGCATGTATCAAAAGAGCCCTAGCACGAGAAGAGTTAAAGTACACAAATTGTGTAAAGTTGATAGATGCAAGATCAATTGTCCAGTGGTGCAATGGTTCAATGGGTCCACGTAGTGAAGGTAATTCTTTAGTTCATAGATTTTTTCATTTAGTAGATGATACTAACATTGCAAAATATAAGGATTGTTGTACACTAACAGGATCGAGCAAGCTACACTCTTTTAGAAGCTCCAATGCAGGTACATGGACTATCCATACAAGGAAGATGGCATGCTTTTGTTATGCATGTACACTTAAATCATGGAATGATTGTGAGTCAACAGAGTGGGTTGATGAATGGTCTATAAGAAGTCTAACCCCACTTGACACTTATCAGCTCTCGACGGCTCTACAAATCATGGAAATGCAATCATCCATTGATTTTGATCATGTATCGAACCTACTAGAACCAGGTAATATATCTTACTTGCAAGTTTTATTATGTTGCTCAGTAAATAAATCTAACAAGATGAACATATCAATGTAGGGCACATTTATGCGGTAATTGCAGATGAAGACAATGAAGAGGGTACAGATTATTACATGTGCCGTTGTATCGAGGCCAAAAAGAAATTGGAGTCCCCAATTATAGACGGAGAAAACATAGAATATCCTACAGCTTCGGTGGTTGTTACTAGAACATGGCTTTGAAGGTATTCAGTTAAGAATGTTGCAGTTTGGTTATTTGAGGACTTCGACACGCATCAGAAAATTCTTCACCATTCGAACCTTGTCATCGCCACCAACATTCATTTGATCAAATATACGGGTAGACCTGCGAACAAAACTTGTGGAAAGTGTGTGAGTCTAACCACGAGGCAATACTCGACACAATGAAGACTAGAGCAAACCCAGATGGTTCCCTGGATTGATTTATAAGTATGCACATTGAATTTGTAAAGCCATGTTATTGATCACTCTTTTGAACCAACACCTTGCAATAAGGCTTTTTCACCATTACTACTTGATGTCATATGCATTTACGACTGTTATTGATCCTTTTTTGATTGTGACTGTAGGTAATACTGAAGTTTGTCAAAGTATATAAGAAAAGAACAACATCGATTGCTGGTGCAAGTGTTCAGTGGTATGAGAAACATTGATTGCTGGTGCATTTTCTGGTTGTCAATCTTCTCTTTCTTTTCCATCTCCTAGATTTATCGGATTCTTATATGCTACACATTGTATGTTAAGCCTCTCAGTGATATATTTGAAATTTATACATAGGGTCATCGAGAGATGATAAAGTAGAGAAGGGGCACATCACCATTGTAAGACCTTCAATCAACCTCCTTATCTAGCATGCATGAAGGTGATAGTAGGTCTCGTCAGCTGTATGACTGACATTATTTAGTTATTTCTCTTTTAATGATTTTTATGTGAGTCTATGTCTAAGATTGAGAGGCTTTTGTAGGTTTTTTGTGGACCAAATTCCTATGATACTACACAACCACAGAGAGGCTACTACCCATGTGTTTCGTAGGGAGCAGGGGATGTACATGTTTTGAACCATTTTGGAATGCAAATAGTTGGGCCAGCTGATGTGGAATGGAAAAACGAAACTAGGCAGCAACTCCTTTTTTCATTTTCTCAAGTACAAGATATATTTCATGATTTGTGTTGGAAATGGGAGGATTATTTCCCTTCATGTATTGCTACAAGTATTGACAAATGGGAAGATTTTCAAGATGTTCTTCCATCACTATTGTAATATTTTTCATTGACTTACTGTATTTTTTGATATATTAAAATCATGAGAAATTAATAAATGCAAATGTGTATATTCCTTAATATATGCCTCAATTAAATGTGTATATTACATTTAATATTAGTTGTAATGCTTCATGGTTTACATTTAAAGAGTTAATTGAAGACTCCACATTCATAAGGACCTATTGTTGCATACACAACCATAGCTCTTGGAGTCTTGAGACACTGACTAACATAGACTTGACAGTCATAGGACATTGACTATGGTGAGTGAATTTGATTGTCAAGCACTTTATAATCATACACTCACTATACTTAACAACTGATCACTACTTATTTCTAATCTGTCATTTTCATTTGCACATTTCCATGTACAGTGACCCTTCACAGTTCCCTTGTGTTCATACATTCATGATGCTTGTCTTGATTAATAACCTTCCTTTAAATCTATTGTCCTTTGATGAAATGATGATTGTCTTCATACCTCACTTCCCTTGACACTGTCAATTGACTGTACATTTGTTTGTTTCCTATCCAATTCCAACTCTCCTAAATTGGATCTTTTCAATACCCTCATAATAAGGAAGTGACGAACCTCAAAGAAAGGATATCGAAAAATGGCATCATCTTCATTACCACTTATAGAAACTACATCATTTACTATTGCACCCTCCTTGCTAAATGATGACCATGGCTAAATGATGACCAGATTATCTAGCCCAAAAGCCACAAAAGAAAATATTATATTCATCTGAAGATTGTCTAACCTCATTCACAAAACCTTTTGATGGACTTTAAAATACCCTAACCAATTGTTAGCAGTAATCTTCCTTGAAATCCTGAATGGTCCCTCTATCTAAACATCTAGGGTTTCTTCAATCTGTGTTATCTCTTGATGATTTGATATTTTGCTGCTATCTTTTTTCAATTAACTGTCATATGCCATCACTTCATTCCTATGAGAACTGACATTAACTTCTTTGTAGTCTTCCATTTGAAAGTTTGTAGCACATTTCACTGCCATGAAAGCTCAAAAAACTAGTAGAAGAGACCTAAAAGGTAGCAAAACCCTAACGTCTCAACTTAAACTTTATTAAATTCAATCATAACAAAACAACCTACTCATGCATTTGAATTTGACTCATTAAATTCATTAGAGACTAACCTCTTACAAATTTTAAAAGAAAAGGTTGTTTTGACCCTAAAAGATTGAACATAAAGTAACTATTCTAATTGTTTGGATCTACCAATTCATCCCCCCTCTCAGTTGATTGTGTGCCCTTCACCCTTGGCCTTTCCATTATTATCATAAATTTGAAGAAAAATATCAAAAACTACTCCAAGTGCCCAACAATGATATTGCCTCACAGTCATCATCCTATATTGATCCATCCACTTTAGCCTCATCATCCACCTCACATAAATCATTTCCAAATATCAAGGTCCAAATACGAGACAAGACAAGGGTTGCAGAGACTATGGTCTTAAAGGGTATTTTTATGTAGGACAATTCCCATCTTCTCCTAAGACATATGGAAAACCATAACACATAGAAAAAATCCTCTTCTATCATCAAATTTGAACCCATGGTTTTCTCCAAGTGGGGAGAGCTAAACAAAGAGGTTATAGAGGAAGACATCTCCAAATTGTTGTACCAATATGAGAAAGAGAAAGCAACCCTACCAATAGATTGATGTGGTAAGGGTTTCCAAGTCATTAAGAATATGGGGGATTCACATGACATGGTAGCCTTGGTCTACATCAACAAGGAATAAGATAACCCATTTTTCTAGAGAAATGACAAAAATATCAAGGGCTTGGGTATGGTTCATTATACATTACTCCTAACATCAAGAGTACCCCTAAAATCATATTGCTTAGGGTTGAAAAGGTAGGGGCAGCATATGCCTTAGAGAAATTGATGCAACCTAGGTCATCTCTAACATACCTTTGGGTATGACATTCAACAAAACAACTACTATGGTTCAACCGACTCGATCTCTTAAGGGTGCAAAGTGCAAAAGGGTAACAATATTTGACAAGGTATCACTCGTAAATCATGGTGATTACAAAATCTCTGTCTAAACCTACGAGATCACGTTGGACCCCTCTACAATAACCTCTCTTGGTTATTGCTATCTCGGAGGCATTTTCTTGTGGTGGCGAATTTTCACTCAGGGAAAGAGTTGTCAAATGCAAGTAGTTGAAAGTTGCAAAGTGGTGCAACTTTCATTCTGCAGCTCGTGTGACCAAACATACTATTCCAACATGTCTGAGTGGGTATGTTTATGCTAGGCATGGTCCTCTTTCACACCTAAACACGTGGAATCACTCTGAGCTACGTTCAACCGGATCGATCCATTAAGGGTCCAAAGTGCAAAATGGCTGTGAAATTCAGCATGCTATTACTCGAACACCATGATGCTTAGAAACTTCTCGTCTAATCCTAAAACATAATGTTGGGCCCATCTACAATAACCTCTCTCGGTTTTCGCTATCTCAAAAGCATTTTCCTGTGCTGGCGAATTTTCACTTGGGGAAAAAGTTGTCAAATGCAAGTAGTTGAAAGTTACAAAGTGGTGCAACTTTTGTTCTGCAGCTCGTGTGACCAAACAGACTATTCCAACACATCCGAGTGGGTATGTTTACACTAGGCACGGTCCTCTTTCACACCCAAACACGCAGAATCGCTCCGAGCTACATTCAACCGGATCGATCCCTTAAGGATCCAAAGTGCAAAATGGCTGTGAAATTCCACATGCTATTACTCAGATACCATGATGCTTAGAAACTTTTCATCTAATCCTACAAGATCATGTTGGGCACATCTACAATAACCTCTCTCGGTTTTCGCTATCTCAGAGGCATTTTCCTGTGCTGGCGAATTTTCACTTAGGGAAAAAGTTGTCAAATGCAAGTAGTTGAAAGTTGTAAAGTGGTGCAACTTTCGTTCTACAGCTTGTGTGACCAAATGAACTATTCCAACACATCTAGGTGGGTACGTTTATGCTAGGAATGGTCCTCTTTCACACCTAAACACGCAGAATCACTCGGAGCTACGTTCAACCAAATCGATCCCTTAAGGGTCCAAAGTGCAAAATGGCTGTGAAATTTAGCATGCTATTACTCAGACACTATGATCCTTAGAAACTTCTCATCTGATCCTATGGGATCATACTGGGCCCCTCTACAATAACCTCTCTCAGTTTCTGCTATCTCATAGACATTTTCTTGTGCTAGCAAATTTTCACTCGGAGAAAAAGTTGTCAAATGCAAGTAGTTGAAAGTTGCAAAGTGGTGCAACTTTCGTTCTACAGCTCGTGTGACCAAACGAACCATTCCAATGAATCTAGGTGGGTACACTTACACTAGGCACGGTCCTTTTTGCACCCAAACATGCAGAATCACTCTGAGCTACGTTCATCCAGATCGATCCCTTAAGAATTCAAAGTGCAAAATGTCTATGAAATTCTGCATGCTATTACTCTGATACCGTGACACTAAGAAACTTCTCATCTGATCCTACAAGATCACGTTGGGACCATCTACAATAACCTCTCTCATTTTTTGCTATCTCAGAGGCATTTTCCTATGCTAGCAAATTTTCACTCGAGGAAAAAGTTGTCAAATGCAAGTAGTTAAAAGTTGCAAAGTGGTGCAACTTTCATTCTGTAGTTTGTGTGACCAAATGAACTATTCCAATGCATCCAGGTGGGTACGCTTAGGCTAGGCACAGTCCTCTTTCACACCCAAACATGTAGAATTGCTCTTAGCTACGTTCAACTAGATCGATCCTTTAAGGGTCGAAAGTGCAAAATGGTTGTGAAATTCCGCATGCTATTACTCAGACACCATGATGCTTAGAAACTTCTCATCTGATCCTATGGGATCATGTTGGGCCCCTCTACAATAACTTCTCTCAGTTTTTGCTATCTCAGACGAATTTTCCTGTGTTGGCGAATTTTCACTCAGGGAAAAAGTTGTCAAATGTAAGGAGTTGAAAGTTGCAAAGTGGTGCAAATTTCATTTTGCAGCTCGTGTGACCAAAAGAACTATTCCAATGCATCCGAATAGGTATTTTTATGCTAGTTATGATCCTCTTTCACACCCAAATACGCGGAATCACTCTGAGCTACGTTAAACCAGATCGATCCCTTAAGAGTCGAAAGTGCAAAATGGTTGTGAAATTCAGCATGCTATTACTCAGATACTATGATGCTTAGAAACTTCTTGTCTAATCCTATGGCATCATGTTGGGCCCCTCTACAATAACCTCTCTTGGTCTTTTCTATCTCAAAGGCATTTTCCTGTGCTGGCGAATTTTCACTCAAGGAAAAAGTTGTCAAATGGAAGTAGTTGAAAGTTGCAAAGTGGTGCAACTTTCATTTTGCAGTTCGTGTGACCAAAAAAACTATTCCAATGCATCTGGATGGGTACGTTTATACTAGGCACGGTCCTCTTTCACACCCAAACATGCAGAATCGCTCTGAGCTACGTTCAACCAGATCAATCCCTTAGGGTCGAAAGTGCAAAATGGCTGCAAAATTCAGCACGCTATTACTCGTACACCATGATGCTTAGAAACTTCTCATCTGATCCTATGGGATCATGTTGGCCCCTCTACAATAACCTCTCTCAGTTTTTTCTATCTCAGAGGATTTTTCCTATGCTGGCAAATTTTAACTCGGGGAAAAAGTTGTCAAATGCAAGTAGTTGAAAGTTGCAAAGTGGTACAACTTTCATTTTGCAGCTCGTGTGACCAAACAAACTATTCCAATGCATTCAAATAGGTATTTTTTATGCTAGGAATGGTCCTCTTTTGCACCCAAATATGCGGAATCGCTCTGAGCTACGTTCAACCAAATCGATCCCTTAAGGGTCCAAAGTGCAAAATGTCTGTGAAAATCAGCATGCTATTACTTGGACACCGTGACTGTTAGAAACTTCTCGTCTAATCCTATGGGATCATGTTGGGCCCCTCTACAATAACCTCTCTCGGTTTTCGCTATCTCAGAGGCTTTTTCTTGTACTAGCGAATTTTCACTTGGGGAAAAAGTTGTCAAATGCAAGTAGTTGAAAGTTGCAAAGTGGTGCAACTTTCATTCTGCAGCTTGTGTGACCAAACGAACTGTTCCAACGCGTTTGAATAGGTATTTTTACGCTACGCATGGTCCTCTTTCACACCCAAATACGAGGAATTGCTCTGAGCTACATTCAACCAGATCGATCCCTTAAGGGTCCAAAGTGCAAAATGGCTGTGAAATTCAGCATGCTATTACTCGGACACCATGATGCTTAGAAACTTCTCATCTAATCCTATGGGATCATGTTGGGCCCCTCTACAATAACCTCTCTCATTTTTCACTATCTCGGAGGTATTTTCCTGTGCTGGTGAATTTTCACTCGGGGAAAAAGTTGTCAAATGCAAGTAGTTGAAAAAGTGGTGCAACTTTCGTTCTGCAGCTCGTCTGACCAAACGAATTGTTCCAATGCATCTAAATAGGTATTTTTACACTAGGCATGGTCCTCTTTTGCACCTAAACACGTGGAATCTCTTCGAGCTACATTCAACCGGATTGATCCCTTAAGGGTCAAAAGTGCAAAATGGCTGCAAACTTCAGCATGCTATTACTCGGACACCGTGATGCTTAGAAACTTATCATCTAATCTTATGGGATCATGTTGGGCCTCTCTACAATAACCTTGCTCGGTTTTTTCTATCTCGGAGGCTTTTTCCTATGGTGGTGAATTTTCACTCAAGGAAAAAGTTGTCAAATGCAAGTAGTTGAAAGTTGCAAAGTGGTGCAACTTCCGTTCTACAGCTCGTGTGACCAAACGAACTATTCCAACGTGTTCGAATAGTCATTTTTATGCTAGGAATGGTCCTCTTTCGCACCCAAATATGCGGAATCGCTCTGAGCTTACTATTATGCTTTGATAGAATTTTTCCAAGCATCCATAGCTTGTTCGAAAGCACCTATTTTAGGCTTTTAGCTATAGCAGCAAGGTAGTGAACTGTTTGATAAAATGCTTTGGTAGACATGTATTAAAAATGTCAAAGCATAGACAAGGCAGTGAACTGTTTGAAAAAATGCCTCAAAGAAGTTCCCTCTCATAGTGATGGAATGCCATGACAATCCATAGCCATAGGCATTCGTCATGGCATTCCATCACCATGAGACCACATTTCTTCGAGTCATTTTTTCAAGCAGTTCACTACCTTTTCTATGCTATTGCTTACTATTATGCTTCAATAGATTTTTTCCAAGCATCCATAACTTGTTTGAAAGCACTTGTTTTAGGATTTTAGCCATAGCAGCAAGGCAGTGAACTGTTTGACAAAATGTTTTGGTAGACATGTATGAAAAATGTGGTAGCATAGAAAAGGCAGTGAATTGTTTAGAAAAATGCCTAAAAGAAATGCGGTCTCATGGTGACTATTGTCATTACATTCCATCACCATGAGACCACATTTATTTGAGGCATTCTTTCAAATAGTTCATTGCCTTGTCTATGGCTTGTAATGCCTTCAAAAGGCTAATTTTTCCAATTTGTATGTTCAAGCCAAAATGATGTGTCAAGGCCTTGTAATGGTTAGTTTGAATGTAATCAAGTCATAAAATAAGTCACTAGGAGGTGAAAATATAAAAAATGCAAATAATACAATGTTGTTAAAAAGTAATCATGATGTAATTATGCAACAAGAGAGAGCATAAATCAAGGAAGATTAAGAGTTAAAAGGGTAGCTGCACCGATGAGAAGTTAGAAAAGGCAGTTGCTAAGAGGGAAAAATTTATAAAAGGCATTGTAAGGCGTGCAAAAAGGGGGCTAGTATAGTTCTTTTTACAGTGGGTTTGAGAGTCTAATAGAGCATTTCATCACTACTCCACCAACGTAGGCCAAGTAGATTGGAGTAGGTTAATGTTAGGGTGTTTTGAATGTTTTTTATGATTGTAGGTATAGGGGAATGCAAGAATGCTCAGATGAAGTTGTTGTTACACACATAAATTGAAGGTTTCCACACAAAATTTGATGCTACAGTCATGCGTAATGAAGAAATAGAGTTTTCCATGGCTTGAAAAGGGTATAGATGATGTTTGTAAGTGTATTTAAAGGTGTTGGAAGATATGGCATGTTGGTAGAAGATGTGGAAGGTGATATTCCAAGAAACCCTCATTATTTTGCTTGCAAAGCCTATATTCAAGGGTTTTGATATTTAAATGTTTTAGTGGATCTAATAACTCTTGAAAATGATGGAATTCTAAGTTTGGAGGTATGACAAAAGACTTTTTAAGGTTGGTTAGTGATTTGGAGATGATTTGTTGGTAGTCACCTTGCAAATTTGGCCTAATTTGTGGTTGGGAGCAGCATATCAAACCAGTTTTATGATGTTTCTCTCAAAACAAGTGGCAATGTTTTTTGTGATATATCTAAATACTCTGTAATGGGTCTCCAAAACTATATCAAGCTTGTGTTGATGCAAAGATGGTAGAGTTGTATCACACGATTTAGGGCTTTGCTAACCTACAAGGAAATTCATAAAATGAGTGTTAAAACAGAGGCCAGTGGTATTTGTGATTAGATTTGTGATGTAACTGCTTAAATAATGTTTTCAAAGGTATTTCAATTATTTGGGAAAATTTTAAAGGTTAAGGTTGTTGATTTGATGTTTAGACTAGGGTGGAATCTTGATGAAGAATGGTGTTATGATTGTGAAAATTAGTAAATCTAATAACTCAGAGTTATGTGAATGTGTTCTTGGTTTGTTTCTATTAGAAGCATGATGATTATGAGGCTCTTGTAATTCTGATAATAGTTTGAAGGTAAGAATGTATGTCTATTAGCCTTGGGGAGTGTGAGTTGTATCAAGGAGGTTTTGGTGAATATTGAAGTATTGGTTGGTTCAATGCCTTTGATCAGGTTTTTTTGTTAAGATCAGTCAATTAGATGTTGATAATGGTCTAGAATATGATTTTGGTGATTTGGGAAACTGACATGTTGTCTTGGAGTTTTATAGAACTGAAGAAATCAAGTGAATTTGAAGAGAAATTGATGAAAAGTTTATTAAACAAGTTATTTGTTTAATTTGATCTTCTCCTGATTCTATTTGGGATTGAAATCCCTTGAAGAAATGATGGTGTTGAGGAGTTTGGTTATTGATGCTCTGCATCATAGTGGTATTAGAACATCAGGAAGTAGATCTGTTTTCATTTTGTAGGTTGAAGAAGAAGGTGAAGAAGCAAGGTTGCTAAGATGCCTCCAAAGAAGAATGATATGGCTAAAGAGATGAAGGAGATGAAAGATAGGCATGCAAGAGAACTTAGAGATTTCAATGAACCTGACTTGGAGATTGTTTTCAAATTTCCATTGTATGAATGTTGAGAGTCTTTGTAGTGCCTTGGTGGAGATTTTTTGTTATTTTACAAGATTAAAGGTTTGAAAAACTTGAGGGTGAGTTGATGCCTATTAGGTTGAATCATTATGAAGAAGAGTTCTTGGATTGAGAATTGACATTTCCATTGTTGTGAGTCTTCTCCACCTTGGCTCTACATCAAAACACAACTAAATTTATCATTTCAAAGCAATTTTTTTGATGCATTTTTCAAGCAATTCAAAGAAATGTGTTCTCATGGTGATGGAATGCCATGACAGTCCATCACCATAGGCATTCATCATGGCGTTCCATCACCATGAGACCACATTTATTTGAGGCATATTTTCAAACAATTCACTGCCTTGCCTATGGCTTGTCATGGCATTCCATCACCATGAGACCACTTTTCTTTGAGGCATTTTTTCAAAAATTTCAATGGCTTGTCTATGCTATTGCTTACTATTATGCTTTCATATATTTTTTCAAGCATCCATAGCTTGTTTGAAAGCATCTATTTTAGGCTTTTAGCCATAGCAAGAAGGTAATGAATTATTTGATAAAATGCTTTGGTACACATATATGAAAAATGTCGTAGCATAGACAAGGGAATGAACTATTTGAAAAAATGCCTCAAAGAAATGTGATCTCATGGAATGCCATGACAAGCTAAAGCAATTGGCAACTGCTCCTAGTTATTAGTTATGCAATGTGAAGTAATTGCATAACTGCTTAGGTTGACTTTGTAAAAAGCTATATTGTAATTGACATTTTGTCATCTATCAGCATCTAGTTATTCGTTATGCAATGTGAAGTGATGCTTTGAGTTTGAAAGATGTGCAATGCATGAATATAAACTACAAAAATCTATTTTCTACATTTCATTAGTTAAACTCTTTATTTTATTTTCTCTCTGTATCTCTATGCTATGGAAATGCCTTTCGATTTCAAAAAAGATAGTTTTTATCTCTTGTTACACAATTTTTTACGTTTTTTTATCTCTTGTTATAAAAATGAGAAGATATAAAATGTTAAAGAAGAGTGAAAGCACAACTAAATTTATCATTTCAAAGCAATTTTTTTGATGCATTTTTTCAAATAGTTCACTGCCTTGTCTATGTTATTGCTTACTATTATGCTTTTGATATATTTTTCGAAGCATCCATAGCTTGTTCAAAATCACTTGTTTTAGGCTTTTCGCCATAGCAACAAGGCAGTGAACTGTTTGAGAAGATGCTTTGGTAGACATGTATGAAAAATTTGGTAACATAGACAAGGCAAGGAACTATTTGAAAAAATATCTCAAAGAAATTTGGTCTCATAGAATGCCATGATAAGAAAATGCAATTGGCAGCTACTCCTAGTTATTAGTTATGCAATGTGAAGAAATTGCATAACTACTTAGGTTGACTTTGTTCAAACTATATTGTAATTAAATTTTTGGCATCTATCAGCATCTACTTATTAGTTATGCAAAGTGAAGTAATGCTTTGACTTTGAAAGATGTGCAATGCAATGTAATCAATGACATGAATATAAACTACAAAAATCCATTTTTTACAATTCATTAGTTAAAATATTTACTGTATTTTCTTTCTATATTTCTACATGCTATGTAAATACCTTGCAATTGTATTTAAAAAGCTTAATAGGTCAGTTAGGTGGTATTTGCAAAATCAAGTTGTGAATGAATAGTAATTAAGAGCAAAATTGGCAAATTGCCATCTTAGAAGTCTAACAAAGGGTGGTTATAGTGGTTGATCGGCTCAAGGGGTAGTTGGAAGGTGGTATCAAGATATATTTTTGTAATACCCCGAGTTGAGGGTTGATTTTGTTCAGTTTCTAATAAGAAAATATACTTGAAAAAGCTTATCACTGGTTTTCTTTGTTTTCCTGAATTTTATTTGCCTTGCACGGGCCCATACAAGTCTATCATGACTTGAGGCTTTGGATACTTGATTGCATATGTTTTTACCCTCTTTGCATCTATTCTGAAGGTTTAAATCCACTGTTGGTGTGTGTGGGATCAGCAAACTTGGTTACTGCTATGTTTTCTGTGTTAGGGGTTTTGAGGGCAACACCATGACACATTAGCCAATCCACATACTATTCTGACCCTATTGCTTGGTGGATTGGATTGTACCATGATTATTTTGGTGTATGAATAATTTGGAGGCCGAGAGAATGAATAAACTCAGTGGGGTGTGAAGTTCTAATGTTGTTTAGGGGTGTTTCCACCATGAAAATAAGGAACTCAAGTACTGAATCTAAGAAATACTAAAAGGAATGGGATTGTGAGTGTCTTTTAAGTTATGGTAGAGGTATTGCGGGGTGTTTGGACCTTTGGAAGGATTGGGGGAGGTCTCGAGTTATGAGTTTCTTTAAAACCCTTGTTTTTGTGAAGGTTTAGGACGGTTTGTGAGCAGAGGAATAGAACAAGTTCTTGGGGCTCTTAAAATGGGAGAATCCTAAGTTTGGTGAGCATCCCTAATATTGTTTCAAGTTTCCTTGGTTTGAAGGTGAGTTTCTGAGGGGGTTCCTTTGGAAATTAGGCCTAATTATGAAGCCTAGAGCGAGGGAGGTGTATTGAAAGTTCATGTTGGTCCAAAAGAGTTACTATTGGTTTTGGCATATGTTGTGTAACCTTAAAAAGGGTATCTTAATCCACCTTTAAATGGGTAGGTGTTTTGGAAAGGCTGGGAGAAATTAGGCTTGGACCAGGTTTTGAGTTTGGTGCAGGAGCACCTACACCACATCATCAATTTTTTTTTATTTGAATACATCAATAGGGAAATTTTAGTGTCTTTAGGTTTATTTTGTCTAATAAGCTTTGAGAGATCAAGCATAATGCAAATAAAGGGTTTTTTGTGTCTTAGAAGTCAATTAGAAATCATATAAGTTGTAAAATGTTGACAAAGCAACTTTAACACAAACAAATGTAATTAAGGGACTAACTAATCCCAAGGTTGGTTATGGGCATTGGGGAGAAGATGGTTGTTGTAAAATTCTTTAAAAATCCTTACCAAGGCTCGAATGAGAGAGTGGAAGAAGTTTTGTAACAATTTTACACAATAAACACCACAGTTTTGAGCAATTTTCTAGAAAAATACCGTTTTCTTGATCTTTTTGAGTGTTGTACGGGCACATACAGGTTCTTCATGGTCTAATAATTTCAGAGGATGTGTCTATATTTTTTCTAATTCATTTATTTTTTATAATCTATATTAACTCTTTGTTTGTAGAGAGAACCAACACAGACAGTGACTGTCCCAGTGTTGTTGAATCAAGGGTTTGAGGGGAAATTTGTGATGTAACAATCAATCCACCTATTGTTTGCTACTGTATCTCAATGGATTGATTGAAAAAATGTTATAATAAGTGTGTAAACTCATTTTGGAATAAGGATTCATAATTATGTGGTGTTTTTGTGACTGTTCTAAGACTGGACAAGGGTTTTCCAACATGGAAGTGAGGAACCAAAGAGAGGTTTTTAATAATTAATGCCTGTAAGGGTTATGTGAGGGTTTGATGAGTCTATTTAGAATTATTTTGATATTTTTGGGGCTTTGGAATTTTTGAGAGAGGTCTAGAGTTGTATGTTTCTTTAAAACCCTTGATTTTGTGAAGGTTTAGGAGGGTTTCTTGGGTTTTGTGAGTTAGAGGCTCTGTAGACACAAAATAATGATAAAATTTGAGATTTGGCACCATGATCTAAGACTTTCCAAGGCATTTGGATAGATACCTAAATTTGGAAGGGTGGTCCCTTTGGATAAAAAGGGCTAATTGTGAAGCCAAAATTGAAGTAGGTGTGTTGAAAGTCTATGTCGGTCCAAAAGAGAGACCATTGATTCTTTGGTATGTTGTGTCGCCCTGAAAAGGGTATCTCAATACATCTTGTAATTGTCTAGTGTTTTGGAAAGGTTGGGAGAAATCTAGCTAAAACTGAGTTTTGAGTACTACAAGAATAACCAATCACAAATGTGAGTTTTGGAAACCTTGATGAATCTAACTTAGGGATTGTTCTCAATTGATTCAATTGTCATTGTATGAATTTTGATGGTATTTGTAGGGACTTGGTGGAGTCTTTTTGTTCATTTTCAAGGTTGAGGAGTTGAGACTCTTGAGGGTGGGTTGATGCCTATCAGGCTGAATCATTATGAAGAAGAGTTCTTGATTGAGAATTGACATTTCCATTGTTGTGAGTCTTCTCCACCTTGGCTCTACATCAGAGTGCTACAAGGGTGGATTGTTGGGTAACGTGTTGAATGAAGAGTTTGGTTTGATGGGGCTTTGAGGTAATTGCTCAAAATAGGGTTGTATTAATCTTGTTAGGAGCCCCTTGAAGGCATGTTGTCAGACTGATTGGGTTTGAGCCTCCTTGCCTCTGCATCGGTGAGGCACAAGTAATTGAAGCATTCCAAAGGATACAAACCACCATGAATGGAGCTTATTTATACAATATGCTTTAGATGGGGCTTATTGAGCATTCAACAGTAATTAATTAAGCATTAGATGTAAACAAAATCCATGCCTACAACATTCAAGCATACAAATTACACGATACGCATGATAACATCATTCAAGAATGGTAGTAGAAAAATAAGAGTTTCTTTAATCAAAAATCCAAAAGGCTATACAATGATATATATTGATAAAATTATATAAATATACCCAAAAAAACCATATAGGCTTAGTACAAAGGAGCCATTTGGACATAAAATATCACGTATATATATCAATAGTACAAAACATATGTTCCAAAATGCCACATAGGCATACAAAAAACAACACTAATACATAGTCATTTCCCTCTAGGGGAAGGAAATAGATCCCGTGCTGCCTTCAAAATTCAACCGAATGGAGTGACTATTGCTTGTCTTGTCTTTTGAACACACCCGCTACTCCTCCTCTCTTAACTCTAGACCTTCAACTGATACAATTAAAAGTAAAGATGTTAAAACATGGAAACTAAATTATGGAATGGCATATAACAAAATATAATCACTTACCGCATACATATAGTCATCATGCACATTTAAAGCATCACCATGTCCACAATCTGAGTGACAACCACCTGTAGCAACCATGAAGATAGAAATTAAACTACATAAAATTATTGTGAAAATTTTCTATAATAGACCATAAAAGAGAAAATATAATGTCAAATCGACTAATCTATTTCATACCTCTCTCAATGGATCAGAACTGGCTATTGCTGTAGCAACTCCATGGTCCATTGTGCCACCAACATCACCAGGGCTATCTCTTGTCAATAGCTACAAATGAAACAATATCTTAGGTATCATGTTGATATAGGAGAACATAATGTGACACGATCAAGGAATACTTGAATGCAATGTTTGTGTTTCTCATCAATTTTTTAGATTTGTATATACGCAAGATTATGAAAACTAGCTAACATAGATTTACAACCCTATTAATGAATAAAGGCTACCTAAGTGTACATTGTTTGAGGATATGAATCGTGAGGTGTGGAGGAAGAAGGTGCACCAGGAAACTATTTGAAATCCGAAGCATGTTATGAGACAAACATTCAAATATAACATTCAATTGTTCAAATAATAATATCTTTAATACTAGTTGCATACCTGTGGACTCATCATCGAGAATGTATAAGGGTATGTAGGAATAGAGCATCCCTCGTGAACAGTGCGACCCTGAAATTTCATCATATCAAAATTCTACTAATTTAGTTATTCTTAAATTTCAAAATATATTTTAATAAACAACATTAAAATAACTTGCTAAATTTTACCTAAGTGTCAATGTCGAATGTATCATTCAAAATATCATCTGTGAAATCCATCGCCTCTGCAATTGATGTAGGATGTGTAGCTCCATCACAAGCACCCTGATAATTGTACGTGCAAACAACACCACAAGCACCACAATGGTGGGGTGGAGCTCGGGGCCTACACATCTCCTCCACACCAGGCTCTACTAGACGACTCGCACACTGTAAAATGGTCTAGGTGAGTGATCCAATTGACTTCATCATGTCCACCTCTACACTTTCCTTAACAATGGAAGGAACATCGACATGCTCCACCATGGGTCTGCCCAAGGCTCTCGGTACCAACTGTGGATTACGTTGTGCAGCAGGTCTATCGTGTGTGGAGCCCCCACCTCTACCCTGAAAGTCTAAGATGTCAAAATAGTTTGTCATTTTATTGAGGACAAACTCGCAATAGAGTTTCCTCAAAGATTATTGTGGCACCTCATGGTTATTGCATGGAGGTTGGTCAAATACCATCCACCACCATTCCCAAAATTTGATTCTAATTAAATCATGGTGGCACCAATGGATGGGGAACCTCCTGCATGCATGGGACAAAGGTTCATTGGTTTTTGGGTCTTTAAATAGGGCACACAACTTGGCTTTGATAATTTTTAGTTTTTTGACATCTGCATATGACAAACCATTAGCATAAAATTGCCTCATCTCATCTCTCTTAGTTGACCAAAAATTCATTTGCTCGCTCATTTCTCCTACATGAGTTAAAATTGACTTCAATGATTCAGCAATCCCTCTCCTATAAAGGTGGGTTTCGGCATGCTCGATTAATCTTGCAATTAATTGTTGAATGTCTCTTTTATTGTTTTCAATTTGATTTTGAATATTTTCTTGTGTTCCATGATGATGTCTGTGAATTGATGGAGGGGTTTTGGGTTGTTCTTGTCTAGGAGGCTCTTGATGAGGGGGTGATTGTGAATTCTCAATGTTTTGAGGTGGAGATACATTCCCTAAGAATTAGAACAAAGTTTTATTATAAAAATCTATTTAAAGTTGCATTCCAAATCAAATTCGAAATAAATAGATTAAAAATACACACCTCTTTGCAATCTTCGACCTCTCCGACGTGTTGGTGGCATCCTCGTGGAAAATGGCAAGCTAAGGATGCAAAGAATGGAGGAGATTTGGTGAGCGCGAGTTGCAGACCTAAAATCTTCCTTCTCAAGCTGCAAGTTGAAGACAAAATGAGGTTTCCAAACTCAACTTTTGCATTTTATGTCTAGAAAGACATTTGGCGCACGCAAAATTTGGTCTATGCAAAGGCATTATTTCAGGGTTTTTTCGATCATTTTTTCAATTTGGCATCTAAATTGTGTCACAGATTGGTGCACTTACCCATATGTGGTTATTAACCAACTTAATGGAGATGCAGGGTACAGATTAATCCAAGAGGCCATGGCATTTATTACAGAATGGGGGTGTTGGTATATCCAGTACTCCAAATTTACTCATTTCAAGCTGGCTGGATTTGAGGGTCATCCTCACTTGCTCCCCAGGTGCTGTAGCAACAGGATGGTTTTGATGGAGTTTGTTTACCAAGCTTTGGGGTTCAATGCCAAGTTTGGGATAAAACATAAACCAGGTTGTCACAAGTTCCCCATGCAATTGGGTGAGTACAGTTGCCCACATCTTGTGGGAGCTAAGGTGGTTTGTAGTGAATTAATACATTTGAAGTTGGGCTTGTATACTACTTGGAAGCACTTTGATCCAAAGAAGAAGATGAATGCTTTACTTGCTTCAATCTTTGAAAAGCATTTCAACTTGCTAGAGGACTTCTGGAGTGATCTCCAGGATGAATATGACCTCAGGAAAAGAAATTATGAGAGGTTGCATGTCTCACTTATGGTAGAATTTGGGGTCAAAGTTGATATTCTTGATACTTTAATAGATGATGGGGTAGTGTTGGATCCATCATATGAAGCATTGAACATAGGGACTAAGAGTTTGAACCCAATAGATTGGGATGTTGAGGAGACAATCAACATCAAGCAAATAGGGAGACCAGTCTTGGATAGGAGTATCCAATGGGTTGTTCTCAGAGCTAAAAATCATCGGGGTTCAACTCCCAAGAAAGGGAAAGGGTATAAAAGAATCAAAATAAAAATGCCTCCCAAGGAACCCTTGGAATTCTTCCCTCCTAATGTTGAGGAATTTGAGCTTGAAGCTCCGGCTCAAGATTTTTCTGGAATATATGACGAGGATACCCCAAGAGGACTTGTGGCTTCAACACCAGTAATAGGTGAATCATTTTCTCAAGTTCCTCTTACAGAGCAACGAGGTGAAGAGATGCCTAAAGGGACTCTTCATGATATAGCTGAAACATTGAAAGGAAAAGAGGTAGAGATGGAGATCCATGATGTTGAAATAGATTTTGATGAGACCTTGTCAGAAAAAGATGCACACGAAGAGATGCTTCTAGGGGATACTGAGCATGTGCTAACCGAGGAGGATCAATGGGCATTGTTTGAGGAAGCGAAGAAAGCTTCAGATGCTAAGAAACATGCAGAAGCTGTAGAAAAACAAAAGGAAATAGATGCTAAGGCACAAGCTAATTCATTACTTCAACAAAAACAATTGGAGGCTAACCAAAGAGCTGATGAGGTAATAGAGCGGCAGAAGAAAAAGGAGCATGAGCTCAATACAAAGGAAGAAAATGATAAGCTAGAGATGGTGCAGAAGATACATGATCTAGAGGAGGAAAAGGCTAAACAGAGAAGAGAAAGAGAAGCCCTTGAGGAAAAATTGAAGGTAATTGAAGAAGCCTACAAGAAAAGGGAGGAAACAGAACACCTGCAAAAGGAGAAAGATGTTGAGGAGCTGGCCAAGCAGCAACAAAAGGAGAAGGAAGCCTCAGATAGACTCAAGGTTTTGGAAGAGGAAAGAAACAAGCTACTTGAGGAGAAGAGGTTGGAAGAAGAAAGATAAGAAAAGGAACAAGAGGATAAGAAGATGCAAGAGCAAAAAGATAAGGAAGAAGCTGAAAGACTTGCAAAGGAGAGCGTAGAAGAAGAACAACAAAATGTACAAGAGGTTGATTCTCAACCTAACATTAATGTACTACAGCCATTATCCTCTACAACTATCGCCTCCTCTTCTACTTTAATGGCTACTATTCCAAGTGCTCCTACCTAGTTGAAGCTTGATCTTCAGAAGAGACCAATAATGCCCTCACAACCTCTTAATTGGGATAACATGATGAAATAAATTGAGAAGGAAAGACCCAAGAAGAAGGATAGAATTATTCATTCCATAAGGCTAACTGAGATAGGAGAAATTATTGTTTAATGTGCAATACCCGTAGTGGATAAGGATGTGGGAGATATGTAGGTCACTGATCATCAATTAGGTATTGTCAATCTGGGAAGGCCTACAAGGAATCAACAAATGAACTTGATTGATGTTGTAGCATCATCCACCAAATCAAGGTTGATAAAGGATAAGAAAAGAAAGGATGAGCTCAAAGCTCAATTAGATCAGCTACACACCTTTTTGAAGGATATTTTTTCTCCTAGATCACAACTTTTTGCCTTGGAGACACCAGTGTTACTTAGAAAAAGAGAGGTGGATGATCTAGTGCAAGTAAAGAATAAGGCTAGGACGATGGACAGGTGGACGAACAAGCTTAACTAGGAGGTAGGTGAGGTGCTAGTAAATGGTTTTGAGATTCACAAGATGGCATTAGAGTTAATAGAAGAGATGAAGCATCATGCTGAAACATTGGAACAGCAAGAGGAAGAGTGTAGAGGATATGTTCAAAAGATAAAGGACATCAATAAACTGCCAAAATCTACTCTGCTTGAGCAGTCCATTCTTGAGGAAGACAATGCAGACTTTTTGGAAAAGGCCTCTAGCATAATCTGGCTTAGATTTGATTTTATATACAGACATAGGAATGAAGTCCAGGATGTGAGTAAGGATTTAAATGAACAACTTGATGAACTAGAAGTTGTTGTAGTTGTTCTAGTTAATGTTGATATACCTGTTAAAGAGGGCTTTCCTTTAAGTCAATTAAAGGAGAAATGGGATAATAGATTCCAAGAAATTATGCAAAAAGAAGGTGATGAAAAGGATTTATTACTGGATAGATTAATGGATGTCCGAGAAGGAGTAAAGGATGTGAGAAAAGAGTTGAATAAGTTAAAATACATGAAGGTGTTTGCCTCTACAGAACTAAAGAGAATTCAATTTGAGGACAGCTGGATTGATGGGCCGGATGTGGATACTCTTCAATAGGTCTTCTCCAGTTATGATGAATACATTCTGGAGCAAACTACGCAAGGATGAGTGGCAGTCTTTTGGGTGCATGACCTCTTTTCTTCTTATCTTTATTTCTTTCTTGTAATTAACGTTGGAACTAGAGATCAACTGATCTGAGTTTCCAAGAAAGTTTCACTTCCTATAATTGTGGATCTCAATTTTGATTGAGGATATTTTTATGCTTTGGACGTCTATATATATACTTTTGGGGTACCATATTGTAAGGGTCGGCTGATGAGAATAGAATTGGCCACCTGATAGTAGGAGATTAGGAATTTCATAGCTTTGCAAAGATACTTTGTTATTATTAATTACAGTTGAATATAAATATGAGTTTTTACGCGGTATTGTGTTGGAATTGAGTTTACTGGATAAGGTTAATGAATCATAATTTGTCCATATGCCAATGAGTGTGCTAAAGCATAAGTGTTTCTTATTTGATTAGAATCAATAGAAGGAACCATATTTAAAGATTATTTCATTAAATTTTCTATGGATTGACTTGTTAAATGTCTGTTGATCTATGATTTTAGCAATGAATGAGAGTTTGTTCTTTTTTTTTAATCTTTTAAGTATTATGATGAGTGATTGTGATGCTTAAACTAAGCACTATAGATGCATGCAATAGTATGGATCGTTTTGTAAATTGCATCATGTTATGGTTTTTTTGATCTATTGGAGGAACATTCGTTGTTGAAGATATATGTTTGGATATTAGATTTTTGTTATTCATGTTTCACTGATGTATGCCCTAATCTATCTTTTTCTTTTTAGTCAAAACCCCCTTTTTTCGTTAAGAACAGATTGATGAATCTATCGTTGCTTGCATTCTTTATTACTAGAAAAGGCCTCTTGAATATTACAGTTGCATGGACCAATTGAGTGACACTAGACAGTTGAGAACCAACTACCAAGACCTTGGGAGTTAGGCTACTTTATGTTGTCTTTCTTTTTCAGGAGAAATAGAGTAGAGATATTCTGTTTAAATGTTGTTTGTGTCATTTTCACCATCAACAGGTTGATTGTATAGTTGTCATTAGCATTGTAACATTAGGGATAGAGTCCAAAATGGGTTTAGTAGTGACAACACTTTACATGAAAGAGTTGGAAGACTCGAGATCTACAATGGATGTAACAAAAAGGCAGGATGCCATAAGTCTACAACTACATCTCGCTGAAGTATTGGCAATAGGACATCAAGTCGTGAAGCTCGTGTGAGTCTCAAAACACTAAGTGTGCCCAAGATTAACACTAAACTGTCAAATAACCACAACAAAATACTCAAAAATAGAATTCACATAGCAAAAGCAGATAGAGAATACAAAAGAAAATATTTGTGTAAAAGTTGGTTGAGCCAAAAGTAGGAATACAAAGGCACCCAAGGGTGTCTATGTCACATGGGTAGGTTTTTTTAAACTTCTAAGCCTGGTTGTGTGTGATTTTTCTCAAGGATTCTAGTTTTGGTTGCAGATAGGTTTGATAGTAAATGTTTTTCCACAATTTGCTCAGTTTATGACAATACAAGTGTGTAACAATATGTGAACAATAAATGACAATTTTGGATGTAATTTTTATGATCTAAAATATAAAAATTTATTGATTATAAGATGCATAAATCTAAAAATAATGATTTTGATGCAATTTTAAAAGAAAACAATGTAATTTTTTCACTTTTTTATCTATATAAAAGGTGCCTAAATGAATGCAATTAAGAATTTTAAAATAAAGATTTGTGAGCAAACACAAATTGAAAACATAGAGACATAGAATTGTTCAAAATTTTGTTGATCCAAGTGCAAAAAAATAGAGGCATCCAAGGGTGTATATGTCCTTGATAGGTTGTTTGAAAACTTAATAATTAAATTTTTATTAGACTATCTAAGTTATTTGTTTTTGTGTGCAAACAGTTATGAAAGTATCTATTTCTCTATAATTTGCTTAATTTAAGACAATATGACTCTTGAATGCAAATGTGTAACAATGCTTGAACAACAAATGACAATTTTGAATGCAATTTTCAATGTAGATATGACTTGAATGACTGAAATAAACCTTAATGCAACCTATGATGCAATATGATATGCAATTTTTTGAATTTTTTTTTTATGATGCAAAAATGAAACCCTATATGAACAATGAAAAAAAATGAAAACTTAGATCTAGGGTGAACTTTAGAACGTGTATAATTTTTACAAGTCAGGTTCACCAAAATGAAACAAAGAAAAAGAGAACCCTCAACTTGAAGTGAAAAACCTCTAGGATTCAAATTTTGTGTGTGTGTGGTCTTTTTCCAGTGTTTCACTAAGATGGAGATCAATAAGGTGATTAGATTGACTTTCAACCATGGAGGTGAGCCAATCAGCCCTAGATCTACATCTTTTTTAGTCTTGTAATGGATTGGATCATTAATTTTCCTTGATTAACCTAACTAGACTATGTATGCTAATATGAAAAAAATAAGCTCTCAACAATTGATAGATTGTAATAGAGATTTGTAGGTAAACTTGGGAAAGGAAGAGTTTTGTGTATATGACTTGAAATTTTGGTGTTGGTCTAAATATGATGATAAAGTCGTCCAAGGGAATCTAGGTCCTTGTAGGTATTTTTTGAAACTATTTTCAACAATGTAGTCCTCTAATGTTAGACCTAAGATCCTTGTTTCTGCTTGCAGACTTGTTGGATCACTGTCGAATAATTCTATAGGTGATTTTCTATTAGTTGACAAGGTGTAGGGCTTTGAATAAAAAAATAAATAAATGATCTTCAAACATCCTTCAATCCTCTCCAAACTTGAATCATGCACATTCAAAGAGAGGGAAAGGGTTGTGCCATTTAGGGGCTTACCTTTGTCAAACCTTGTGTTAGTGTTTCCACTTCCACAATAACAACATCAATTATAGATGATAAATGATAGGAAGGAATGATGAATCCATAAGGTGTTGCAACTCACCACCCTTCAATGGCTTCATTGAATGACTGAAGTCATGCACATCACTCCAAGGTCTTGATCTTGCTTTCTTGATTGCTTGAATTTCTTGGAGACCTACAACAAGGTTTAGCCTTCACAAACAACGATAGCATAAACTCGCATAAGATTTGACATGATGTTAGGATCTTGAATTGCTGCAACAAAACTCTGAAATGTTGCTCTTGACATGCTTGATAGCACTCTTAATGTTCACTTGTTGCTAGATAGTTTCACTTATATTCACTTAGATTTCAAATGATGCAATAACTGGGTATTTATATGTGGGTGATCCCACAAAGTTGGTTTACAATTTTTGAGAGGAACTAATTTTTGTTGAAATCACATATTTTTAGAAAATATAATAATATAAGCCTTTAAAAGTTCCATTTTAAGGATTCCAATTGAAGAGGGTTTGATCAAACCACCTTAGATCAAACCCCCTTGGATAGAACCTCACTAGTTTTAAACCATACCTATAAATGAGTCTCCTTTACACTTATCAAAATGCTGATAAAAACTTACTTTTGATTTACCTTTTGGAGGATCAAATGAATTCATTTAAAATTTATTTGAAATGATTATGCTATTCCTCAAAATGAGCTATCCCATGAATATAATTTTAATATGTTTTGGTTTTATTATGTATGTGTTTTTTTAGTTTTATTAAACATAGGTTTTTCATCGAAAATCAAGCTCTCTGTTTTGCACATGTGGAAAAATAGCAAATTATCAAAATAATTTTTTTTTAAATATTTTCATGCTGGGTATTGATGTCCTTGATTCATTAAAAAAAATAAAATGAATTTCGATACATACAGAAAAATTTATGTTGTATACAGTCCGTCCATGTCTAAATTGCAATTGGTTTGACTTCGAAACTCTATTAAGGAAAAAATATTCAATAAAAAACTATCAGACCAAATGAAAGTGCTAGATATCGTAGTTACAAATCTAAATTCAAAAAAAATAGAATTTTATCCTTCATACAAAAAAATTTATGTTGTATACGGTGAGCGTCACTTTTTAAAAATGTTGTTTTATGAAAAAAACCAATTTTCATGGGAGATGGAGAAAGAAGTTCAATCTTATTCCAAAAATTTTGAAAAAAATATTTTTAGAATCTACAGACAAAATGTGATGAGACTCTAGTTTGCATCATCTTCAAATTCCTCATGGTTTAGCCACTATAGGTGCCTGAATGTGAAGATTTAGTTAAAAATAATAATTTCAGTGTCCAGTTTGGCCAAAAATTGTAAACCACTATTGTGGGATCACCCATGTGTTTCTCTAATTTCCAAATTCATATCTCGATAGCCAATATTTGCAACTGAAATTCAAATGTTAAAATACTGACACTGACATATTCAAATTTGAATCTCGACAAAATAGGGGGACTTATATGGCCAAGGGTACCCCAATCCTAGACCTATTTTCTGGGAAATAAGGTGTTGGGGACAAAATATTAAATAAATGAATTTGTTCAATGCTTGCAATTTCTCAAAAAAAATGGTAAAATAGGCCTTGGAATCCATAATTTAGAAAGTTAGGGGCTTAGTTAGACTCAATAATTTAGGGGGGGGGACATAGTGTGAAATTTTCAAGGGTGACAATTTTTGATGCTATGACAATTATATAACTACTACAAAAGACATTTATAGCAATTATATAACAGCTACAAAAAGAAAATTGTAACAATTAAGAAATTTATATGAAAAGACATTGCAAAAAAATCAATTATTTTCTAATGCATTTTAGATATAGAAAGACAATCTACCAATATTTGTTTGAATTATTTTGACAACAAAATCAGATAACATAACATGGTATGATAAGATTGAATAAATAATTGAAATGAAATTGTATGCTTATGTTTACATCATCTTTCTTCCCATCGTCGATTGTTAGAGAAAATAGATTGTATGAAATATTGATAATCATTTTTAAAAGTATGGCAGATATTTATTGAAGTAAATTTATTTGTTCAAAGAGGCTTATATGTATGAGTCAACAAAGTAATTAGGTAGCCCTATTTTAATTAGTCTACGTTATTTTTGAGATAAATTATACATTTTAATACTTTTCTAACATATAAAAAAAAATTAGCCTTGGTCTACCATATTTTAGGAATCTAACATGTTTAGATGAGATGTCTACTAAATTATTTTCTAATTATAAAATATTTTATAGTTTATGACTTGCTACTATTTTGATGGACTCATTCAAAGGTTTTTTCTTAATATATTATTTGATAAATTATTTTCCATTAAAAAAATTATTTGACTATTATTATTAATTTTTAATTAGTTTGTTATATTTTAGTCATCTTATAAGTTCTTTGAATAAGGTGTTTATTAAAGGTTTTTCTAATTATTTTTTAATAGTCTTGGATTTGATCTATCATATTTTAGAAACCTAACATGTTTCATAAAATATATAATATGATATTTTTAATGATAATAATTTTTATTTTATTTTAAAAATAGGTGTAAACATTTTTTTATCTAGAGCTAAACATTCAAAAATTACATCTCACAAGGGTTTGAACTTTGATAGCAAGAACAACAATACAACTTAACTATCACACCATATCACTATTCACAATGATAGAAAATTTTAGTTTGATTGATTTATATTTAATTTACTTTGATGGACGTATTATTAATATTTAATATTCTATTACATAATGAATTGATTATGGTACAGATTAAAAAAATCATTTGATTTATTACTAATTTTTAATAGATTTATCGTCATCTTTTATAATATAAAATATCAACTTTCTTAAATACGCAGCACAAGAAATGTAGTTTCGTTTGGCATATTTTCCAATGAACAAAAAGTGACTTGACGTTGACTTGTACCAGGTCATTCACGCTTTCACTTTTAATATATATAAATAAAATATTAATTTAGTCAATAGATTGAAATGGTGAAAGCTAACTGCTAGACAAAATTCACCTATGTGTATATCACGGCCCATGAGGCCATACCGCATGGAGAAAAGAGTTCCGATGGAAGAGGTGGGACCCGCGACAACGGAAAACGCATCCCGACGAAAGGAACGACAATAATCGGACGTCTCATCCCCCGTGACGTTTGTTGTCCCATCACCGGCAAATTATGTTAGTGCCAGCAATTTTTTCAAAATAATCGTTTGGCGTGGATGGACAAAAATCCTAAAACGTGGCCAAATGAAACCATTATTAGCAAACAATAAAAAGATCCGACAAGGTCCCATTTTTGCCATTTTTGGACAGCGACATTTTGGCGGATAGCGAGGGCAAGAGTAGCAGCCATGCGGAGCTCCTTCAGGTATGTATATCAACTCTGTGTATGTGCCATCTTGCCATTATGCTATGAAGGGCGAAGAAATGAATGGGCATTCGTTGTTGCATTAAGGGTTTGTTATTTTCAATTGAGGGTTTTAGTTTTGCATCTCCTCCCGTCTGTGTTTTTAAAATTATGGGGTTGCCGAAGAATCTATTTAGTTGAAACCAATTTCTTCTATTGAGGGTTTTGAAATTTTTTGTTCGTTTCCTCCCCGTTTGCTGGTTATCGAATTTTTCCCTTTTCAAATGAAAAAAATGACAACCCATTGTACAAATATGAGTGAAATTACTGAATAATGTTTGTAGAAAGCATAATCACCTGCAATAATCAAATGCTATATTCGCCTTGCTTGTAAAACCCACAATGTCGTCATTGTTCACATAGTTTTTCGGAATGGATAGAAAAGGGCATAACGTGGCATTCAAAATCATAATTAGGAAAAATAGCAAAACGCCCACATCTGATCCCATTTTTGCCGCCATTTTATACACTATTGTTTTGGGAAACACACCATCTCCTAAAACTCAAACTATTGTAAAACCCACTGATTCACTACGATGTCTCCTCATGTTATGTATGTATCCAAGTATGTTCTTATGTATTATTTTCATGCGTTTTTTGATGTACAGAGGTGAATTTTTTCTAGGAATTTTTCGGCTCCCGCCCATTTGGTGAAAGCTAATTGGGAAATAGTCAAAAAGCCCACTGAAATACTCCACAATGTGTTTCCCAAATTTCAAATTAAAACATCTTGCAAAACCCTCTGCTTGCAACAAAATTACCCCTCACCTCGATGTCATTTGTATTCTGCTCCAAATCCTACATGTGCACTCCATGCTTCAGCTTATTTGGTCGGTATTCTCCTTGAAGTCATCCACGTGCTCTAAGGCCTTCACATTTCCCTTTCAACGTGCACACAGGAAACAAAACAAATAGTATTTTCTCTTTGCTTTCTCCAAACAGAAAAGGCGCACATCATTCCCTTCCACTTTTCCCGTGCCACACAAAAGAAATAGGAAAAATCCCACATCCAACCCCATTTTTTCTGCCATTTTATACATTGTTGTTTTTGAAAACACATTGTCTCCTAAAACTCGAACTATTTGTAAAACCCACTGTTTCACTACGGCGTCTCCTCATGTTGTGTATGTATCCATGTATGTTCATGTGTATGTTTTTCATGCATTTTTTCAATGTGCATAGGTGAATTTTGTCTAGCAGCTAGCCGGCTCCTGGCCATTTGGGGAAAGCTAATTGGGAAATAGCAAAAAGCCCACATCCAATCCCATTTTTGCCGCCATTTTATACACTGTTGTTTTGGAAAACACAATGTCTCCTCAAATTCAGACTATTGTAAAACCCACTAATTCACTTTGATGTCTCCTCATGTTATGTATGTATCCATGTATGTTCTTATGTATTATTTTCATGCATTTGTCGATGTACAGAGGTGAATTTTGTCTAGGATTTAGTTGAAATGCAGGTCTGATAATGTTTTTTCTGTCGAGGGTTTTAAAAAACACACTGTCTCCTAAAACTCATAATTGGTAACTGGCAAAAAGCCCACATCCAATCCCATTTTTTCTGCCATTTTATACAATGTTGTTTTGGAAAACACACTATCTCCTAAAACTCAGACTATTGTAAAACCCACTGTTTCACTGCGATGTATCCTCATGTTATGTATGTATCCATGTATGTTCATGTGTATGTTTTTCATCCTTTTTTTCAATGTGTGTAGGTGAATTTTGTCTAGGATTTTGAAATCGGCATATCCTATGTTATATACATATTTGAATTTATGCCTAAAAGTGGCATATCGTATGTTATATACGTATATGAATTTTGTGCAGGAGTTAGCTTGCTCCCTCCTTAACTCCTGGAGAAAATTTAGTTATGTATATAGCATAGGATATGGCTCCCATAACGCATGGGGAAAAGAGTCACGATGGAAGAGGTGGGACTGGCGAGGGAAAAGGTTGTCGGACGGGAAGGAAAGACTTGAGGGTGGGATGTCTCATCCCATGTGTCGTTTGTTGTCTCGTCATCGAGAAATTGTGTCAGCGCTATCAGGTTTTCAAATTAATTGTTCGGCGTGGATGGACAAAAAGCCCAAAACGTGGCATTCAAAACCATTATTAGAAAATATCTTGTTCAATGACAATAGTTAGTGTTATGAACACAATAAGAAGACAATGTATTGAACTTGAGCTTCATAATCTTTAACAACCCTTACTTTCAGCAAAACACTCTTCTTCAATATCTGCCCAACACATTATTCACATAACAGTTGCATCATGAAAAATACAGTGGGTTGTGCCTCACTTATTATTTTATACAGTCTCTGAGAAATGAATGTTTTGAAGTTCTTGTTGTACTCTTTTAACAACACCTACTTCGAGCAAAACAGTCTTTTTCAATATCTGCCCATATGTTTCCAACACAAAATTTACATAACAGTAGCATCATGGAAAGCACAGTGGGTTGTGGCTCACTTCTTATTTTTTCCTGACTGTAACTAAATAATGTTTTCAACTTCCCTTTCTTGTTTTATGGGAGCCAGCTAACTGCTAGTCAAAATTCACCTATGTACATCGAAGAATGCATGAAAAACATACACATGAACATACATGGATAGCTACTTTGAGCAAAATACTCTTTTTCAATATCTGCCCATATGTTTCCAACACAAAATTCACATAACAGTAGCATCATGGAAAACACAGTGGGTTGTGGCTCACTTCTTCTTTTTTTTCCGAAATGTAACAAAAGAATGTTTTCAACTTCCCTTTCTTGTCTTATGAGACCCCTTTCTTTAAGAAAAACAGTCTTGCTCACTACCTATTCATATGTTTCCAACAAAAAATTTACTTAACTGTTGCAGTATGGAAACACAATGGGTTGTCCCTGACTTTGCAAAAATAGTAAGAAGACAGCAGCTAGTGTTATGCACACAGTAAGAGGACAATGTATTGAATCTAAGCTTCATAATTTTTAACAAACCTTACTTTCAGCAAAACACTCTTGCTCGATCTCTACCCAACACATTATTCACATAACAGTAGCATCATGGAAAACACAGTGGGTTGTGGCTCACTTCTTATTTTTTTCAATCTCCTTGTTTAAATGTAAATGGAAAGCTTAAGGTTTGAGTGCACGTGGATGAGTTGGAGTAGAATACCGATGAAATGGAGGTGAGGGGTAATTTGAAATTTGGGAAACACAATGCGGAGTATTTCAGTTTCTTGAATGTCTTCCAAATCACACATTCCATTGTTGTGTTTAAATTTAAGTCGATTGATAATAAGACTACACAAAATAACTCTGAATGGGAAACACAGTGCTGGGTTTCAGTTATTTGAATCTCCTTGTTTTAATGTAGAGGGTTTTACAAGTTCTTTGTGTTTGAAATTTGGGAAACAGAATGTGGAGTATTTCGGTTGCTCAAATGTCTTCAAAATTCACACATTCCATTGTTGTGTTTCAATTTTGCACCATTGAAAAAGAAAAAAGTGTAGAAAATAATTCTGAATGGGAAACACAGTGTTGGGTTTCAGTTATTTTAATCATCCACTTGAGATGTAAAGGGTCGTCTCATGTTGGGTTGTTTGGTTCTTAACACCCATGGTTTTGTAAGATGGAATGTTACAAAATAGTATGAAAGTCTTCCATATCACACCTTCCATTGTTTTGTTTAAGTTTGAAGTATGTAACAAATTACATGCTTCATAACACATTGCATTTTTCAACCTCGACATCACAATATACCCTAGCCCTTTCTGGTTTTTAGACCAGTATATCTAGGTGTGCACGTTCTGTAGTGCATGTCGGAAAATACAATGTGTTTTGAAGCCTGGCTTCACTTCATTCTATTTTGCAACAATTCATGTTGTAAAACCATTGGTGTTAAGAAAGAAGCAGCCCAAATAGTGTTGTAAAACCCTCTGCAACACTATTGGATAGTACGTGTCACCTGAATTTGGTATGATTTCTCCTCCAACTTGTCCACGTGCACTAAAACATTCAGCTTTCCCTTTCAATGTGCAAAGTGGAAAGAAATAGTATTTTCACCTTTCTTTCTCAAAACAGAAATGGGCCAATACCTGCAACTATTGCCATACCTGAATTTGGTATGGCCACATATGTTATCATATACACATAGGTGAATTTTGTCTAGCAGTTAGCTTTCGCCTTGAACGTGCAGATAGGAAACAAAACAAATAGTATTTTTTCCTTGCTTTCTCCAAACAGAAAAGGCCCATGTCATTCCCTTACACTATTCCCACGCCACACAAAAGAAACTTGCCGACGAAGCCAGCCTACCCGCTTTTCGAGCCCGGCAACGGGTGGGAAACGCACCTAATGGCACCGTTAACTCTTGCCTGACCGTAGCTCGAATGTTTCATCACCTCCGCCGATTTCGGGCGTCTAGCGGGCCCCGCACTACGACATCTCGTCATGTTATGTATGTATCCATACATGTTCATGTGGATGTTTTTAATGCATTTTTTGATGTATATAGGTGAATTTTGTCTAGCAGTTAGCCGGGTCCCACGTTGAAAGGGAAAGCTGAAGGTCTAAGAGCATGTGGATGAATTCAAGGAGAATACCGACCAAATTAGCTAAAGTGTGGAGTGCATGTGGAGGATTTGGAGGAGAATACACATGAAATTGAGGTGAGGGGTAATTTTGTTGCAAGTAAAGGGTTTTACAAGTTCTTTGTGTTTGAAATTTGGGAAACAGAATGAGGAGTATTTCAGTTGCTCGAATGTCTTCAAAATCACACATTCCATTGTTGTGTTTCAATTTTGCACCATTGGAAAAAGAAACTACAAAAAATAATTCTGAATGGGAAACGCAGTGCTGGGTCTCAATAAAAAAATTGTACAAAATTATTCTCAATGGGAAACACAGTGTTGGGTTTCATTTTTTTTAATATCCTTGTTTTAATGTAATGGGTTGTCTCATGGTGGGTTGCTTGCTTCTTAACACCCACAAGTTTTCAACATGGAGTGTTACTTGAATGTCTTCCAAATCACACATTCCATTGTTGTGTTTCAATTTTGCAGCATTGAAAAAAAAAAGTGCAGAAAAGAATTCTAAATGGGAAACACAATGCTGGGTTTCAGTTATTTTAATCATCCACTTGATATGTAAATGCTCGTCTCATGCTGGGTTGTTTGGTTCTTAACACCCATGGTTTTGTAAGATGGAATGTTACAAAACAATATGAAATTCTTCCAGATCACACCTTTCATTGTTCATTTTAAGTTTGAAGTATGTAACAAATTGCATTTCTCAACCTCCACATCACAACATACCCTAGCCCTTTCTGGTTTTTAGACCAGTATATCTAGGTGTGCACATTATGTAGTGCATGTTGGAAAATACAATGTGTTTTGAAGCCTGCCTTCACTTCATTCTATTTTGCAACAATTCGTGTTGGAAAACCATTGGTGTTAAGAAAGAAGCAGCCCAAATAGTGTTGTAAAACCCTCTGCAACACTATTGCATAGTACATGTCACCTGAATTTGGTATGATTTCTCCTCCAACTTTTCCACATGCACTAAAACATTTAGCTTTCCCTTTCAATGTGCAAAGTGGAAAGAAATAGTATTTTCACCTTTCTTTCTCGAAACAGAAATGGGCCAATACCTGCAACTGTTGCCGGGAAAACATGACAGTGCTGGTGGGATTTCAAAATAATTTATTGGCGTGGACAAAAAGCCTAAAACGTGGCATTCAAAACCATTATTAGTAAATAATAAAAAGGGTCGACGAGGTCCTATTTTCGCCATTTTTGGACGGCGACATTTTGGTGGATAGCGAGGGCAAGAGTAGCAGCCATGCGGAGCTCCTTCAGGTATGTATATCCGCTCTATGTATGTGCCATCTTGCCATTGTGCAATGAACAACAAAGACAAGAACGGCTATTTGTTGCTAGAAAACAATATTTTCACCTTTCTTTCTTGAAACAGAAAAGTCCCAAGAGCAAGAAACAAATAGTATTTTCATCTTTCTTTCTTGAAACAAAAAAGGCCCACGTCATTCCCTTCCATGTTTGCTGCACCAGACAAAGAAACTTCTCCACAAAGCTAACCCGCCCACTTTTTTGCCTGGTAATAGGCGGGAAAACCCACCTGATGGCGCCGTTAACTCCCACCTAACCATCACCCGGACGTTTTGCTCCGTCTGCCAGTTTTGTGTCGATCGCCATTCTAGTGGGCCTTGCACTATGACATCTCATCATGCTATGTATGTTTCCATGTATGTTCTCATGTATTTTTTTCATGCATTTTTGAACAACTCTTTGCTACACCTGAAATGTCAATTCGCTTTCTTTATCTAATTGGAACAAATTTTTACAACACTATATGGGTTGCTTGTTTTTGAACACCATGTATCGACACAGTGCGTTTCCCAAATGTGCAGAGAATGCAAGCATTTATTTGGTCAAATCAGATGAGGAAAATGAAATTCCATTTTGATCTCATGTTACATGAATAGGCACTTTTTATTTATGAGTTTGATTTCTCCTGATTGGAACAAATGTATTGCTCTCATTATTTGCATAGTTGGAAAACACACTGCCTCCTCTTTGTTGCAAAGGGTTTTACAACACTATTTGGGTTGCTTGTTTCTGTTTCCCCTAAGGAGCCAGCTAACTCCTAGACAAAATTCACCTATGTACATCGAAAAATGAATGAAAAACATACATGGATACATACATAACATGAGGAGACGTCATAGTTGGAAAACACACTGTGTCGTCTCTGTCACGGAGGGTTTTACAATACTATTTGGGTTGCTTGTTTGTTAAGGAGCCGGCTAACTCGTAGACATACAATTACGCCTATGTACATCGAAAAACGCATGAAAAACATACATGGATACATACACAACATGAGGAGACGTCATAGATGGAAAACACACTATCTCCTCTCTGTTGCAAAGGGTTTTACAACACTATTTGGGTTGCTTGTTTCTTAAGGATCAGCCTAAATCCTAGACAAAATTCACCAATGTACATCAAAAAACACATGAAAAACATACATGGATACATACATAACATGACGAGACATCATAGTTGGAAAACACACTGTTTCCTCTCTATTGCAGAGGGTTTTACAACACTATTTGGGTTGCTTGTTTCTTAACACCTTATATGGGGACATTGTATTTTCCAACACTACAAATAGTGCGAGCATTTATTTGGTCGAATCAGATGACGAAAATGAAATTCCATTTTTATCTCATGTTACATAAATAGGTGCTTTTTGTTTATGAGTTAGCTTTCTCCTGATTCCTGATTGGAAGAAATGAATTTATAGAACAGAATGAACATTCATTGCTTCACAGTTCTAGCAGAATGGCAAAATGGCACATATGATTGTTGATATATATACTAGTGTTAGCGATAGGTTAAATTGAAAATTAAATTCCCAATGTACAGTTTAATATGTTTGTTTATTGTTTGTGCAAGCTATCATTTTGCACTAAGCAGAACATATAAATTTTATATTGGGGAAATTTGGAAGAAATACAATTATTTCTAGCACCAATTGTCTTTAATTTGCCAATTTAATCTATCGCTAACACTTGTCTTTCTTCTAGGTGGTTTAAATAGGCCACGAAAGAAGATTCAACAAAACAAGGGCAGGTGAATTGACAAGGATGCTTCAGGAGATGTGAACCTTCTGCAGTAAATACAGGTGATTTTGGCTTCCATAGCTTTAATCGCAAGTGTAGTGGACAGTTAAATTTCAAAAATTTAATATGCATTTAGAAGTGCCAATTTGTTTGAAATTGTGAAATGTTGGGGTTTTCATTCAGCTGTCATTTTCATGTCATTCTATTGTGTTTTGTGGTAATTTGAAATCTTTCACCAAAAGAGTATATATGTGGTGCATAAGTTTTTTCGTAATAGTTCTTTTTACAATTTCGCTATTTGTATACAATATGTAGTAAGTTATAAATGGTTCATGTTTTAACAACATATGATGGCAATTTTGTAGAATGCTATTTCTATATTCTATTTCTACTCTTTTTCAGTATGTTTTGATCTAACCACCATACTACAAAAAGATGTGCACATATAACAAGTGACTACTCCAAATAGTTCTATGCACTGTATTAAATAGAACTCATAAAGCCAATGGGTAGGAATAACTTAATTGATAATTTGGCCTACTCCCATTACTTGGCCCTAAATATTATAGACAAATTATAAAAGAGATATTAGAATAACAACATACATGGAAACAAAAAGTGATGAAAAGGGCAGATGGGATGAAATGTCCGAGCTACGGTCAGGCAAGAGTTAATGGCGTCGTCAGGTGCGTTTTCCCGCCCGTTGCTGGGAGAAAAAGCGGGTGGGTTAGCTTCATCAGCAAGTTTCTTTTGTGTGGCGTGGGAAAAGTGGAAGGGAATGACGTGGGCCTTTTTTGTTTGGAGAAAGCAAGGCGAAAATACTATTTGTTTTGTTTCCTGTCTGCACGTTGAAAGGGAAAGCACAAGGTCTCAGTGCACGTGGACGACTTCGAGGAGAATACCGACCAAATTGAGGTGATGTGTACTATCCAATAGTGTTGCAGAGGGTTTGACAACACTATTTGGGTTGCTTCTTTCTTAACACGTAGGGTTTTCCAACATGAATTGTTGCGAAACAAAATGAAGTGCGTACTATGAATTACACTATGTGTTGAGGGTTATTATTGTCCCCATTAAATGAGAGATGTGCTATTTGATAAAATAAAACACCGTCTATACATTTGTATATTTGCATTACAAGACAAAGGTTGGGTATACCATATAAGTAAAGGCAGGCTTCAAAACACATTGTATTTTCCAACATGCGCTACAGAATGTGCACACCTTGATATACTGGTCTAAAAACTAGAAAGGGCTAGGGTATGTTGTGATGTGGAGGTTGAAAAATGCAATGTGTTATGAAGCATGCAATTTGTTATATGCTTGAAACTTAAACACAACAATGGAAGGTGTGATCTAGAAGACTTTCATACTATTTTCTAACATTCCATCTTACAAAACCATGGGTCTTAAGAACCAAGCAACCCACCATGAGACGACCCTTTACATCTCAAGTGGATGATTAAAATAACTGAAACCTAGCACTCTGTTTCCCATACAGAATTATTTTTTGCAATTTTTTTTTTCAATGTTGTGAAATTTAAACACAACAATGGAATGTGTGATTTTGAAGGCATTCAAGTAACATTCCATGTTCCAAGACCATGTGTGTTAAGAAGCAAGCAACCCATCATGAGACGACCCTTTACATTTAAACAAGGAGATTCAAATAACTGAAACCCAGCACTGTGTTTCCCATTGAGAATAATTTTGTACAATTTTTTTATTGAGACCCAACACTGTGTTTCCCATTCAGAATTATTTTTTGCAGTTTCTTTTTTCAATGGTGCGAAATTGAAACACAACAATGGAATGTGTGATTTTGAAGACATTCGAGCAACTGAAATACTCCTCATTTTGTTTCCCAAATTTCAAACACAAAGAACTTGTAAAACCCTCTACTTTAAAACAAGGAGATTCAAAAAAATGAAACCCAGCACTGTGTTTCCCATTGAGAATAATTTTGGACAGTTTTTTATCAACCGACTTAAATTTAAACACAACAATGGAATGTGTGATTTGGAAGACATTCAAGAAACTGAAATACTCCACATTGTGTTTCCTAAATTTCAAATTACCCCTCACCTCCATTTTGTCGATATTCTACTCCAACTCGTCCACGTGCACTTAAACCTTAAGCTTTCCATTTACATTTAAACAAGGAGATTGAAAAAATAAGAAGTGAGCCATAACCTACTATGTTTTCCATGATGCTACTGTTATGTGAATAATGTGTTGGGCAGAGATCGAGCAAGAGTGTTTTGCTAAAAGTAAGGGTTGTTAAAAATTATGAAGCTCAGATTCAATACATTGTCCTCTTACTATGTGCATAACACTAGCTGATGTCTTCTTACTATTTTTGCAAAGTCAGGGACAACCCATTGTGTTTTCCATACTGCAACAGTTAAGTAATTTTTTTGTTGGAAACATATGAACAGGTAGTGAGCAAGACTATTTTTCTTAAAGAAAGGGGTCTCATAAGACAAGAATGGGAAGTTGAAAACATTCTTTTGTTACATTCCAGAAAAAAAAAAAAGAAGTGAGCCACAACCCACTGTGTTTTCCATGATGCTACTGTTATGTGAATTTTGTGTTGGAAACATATGGGCAGATATTGAAAAAGAGTACAACGTGAACTTCAAAACATTCATTTTTCACAGCCTGCATAAAATAATAAGTGAGCCACAACCCACTGTGTTTTCCATGATGCAACTGTTATGTGAATAATGTGTTGGGTAGAGATCGAACAAGAGTGTTTTGCTGAAAGTAAGGGTTGTTAAAAATTATGAAGCTCAGATTCAATACATTGTCCTCTTACTCTGTGCATAACACAGAGCGGATATACATACCCGAAGGAGCTCTGCATGGCTGCTACTCTTTCCCTCTCTATCCACCAAAACATCGCCATCCAAAAATGGAGAAAGTCGGACCTTGTCGGCCCTTTTTATTATTTGCTAATAATGGTTTCGTATGGCCACGTTTTAGGCTTTTTGTCCATCCACGCCGAACGATTATTTTGAAAAAACCATCGATGCTGACACGATTTCCCAACAACGGGATAGCAAACGGCACGGGGGATGACACGTATGGCCGTCATGTCTTTCCTTCCATCCAACAACCTTTTCCGTCACTGCAGGTCCCACCTCTTCCATCACGGCTCTTTTCTCCATGCGGCATGGCCACATATGCTATCATATACACATATGTGAATTTTGTCCACAAGTTAAGGAGGGAGCAAGCTAACTCTTGGAAAAAATTCACATATGTATATAACATAGGATATGCCAGTTTTAGGCATAAATTCACATATGTATATAACATAGGATATGCCGGTTCCTCTACAACAGAGAGGAGACAATGTGTTTTCCAACTATGACGTCTCGTCATGTTGTGTAGTATCCATGCATGTTTTTAATGCGTTTTTCAATGTACATAGGTGAATTTTGTCTACGAGTTATGCCGGCTTCAAATTTCTAGACAAAATTCACCTATGCACATTGAAAATCGCATGAAAAACATACATAAGAACATACGTGGACACATACATAACATGAGGAGACGTCGTAGTCAAACAGTGGGTTTTACAATAGTCTGAGTTTGAGGAGACGATGTGTTTCCCAAAAAAATAGTGTATAAAATGGCAGAAAAAATGGGATTGGATGTGGGCTTTTTGCTATTTTTCCCAATTATGATTTCGAATGCCACGTTATGCCCTTTTCTATCCATTCTGAAAAACTATGCAAACAATGGCGACATTGCAGGTATTACATGATTTTTGAAATATAGCATTTGATTATTGTTGGTGATTCTACTTTCTACAAACATTATTCAATAATTTCACTCATATTTGTACAATGGGTTGTCGCTTTTTTCATTCGGAAAGGGAAAAATTCGATAACCAACAAACGGGGAGGAAACAAAACAAAACTTTCAAAACCCTCGACACAAAAAAAATGCTTCGAACCAGCATATCCTATGTTATATACATATGTGAATTTTGTCCAGGACTTAGCTTGCTCCCATTATATATAACCTAAATGATCCTAAAGCTAGAAAATAACCATAATTATTTAAGCTTTTGAGAAGCAACGGACAACCCGTTGGGTTTTCCATTCTGCAACTTTACTTTTTTTTTGTGTGCAACTTTTGTTGCAAGCAAGGGTAGTTATAAAATATGAAAGTGACCTTCAATACATTATTTTCTTACGGTGTGCATAACACTAATTGTCGTTATTGAACAGTATTTGAAAAGTGAAGGACAACCCAGTGTGTTTTCCATCGTGCAATATTTTTTGTGCATCTTTTGTGTGAAACATATTCTAATATTGAAATGGAATGTTTAGTGCATGTGATGGATTCTTATAAAATATGAATGTGAACTTCAATACAATGTTTTCTATCAGTCTGCATAATAGAAAGTGTTGTCTTTTAATATTTTGTGGGTTGCATGGTTTATAACACCCTATGTTTTCCAACTTGAAAATTCGGATAACAGTTTGAGTGTCTTGAAAAGCTTTTCTTATTTACACTGTTTGAATGTAAAAATGGCACCTCGAAAAATTACAACTATTATTTATGGTATAAATTGCAATTCATTATCTTTGTCATGATTGACAATGATAATTGGACAAAATAATTGCATGTTGTAAACCAGAGTGGGTTACTTGTATAGCGTTTTACAAAAGTGTGGGTTGTGTGTTTCAATTTCTTCTTTTCATTGAAAACAATATATGCTTGATTACTGCAAAATTGTGCAATAAATTTTCGAACTTTAACTGTCCATAACACTTGCAACAATTTTACAATTTATAGGAAACCAAGGATACGTGTTGTAACATGGAAACTAGTTCCTGCAGTGAAGAACATCATTGACGTGGATAGCACATCTGAAAGGTTGTGTAGTAGGGAATCTTCTTCGGGGTGGTCCCATTCACGAAACGTGCAGGTAAGATCTGGTGATTACAAGATGCAATCCAATGTACAATTTTAATCTCTCATAAGTGGTTATGAGATTGATTGGAAAGTGGGAATGTTTTATTCAGGAGGTAGCAACCGCGGTATGGAGGAAGTCCCCTCAGTTTATAAAACGGTCAACCATAAGGCAGCGACATGTTCGATAATTGATTGTGAACTTCCAATTGCCCTTCCCTTCGTATGCATGAATCAGAATGCTTTTTAATTTCAGTTTGAAAATATCATGTCTCTTACAAATATTCTGATTTTGGCATATATCATTCCTTTGATTTAGGAAAATAATCAGGGAGATGATCTCGCTCTTGCCATATTCCCATGACCCAAAGGAAAATCGTGTAGAGGGAGACCCTAAGGATGGAGAGGGATCCAATGAAGCACGACGTGATGTGCTAGGCGGGAAGGTAGATATAATAACTGAATTATTGCATCATTTGGCTGTGTATATATGTTGTGCATTCAATTTGATTGAATATCAAATATATTAAGCGATTTTCTTTTCCAAACTTGCTATGCAGGTTGCTGTTGAATATAGAAGAGAAATGGTGAATGGCAGATATATATATTATTGTATTGTAGAAGAATGTACCAGAAAGTATTATGATTGGAGAGTGTTCAACATGCATAGGTTTCAGCATCACCACCTTCCTATTCTTAATGCACCAAAGCATGGCCGAGCTGTGTTGGGGGGGGAACCAAAACAACCTGCTCCTCCCCCTGATAAATTGAAAGAGTGCCTTCAAAAGAAGGTGGAAAATACCGAGTACCAAATGAATATACGGCAGCATCTACAACAGAAGCATGTTGTTAGAGGTGTCTATCAAAAGTTTGGGAAACAAAACTTCCTTCAACTTCTCGAAGAAGGAAAGCATGAGGTGAAGAAGCAAATGGTGTTATACAACACTGACAAGATGAAGGAGCAGAGAAGGCAAAGAATAATACAATTGCAGGAGAGAAAGACATGGGAAGGAATGGTAATGTCGAACTGAATTGTTAAATGTGAATTTTCCTTGCTAAATCATTTTTTTTTGGATGCATAGAAGGTTCACTTAATGTTAACTTACATGACATGCCAGGGTGATGGTTGAGAAGTGATTTCTTCCCGCCAACACAGTAGGGATCATTCGCTAGAGGAAGTTGTGGCCACGAAAGGCAAAGACGGTGTTGTTCCTCCCACCGCTATGTATAAGATTCAGAATAAGCATCCTACACAGTTGAAAGTTTCAAGGCACCATCTGAAGAAGAAATGAAAACAAACGGTGATCTCCAAATCTTTTGTTTACTGTAAAGTTTGTTTTTCTTAATTGAATGAATTGGTTGCATGCATTTGAGTTTGGTGCAACGTTTCAATTCCTCCTATTACATAACAATGATGAACAACGAATTGCTACCCTCAAGCAGGTTTTTATGATTTTCGATGGTCAACAATTGCCCATGGAAGCAGCAGATGATGTTGTTCCTTCTGACCCACCGTCTAACAATGTTGAGAAGAAGAAGAAGAAGAAGAAGAATGAGCATATTCCATCAAACGTGTCAAGGTGCCTTGACATGGAGGAAGTAGAAGAAACGGTGAGTTGCAATTCTTTTATTTAATGTTTGTTTTGATTATTTCAATGAATTGGTTGCATGCACCTAAATTTTAAATGACCTTCTAATTCTTGCTATTACAGGGAAAGGATAGACAATGAAGTGTTGGCCTTGACCTAATTGGCGATGTCATTGTGATTGAAATGAGAGAGGCTAATACAGATGGACATGCAGATGGGGAGAGCACTGGCCACGAAGTGGGACAGGGTAACACAGATGGTCATGAGGATGGGGAGAACACTGGGCTAAATGTGGAATTGGGTGACAGAGATGGAAATGGGGACGGGGAGAGCACTGGCTTGCAAGTGGGAGAGGGTAACAAGGATGGGCCCAGGGAGGAGGAGAGTGTTGGCCTGCAAGGGGGAGATGGCAATAAAGATGGAAATGGGGACGAGGAGAGGTGTGGTGTGCCATCTATATCAGTATGAAACCAAACACACTTCCATGGTCTGTTCTTATTTCTTTAGGAATATTTTAATGTGCCTTCAATTATGCTTCACGTCAATGACATTTCCATTGCAGGCAAATCCAGTTGATGAACAGATGATAGAGTTCAGCGGCATAACTTTTAAGGTTGATGATCACGTCAACCTTTGGAGGCGGCATAAACGGGTTGCGAAAGGCATTCTACAGGTTGTCACGAGAAACGCTCACACCCACTTCTTGAGGCACCCAAGAAATTGTGTGAGAGTCAGCATTGTTGAGGCCATTGATGGTCGATGCCACATACCTTTTCCCATGCCTGGCGTAGATACCATCGCAGAGTGTGTGGGTGGCTTTGTCATATGGTAGCTTGCGGAGATGAAGCATTATGTTCCAGAGGTACACATAAACGATATGTTGTTGTATATATATCATATTGCGTATATTGTTTCCATGCGTACGTTAACTCCCATTAATTGTTTGCTATAGGGTGAAGCTATTAAACTTGACACGGACAAAGCACAGAGTACGAAGAAATCTTTTGTTTCACGTTCATCATCTGCGAGGGTTCATGGATCTAGAATCACCCCCCCTCCCCGAAATACACAAGGACCCTAAGAAACGTGCCATATTTTACGTAGGCCTGAACTCGATTGCAAGGAATAGGCAGCGTAGGAATTGATGAGACAGGCTCCAAATACTGATTCTGCTCTGTGGGTTTAAATATTTCAATATTGAACAATTGTGGTGTAGAGATACACCATTTGCATATGTTTCAACACTATGGTGTTATACATTTGATATGAGACTTTTCATGGGCTTCTTTAATTATTTTATTATTGTATAATTATGTTGAACATATAGGCATATATACTTATTTCATGTCATTGGAACAAATAATTGTTATCCATTTCATATTAGACTTTAAGAAAAACAGTCTTGTTCACTATCTATTAATATGTTTGGAACACAAATTTTACATGACTCTTGTGTTGTCCCCTCTGGCATGTGTTGGCATTAATGTCAAAGCAATAAGACAATAAGATATTCTTGATTGGTAAACAAGTCAATATTGGTTTGGTAATTCAGTTCATGGTCTCTTCATTTCAGTTCTTTGATAATCACTTGACTTGGCATACAAGTGTTTTTCAACTCTAGTACACTGCATATTGTTTCATGTTCACTCATCTTGCATATTGTGATAAGGATCTAAAATTGTGACTATATGCAAATAGAATTATATGAGTTGAAACAGTTATGAAGACAGTTTTTCTCCTCATGTTCATTTATTTAACATATGTCATTTAGTTATAAAGTTGTTGTAAGATTATGTTATCTTGTAAATATTTCAGCTTTTCGGTTTGTATAATGTTCAGTCTCTGCGATCTGGTTATGGTCTTTATGTTCATACATGTTAAAAATCATCAAACATGCTTCATAACTAAATTTCTCTAGAGCTTGCACTTTACATTTGGTTATTAATGGTAAAGTGGTTGGTATGGGAACAATTGATGCCACCATTTATCAATAAATTTGAGATTTTTTTTTTTTAAAACAATCCATGAGGTACGGGATTTGAAACCCATCAAGTGTCGGTAATCTAGTTTTGGATTGTGATAATCCATACAAGTGGATAGAATGATATACTAATATTTAAAATGCACCATTTGTAATGCATATTATATATATATAACTACCTAAAAAATATTGTTGGGTCTCAATCCTCGAAACATAGAAATAAGGACTATCCATGACTCACTCACAAGATCAAATCAACTTCCGAATTAACAAGTTCTATGCCTCAAGAAAAGAATTATGAAAATCAGACTAATGTCAACAATTGCAAAGGTGATTACAATAGGCCCATCAAAATATCTCAATCAAGTAATGCAAGCTGTGAGAAATGAATGTTTTGAAGTTCCTGTTGTACTCTTTTAACAACACCTACTTCGAGCAAAACACTCTTTTTCAATATCTACCCATATGTTTCCAACACAAAATTCACATAACAGTAGCATCATGGAAAACATAGTGGGTTGTGGCTCACTTATTATTTTTTTCCTGGAATGTAACAAAATAATGTTTTCAACTTCCCTTTCTTTAAGAAAATCAGTCTTGCTCACTACCTGTTCATATGATTCCAAAAAAAAAATTACTTGAATGTTGCGGTATGGAAAACACAATGGGTTGTCCCTGACTCTTGTTCGATCTCTGCCCAACACATTATTCACATAACAGTTGCATCATGGAAAGCACAGTGGGTTGTGCCTCACTTTTTTTTTTTTTGGACTGTAACAAAATAGTCTTTTAAACTTCAGTTTCTTGTTTTATGACACCCCTTACTCTAGAAAAAACAGTAAGAAGACAGTAGCTGGTGTTATGCACATAGTAAGAGGACAATGTATTGAATCTGACCTTCATAATTTTTTAGAACCCTTGCTTTCAACAAAACACTCTTGTTAGATCACTACCCAACACATTATTCACATAACAGTAGCATCATGGAAAGCACAGTGGGTTGTGCCTCACTTATTTTCTTTTCTAGACTATAACAAGAATAGTCTTTTCAACTTCAGTTTTCTTGTTTTATGACACCCCTTACTTAAAGAAAAATAGTAAGAAGACAACAACTAGTGTTATGCACACAGTAAGAAGACAAGAAAAGTTGCAAATTTTGATATTCCATTTCAATATCCTTGTACATTTTGATGAGAAGATGCACAAGAAAAGTTACAGAATGGAAAACACAAACTATAACAAAATAGTGTATTCAAGTTCACCGTCAAATTTTATAATAACAATACACATCAATTGGTGAAATGTAAAAATATTTCGCATCAATATTACACAATCTAAACAAAATTACAATGCACATTTAATACTGGTCACACTAAAGATTGTGTCAACCATTTATGAACAGGTATAATCTCTGTGTTCTCAGCATCTGGAAGCATTTGTCACACTTTGATTGTCAAGGTGGAATTGACAGCATACAATGTTGGCACCTCGTAATTCTCATGTAGCAGCCTGAAGGAGGACCTGACACGGTGGATCTCAAACCTAACAATGTGGTTGAATTTCAACACGGCCAACAACCATTCCTCCACAGGACCTTTGTGATTACTAATCATAGATTCCCCCTTGAGGAATCTCATAAACCTCATGCTCAGCTGATCTATAAGATTGTGCCTCTGTATGATAACTGTTGGTCTAATGCACACCTTCCATATGCATCCAGCTAGGAAAAGGTCTCGAATTTCTCAGTAAACAGACATTGGCCAATCACATAAATTGACAATCTCTATTTGTAGATTGTAATATTGAACATCCATGCCCATATGCGCCCAAACTCCAAAGACACTGTTGAAGAAGTGAGCATAATTATCATATTGCAAATCTGTGCGGTTTGGACCTTTTCTATTAATTCTCGTTAAATCTTTTCCCGCAACCTGTACAGGAGGTTGAGTTCCTCGATTCGAGCAAGAATATTGCATGGTAGATACGGGTGGTAGTTCATCAACCAACTAGCCACCCATGCTCAAGAACTATGAGACATCTTCTATAGGAATGCAACAACAGGTTGTAAAATTCCTGAAATGAAAGACAAAACAACTATTTTAGACTATAGACCTGCATTCTCTAATTAGAAGGACATTGTCAATGCAATGGAAACAGTGAAAACATAAGCGAGCAAAGTGGACTTATTTAGATAATGTATGCACTAAAGATATTGTACCTATTGTTTGAACTGAACGAGGTGACACATGCAGTATGTCCAAAGGGCATATGGCAACGCACGATTCGAACAGTGGGAAGAACAATGCCTGAAAGGAAAGAGAACAAAAATTTGAGCACATACAACATTCTCTAATTAGAAACACAAGAAACAGCTAGTAAAAAATATTGAAAGCGAAAGAAAACTTTTCATAACTAAGTAACTATGTATGGATGGTGTCTTTTCCAACATGGAAAATAATTTGAGCATTTTATTTCTTGCAATGACATGAGTTGAAGTAATGAATTGTACAAAATATATTTCTATTACAAACACAAGATGCAAATGATCACAATTGGAGGGTGGAAAACACAGTGGGTTCTGCCTGACATTTTTATTTTCTGCAGACTGTAACAGCGAAGAAGAGCTTGTTTGAAGTGTTTGTTCCATAAGGTATTTTCTGTTCCAGAAACCCATTTGTGCCAATTTTTACATACCAGAAATTAAGATGCTATTGTTTTGAAAAGAATGCTTGAAAACATGACTCTACCGCTGGAAATGCACTCAATTAGCCAAAATCTAGAAAGGAGCGGGTCTTAAATCATCATCTACTTTTACAAATACAAAGGCTCAAAGCAACATTGATCTACTAAACCCTTACTTTATGCACAAAAAAAGCTCTATCAAACGAGGCTTTAATAGAATACTGTATTCCAAACCTTCCCATGCTCTACCACCATGAAACATGTTTAGAAATGTCTGCCCATGCTTTAGCAACATACTTTCAGCCCCTTTGAATGCACTTTCCTCAGTTACCAACTTGTACGCATCCTTTTTCATTGGAAATCTTCTATATTTTATAAAGATCAGCAACCAAACATTCAATGGTTCGCTTCCCCTACATGATTCAACAAATACACTTCTTAAATTATATAACGTCATACCAAAAAATGGACTTATGTAAGCAAACTTATAAAATTTGAACCATACCTTCCATTGGGTTTACACCCACAAAAGACAATCACCGATGAGGACTCCTTTCTTGAGCTTGGAATGCTGAAGTGAACAAAAAAATCCATAAACGAAATCATAAAGCTCATGGCATGTTACAAGCACATACTGGAAAAAGGAATCTGTAATACCATTTCCTATTACAATAAAGATATTGAAATGGGTTTTTCTCATACTCACCCGTATTAGATGTTGTATCCTCTGCCACATCCATAGCACTTGCACCTGAAGTCTGACATTGCATATTGACATTCAAATTAAAACTATTGTTCACGGACAATGGAAAGGAGTCATCTAAAGGGGTTCGATGATCTTACTGTTGTGTGGAATGCTTCGTACACCGGGTTGGACGTCGACGACGATCCCTGGTTGCACTAAACCATGGACGCATGTGAATGGTGCTACTTGCAACTTGATCAGGATCCATAATGAATTCAAATAGAAATGCATTTGATTGTTGTAGGTCCTCTACAAACCTATCCATGCATTTTACATATGACTGCACCTGCTGTAGAGATTGTGGCGGTGTACGCATCACTTTCTTCAAGAGCTCGTTAGTGTCATTCCAAAGAGACATTGTCACCACATGTTCATCATATACATGAGTCATAGAAGGAGCTTGCACAGGGGTTAGAAAATTAGGGTTGTTTTCTTGTACGGCCCCCTATGACAATGTCTCATTGAAATCTATGTTTGAATCAATTGGTTGACCTCCCCCGTTTAAATGAGGACCCAAAAGAAATTTTTATTAGGCTGTAGAAAATGCAAAACACAATTGACTCCAATAAAGTAATGCAATTCGAATTGAAATTCACTTACCATGGACCACCCCTTCAATGGGAGATGATGTTTTAATCAAGTGAGCAACCTTGACGACATGTTTGCAAGTGTTCCCCTCCAAACTCCAAGGGCAGTCACAAACAAAAAGGTGCTCCCCAAATTTCCGAACAAGGTAATGCATTGACCTACATTCACTTTTCACCCAGTACCGTCTAGGATCTATTTCATCAGGAATACAGTCATCGTCTGAAATTGCCTTGGCCCACTCCACACTAGATCGCATATTTAAATATTTTTTGTTCTTCAGAAAACCATAATGCTGCAACTTTTCCTTTTGCCTATAGAATGGTTCCATTTTATACACGAGTGTGTAATACAAATAGTCCATTCTCCTATTGCATTTTTGTAAACGGTCGCACAAGTACCGATTTTTTAGTACACAATGGTATGACTCAATGGCTACATTCGTATCCTGGTTGGTATGTGGGAATAGTCTGCAATTGTTTGCCCACATGGCTGCGAACAAAAACATCCAATAGTCAAGTAAGCCACAATGTATTAGACGTGACATCAAAGAATTTGAATCATGCGAGGTGATGAAAATTGTCAACTGACCAATTCGACCTTCTTCTTTGCACCAAGTCTTCTTGAAGTACTCTAAGAATCGGGCCTGATCATTGAACTCCTCAAAGAAAGAGTTCAATAGCTGAGTGACGCAACCTTTGGTGTCAATGATTGCCATCATGATTGTGCCAAGACTGCAAAAGATGTCCATTTCCCTTTCCTTGGCTGCATACTTGTATACATTCTTTAGCCAATCCCTTTTGACATGCCAAAGGCATAGAAGCACACGACATTGAAAAACAGCCCTAATAGACAATACAAACGATATTGTTTACCGCTCAAATGCATAAGAAAGTGGCATTGAAAATGAATAGCAAATGAGAAAGGTGCACAAATGAAGAAAGGGATGCACATACTGTATGGCTTGGATCTCTACAGTTGCATCATCGGTCAAAAATGAATTGATTCTCCAGTCGGGCCTGGCTCTTCTTCCACGTTTGAGCAATACGCGTAGCCACACAGAGATGTCCTCAATCTTGTTTTGTGAGGAGACTACCCACGCAACCGGCACACCACTCTGTTGCTCATCGAAAACGAGGAGTATACAATGGGTACTATAGAGAGAACAACTCGGCGTGAGCATTGTGAAGTTTACAGCCAGTAAGATCATTGAAAACACGATGAACTATTTGTCAATGTTTGTAAGGCCTCACCTCATATTTGTTAGTTGCAAACATGGAATCTGTCGAGATGACTGAATTTTGCAAGCAGCTAACCATCCTATCCAACATCCATGGAGTCTGAACCCTGATAACAAAAGGCATATTGTTCCCATCGGGCCGTTGAAAGTAGAAGAAGTTTTCAAAGTCTTCTCCACTCCATAATAGGATACTTGTGGAATCAACTTTGTGTTTTTGTACGTGAGTACAATGCACCTTTCGCCACGCATTCATTACATCCTTTCTTGTAAGGAATTGATCTCTCTTGGACATCATGCCACATAACAGAGGATTGCTGATGTGTCTATCCATTATTGCATTGACACTGACATCCATGAGCAAAAGGCTTTCAATATAGCTTTTGCACTCTATGGATAGATTAGCGAAAAACATAGAATGCTTCTCTCCACTTGTGTCATGAATGCCATGGCAAAATTCACCATTTTTATCTACGAGGAACATTTCTTTGTAGATAATATAGGCAACATCGGGTTTGCCTTCCATAACATTTACCATGAAGTGGTATTGACAACCTCGCTTTTGTATAAATGTTTTATGTGGTTTCTTCTCTGGTGGAGGCTAGCTTCTATTATCTTTAGGACCGTATTGACACCAGTAGCTGCAAGAAAGGCATCATCTCATCATGTTCAACCAAGAGAGTAAAATATTATTCGGCCATAGAAACGAATGTCGATATATACAAACCTCTTATAAAAAATTGTTTTACTATGAGTTTTGTCGTAGATGGCACAGGAGGTCGTAGGTTCTCTTATTTTCTTGTCCAAAAATTTTGTGTATACACCTTCAACGTACATTTCACCATGAATGAACTGATCAAGTCTTGTAAGAGGAATTGCTGCAACAAGGTCAAGGACTTTATCCTTGTTCACGAAAATAGTAGCCCATTCCAAATCGAAAGACAAAAAAGGAGAGCCTCCATTTTGTACATCTTGCACCTCCAATTCATCTAGCTTCTTCCATTTCAAACCTCTCTCCATTCTAGGAAATCACAACATTGGACGAACACTTAAAATTAGTGTGGATTGTGTGAAGAGGGAAAAAATCATTCATTAAAACATAGATAAAATGTGCTTGCATTGCTCTCACCCACGTAAAATCAATAGGACGTTTTGGCTTCAACCGAGGAAAATTAAAGGTGATAGATTCAATCGAGCTATGCATAAAATATAACACAAACACATGTTGGAAATTAGACAGTCGAACAACCCAAACAGTGTGTTTTCCGAATAACAATTGTTTTCTGCACTTTTCTTTCAATCATGCAAAATTCAAACACAACAATGGAATAGGTGTTAAGAACCAAGCAACCTACCATGAGACAACCCTTGATGGTTGAACATGGACATTCAAATAAATGAAACCCAACACTGTGTTTTCTGAATCACAATAATTTTCTGTACTTTTCTTTCAATCATGTGATTTACAAATACAACAATGGAATCTGTGATTTTGAATACATTCATATGGTTTTCTAACATTCCATGTTTCAAACCGGGAGGTGTTAAGAAGAAAGAAACCCACCATGAGACAACCCTTCACATTTAAACATGGACATTCAAATAACTGAAACCCAACACTGTCTTTTCCAAATCACTTTTTTTTTTTCCAATTGATTTTGTCAATCATGCAAAAGTTAAACACAACAATGGAATGTGTGATTTGGAAGACAGACATACTGTATTGTAACATTCCATATTGTAAAACCTTGGGTTTTAAGAAACAAGCAACCCACCATGACACAACCCCCTACATTTAAACAAGGAGATTCAAATAACTGGAACCCAGCATCGTGTTTCCCATTCAGAATTATTTTGTGGAGTTTTCTTATCAATCAACTGAAATTTATACACAACAATGGAATGTGTGATTTGGAAGATAGTCATACTATATTGTAACATTCCATATTGAGACAAGGAAAGATAAAAACAACAAACTAATTTGACAAGATGATTTCTTTTAGAATTCACAAATTCAGCAAATATAACATCAACACTATTCAACTCAGAAAATATCATATTGAAGAATGATCATAGAAGCACAAAGACATTTGTGATCAAGAAAATATTTACAAACTAAAGGATTCAATCTTATTTCCTTTTTTCTCAATACAAAATATGGGTTGAAAGGCTCCATGGCTGCATAACAGACACTGTTTCCATTACACCCTACGAAATTGGTCACTATTCATAATTACAAAATTTACATGCATGTAAATTCAAGATTAAGTTTTAGTCGATAGAAAACAAGTTCACTAAACATCCAGAGGAAGCGGACCCTGTAAAATCTCCACAAGCATTTCATTAAGCAAATTATTAAATTCCACTCGCTCTTCCTCTCTATCTAGGACAGAGATCACCCTCCAATATTCAGCATAGCTGGAATTTTCCTTCCATGCAAGCGAACGTAGCTCAGAAACAATGTCGAGTTGTTCCTCCTCGAGCCAAATTAGATTAGGCTAAATGATTAGAACTGGCTCGTTTTTGGGTTCCACAACTTCACCAGGAAGCACCATGTCGAACAAAAACTTGGGATCAAAATTATGCCACCTTAACAAAAACGTGGGTGTTAAGAAACAAGCAACCGACCATAACAAAACCCTTTACATTTCAAGTGGATGATTAAAATAACTAAAACCTAGCACTGTGTTTCCCATTCAGAATTATTTTTTGCAGTTTCTTTTTTCAATGGTGTGAAATTGAAACACAACAATGGAATGTGTGATTTTGAAGACATTCGATCAACCAAAATACTCCACATTCTGTTTCTCAAATTTAAAGACAAAGAACTTGTAAAACCCTCTACATTAAAACAAGGAGATTAAAAAAAATGAAACCTAGCATTGTGTTTCCCATTGAGAATAATTTTGGACAGTTTTTTTATTGAGACCCAGCACTGCGTTTCCCATTCAAAATTATTATTTGCAGTTTCTTTTTTCAATGGTGCGAAATTGAAACATAACAATGGAATGTGTAATTTTGAAGACATTCGAGCAACCGAAATACCCCACATTCTATTTCCTAAATTTAAAAGACAAAGAACTTGTAAAACCCTCTACATTAAAACAAGGAGATTAAAAAAAATGAAACCCAACACTCTGTTGCCCATTGAGAATAATTTTGGACAGTTTTTTAATTGAAACCTAGCACTGTGTTTTCCATTCAGAATTATTATTTGCAGTTTCTTTTTTCAATGGTGCAAAATTGAAACACAACAATGGAATGTGTGATTTTGAAGACATTCGAGCAATCGAAATACTCGACATTCTGTTTCCCAAATTTCAAAGACAAAGAACTTGTAAAACCCTCTACATTAAAACAAGGAGATTCAAAAAAATGAAACCCAGCACTGTGTTTCCCATTGAGAATAATTTTGTACAGTTTTTTTATTCAGACCCAGCACTACGTTTCCCATTCAGAATTATTTTTTGCAGTTTCTTTTTTCAATGGTCCGAAATTGAAACACAATAATGGAATGTGTGATTTTGAAGACATTCGAGCAACCGAAATACTCCACATTCTGTTTCCTAAATTTCAAAGAAAAAGAACTTGTAAAACCCTCTACATTAAAACAAGGAGATTGAAAAAAATGAAACCCAACACTGTGTTTCCCATTGAGAATAATTTTGGACAGTTTTTTTATTGAAACCCAGCACTACGTTTCCCATTCAGAATTATTATTTGCAGTTTCTTTTTTCAATGGTGTGAAATTGAAACACAACAATGGAATGTGTGATTTTGAAGACATTTGAGCAACCGAAATACTCCACATTCTGTTTCCCAAATTTCAAAGACAAAGAACTTGTAAAACCCTCTACATTAAAACAAGGAGATTCAAAAAAAAGAAACCCAACACTGTGTTTCCCATTGAGAATAATTTTGTACAGTTTTTTTATTGAGACCCAGCACTGCATTTCCCATTCAGAATTATTTTTTGCAGTTTATTTTTTCAATGGTGCCAAATTGAAACACAGCAATGGAATGTGTGATTTTGAAGACATTCAAGCAACTGAAATACTCCATATTTTGTTTCCCAAATTTCAAAGACAAATAACTTGTAAAACCCTCTACATTAAAATAAGGAGATTAAAAAAAATGAAACCCAGTACTGTGTTTCCCATTGAGAATAATTTTGGACAGTTTTTTTTATTGAAACCTAGCACTGCGTTTCCCATTCAAAATTATGTTTTGCAGTTTCTTTTTTCAATGGTGCAAAATTGAAACACAACAATGGAATGTGTGATTTTGAAGACATTCGAGCAACCAAAATACTCCACATTCTATTTCCCAAATTTTAAAAACAAAGAACTTGTAAAATCCTCTACATTAAAACAAGGAGATTCAAAAAAATGAAACACAGCACTATGTTTCCCATTGAGAATAATTTTGTACAGTTTTTTTATGGAGACCCAACACTACATTTCCCATTTAGAATTATTTTTTGCAGTTTCTTTTTTCAATGGTGCCAAATTGAAACACAGCAATGAAATGTGTGATTTTGAAGACATTCAAGCAACTGAAATACTCCACATTCTATTCCCCAAATTTCAAAGACAAATAACTTGTAAAACCCTCTACATTAAAACAAGGAGATTAAAAAAAATGAAACCCAGCACTGTGTTTCCCATTGAGAATAATTTTGGACAAATTTTTTTATTGAAACCCAGCACTGCGTTTCCCATTCAAAATTATTTTTTGCAGTTTTATTTTTTCAATGCTGCGAAATTGAAACACAACAATGGAATGTGTGATTTTGAAGACATTCGAGCAACCGAAATACTCCACATTCTGTTTCCCAAATTTTAAAAACAAAGAACTTGTAAAACCCTCTACATTAAAACAAGGAGATTCAAAAAAATGAAACCCAGCACTGTGTTTCCCATTGAGAATAATTTTGGATAGTTTTTTTTATTGAAACCCAGCATTGCGTTTTCCATTCAAAATTATTTTTTGCAGTTTCTTTTTTCAATGGTGCAAAATTAAAACACAACAATGGAATGTGTGATTTTGAAGACATTCGAGCAACCGAAATACTCCACATTCTGTTTCCCAAATTTCAAAAACAAAGAACTTGTAAAACCCTCTACATTAAAACAAGGAGATTCAAAAAAATGAAATCCAGCACTTTGTTTCCCATTGAGAATAATTTTGTACAGTTTTTTATTGAAACCCAGCACTGTGTTTCCCATTCAGAATTATTTTTTGCAGTTTCTTTTTTCAATAGAGTGAAATTGAAACACAACAATGGAATGTGTGATTTTGAAGACATTCGAACAACTGAAATACTCCACATTATGTTTCCCAAATTTCAAACACAAAGAACTTGTAAAACCCTCTGCTTGCAACAAAATTACCCCTCACCTCGATTTCATGTGTATTCTCCTCCAAATCCTCCACGTGCACTCCACACTTCAGCTAATTTGGTCGGTATTCTCCTCGAATTCGTGCACGTGCTCTTAGACCTTCAGCTTTCCTTTTCAACGTGCAGACAGGAAACAAATAGTATTTTCGCCTTGCTTTCTCCAAATAGAAAAGGCCCACATCATTCCCTTTCACTTTTCTCGCGCCGCACAAGAAACTTGCCAACGAAGCTAACCCGCCCACTTTTTGCGCCTGACAACGGGCAGGAAAACGCACCTAATGGCGCCGTTAACTATTGCCTGACCGTAGATTGGACATTTCATCCCCTCCACCGGTTTCATGCGTCTGGCGGGCCCCGCACTACGACGGTCTCGTCATGTTATGTATGTATCTATGTATGTTCATGTGTATGTTTTTCATGCGTTTTTCGATGTACATAGATGAGTTTTGTCTAGCTATCCAATTGAAATAACATTATTATAATTTAAAATAAAATCACTTTACGACTTAAATGGTATATACTATTTTTTAATTTTATATCTATATTTTTAAAACAAAATTGCTTTCAAGAAGAACATGATCAAGATTGGTATATACTATTTTTTAATTTTATATCTATATTTTCAAAACAAAATTGATTTCAAGAAGAACATGATCAAGATCATTTAAAATTTAAGAGTGTTTTCAATATTTTAAAAAATAAAAAATCTTTTTTTTATATATTAATATAATAATTTTTTAAATAATTTTCATATCAATTTTTTATATCATTTTTAATTTTTACTATTGTTTATTTTATTTATTTAATTTAACATATAATTTAATTTTATAAATAATTTATAATTTAAAAAATAATATATTGTATTGTAGTATTTATGAGAAGATTGCAATTATTAATAAATATGATTAATTTTTCTTGTCTTACATTCAAATTTTTTAATATATCTTAAGTTTCTACAATTTTCTTTTATCTTTATTTATGTTTATATTTGAACGAAAATTTTGTTTATATTTAAGATTTTTATTAATTTTTACAATAAATTTAGTTGGCTATTAGCCACTAGGTCTATTGTTCATCATTTATACAAAAGACAGATGAAATATTGAGCCATAAGAACTACTAATTGTTATATTCAATTAATATTGTGCATATAAATTTGGTTTAATCCATATATACCTAGCCAAACCCACATAGATATCATACCATACCTACCAATACCCCTAAACCCTATAGTTTTAAACCACCATCAACCTATTAAAAATGGACACAAAAAGGAGACATTATTTTATTTGAGGCCAAGCCAAATTACAAAGGCCTCAAAACACCATCCTTGACCTATTTCATACATTTACCACAAGGCATAACATTATCAGTAGACAAGACTTCAACAAAATCATTTGAATCATCTTCATCAAAGCAGTCCAAAAAGGTTGAAATGGCATTGATAGGAAGGTTAGCTTTCATATGTTTAGCAATTTCCTCAACCACCCATTGCAAACGCATTTGTCACCTCTTCATTGCATGAAAGTGATCCAACAAATGCTTAAAGTAGACTTCTAACGAATGCACAACATTTTAAATTTTGTCATGAAGAAGAAAGGACCCCCCAATATTAGAGAACATAGATGTACAATTTAGTTTCTAGGCCACATCAAAAAAAAAATCTCAATCTCAATGTATGACTAAGATCTAATAGAAGGTTAAATATTTGATTAGGTGTACATATAATAATACAATTAAATTATTTGTTTTTGGTAAAACGATGTTTTTAATATCTAATTTGACTTGGAGCGTTCATTCGCACTCACTTGTATTGGCCGCTTAGTCAAATCTTTTGTCTTATTTTCTTACATGCATTATGACGTATACCTGTCGAACAATAGAAAAGTTTATGAAATATTAGTCTATCGACTTTCACATGCAAATGATTCGATTTTCATAAAGATAACACATTAACAGATTTAATTGAATTGTCCAAGATTGTGCATTTACAGTGTGTAATGTAGAATTTATCATTAAAGATTAAAAAGTACCAAAAAAATAATAAGAAGAAATTAGGTATTAGCAAGTGTAAATGATTAAGTTAATGCGACATGAATATCGGATGCTTGAACACTAATTTAAATTTGCTAATAAATATATTTTTAAATATAAGATAATACATAAATTTGATATCAAAAGTGTATATAAATTTTAAAAAAATTAATAATATATTTTTAATAACAATCTATAAAAACAAATGAAAGATTTTTTCTATAACCCAAATAAAATGAATAAAGAGTAAACATAATAGAGAATATCGCTCATATTTCTTACTTAATCGTAATATCAATTTATTTTTCAACTAAAGATCTAGTCTTTTTTATTCTTATTCAATCCTTCTTGACTGGGATTTAAACTGTTTCTCTTTAAGCTAATTATTCTTATTCAATCCGACTTTGACTGGGATTCGATCCTTCTTGACTGGGATTTAAACTGCTACAGGTACTCGTTACTCCTGTTTGTAATGTTCTGTTCTCATTTTTAATTTAATTTAGTTTTCCGATAAAAAAATAAATAAAATAAAATTATCTACCGACTTTGACCTATACACCTAAAACAGAATTTAATAGAAATGTCTGACAAATGAGCGTGAAGGTCGGTCAGCCAATTGCAGTCAAATATGTATTCCATAAGTCATGGCATCCAAGGTTTGCTTTGGAAATCCTCTAACTGGCGAAAATGGCGACTGCTGGTGGGGAGAACAGAAAAGTGACAACGATAGTGTTGTTAACAGTATTGATAATATGTAGCAGAGCTATGTGTGAATTAACGCCCTGCAGAAACAAAGATTCGGAAGCCCTTCTGAATTTCAAGAAACACTTCGTAGGAGATAATGTCAAAATATTGCGTTCATGGATTAAGTCTGTGAGTTGCTGCCTGTGGAGTGGAGTTATATGCAACGCCAGCACAGGGCTTATAACGTCCGTCGCACTCAATTTCTCAATTGTTGACGATTCAGCAGCAAGCCCCAGCACAAGTATTGCTGAGTTTGCTCATATTCACAGTTTAAGCTCTCTGCAAATTCATGGAAAATTGTTCTATGGCTTTATACCTCCGGAACTCTGCGGGTTAAGGAATCTCACACGGCTCAGACTATCGTTATGTGGACTGTCTGGTTCCATTCCGAACAAGATCCATCAGCTTCAAGGTCTACAGCATCTAGATCTCTCCAGTAATAACTTGTCAGGATCCATGCCTTCTTCTGTTGCATATCTAAGAAATCTCAGAAGCCTGCATCTCGATGACAACTATCTCAGTGGCCAACTTCCTGAGGCCATATCCAACCTTACTCTCTTGCAAAACCTCAGCATTGCGAGGAATCTCATAAGCGGTCCTCTACCGGCCTCGATGGGACAGATGGGCAATCTGAAGAAGCTAGATCTCTCAGAAAATAAAGTCACAGGCTCCATTCCTGGAGAGCTAGGCAATCTATCCCTGTTGGAATATCTCAATCTCTTCCGGAATTCTATTACAGGACCCATTCCCTGGACGCTTGGTAAGCTGTCGCTTCTTAAATTCTTGTATCTTTCAGAAAATGCCCTAACCAGTTCAATACCAGAGTCCCTAGGTAATCTTTCCAATGTGCAGAGAATATATCTAGGCGACAATAAACTGAGCGGTCCCATTCCCTCTACTCTAGGAATGCTACAACAACTTGTATGGTTGAACATCTCTTCCAACTCTCTGAATGGGTCGATTCCGGCGGCTTTCGGTGATATGAAAAATCTTATGCTACTTGATCTGGGCGACAACCAGCTATCTGGCGGAATTCCCGATGCTCTGGGAGATGCATCGTCTCTGATGCTGTTGTTTCTGGATCAGAATCTTTTGACAGATGAGGGAAGTGAAACATGGATACCCAAATTCCAGCTAATACACTTGCTATTGAATGCCAACGATATCAGCGGAGCTATACCGCCATGGATATCCACTCAATACGACATTATTCTCATAGACATAAGCGAAAACCAACTTTGGGGCGACCTTCCCTCATGGATTTCATCTCTAGAGAAGCTTCAGTATATCAGCGTTGCGCAAAATATGATGGGTGGAGTCATTCCGCCTGAATTGTTCAATTCGCAGTCCATGGTGTTCTTAGATTTATCGCAGAATATCTTGACAGGATCAATCCCGCCAGAGATAGGCAACTGCACTCTGCTCAGATTCCTCAATATTTCCACAAACAGACTCGGCGGTCACATACCGTCCTCAATAACAAGGCTATCAAGGCTGGAGATGCTGGATGTCTCGAAAACCCAGCTGACGGGCATTCTTCCACACGATTTGGCTAATTGCACAGCTCTGAATCTGGTTAACGCCGGGTACAATCTTCTATCCGGAGCTATTCCCAGTAATTTGGGAACCCTCGAAAATCTCAACTATTTGATGCTTCCAGAAAACAAATTCACAGGAAATATTGCAGCGGCTGTGCACAACCTATCTGGGCTTCTGGTCCTTGATTTTGGGGCAAATTTATTGACAGGAAAGTTTCCAGACAGAGTTCTGGACTTCCTCAACTTGACCGTCTTGATTCTTCGGCAAAACATGCTGTGGGGAACCGTTCCTGTAGGAATATCCTGCCTATCTAAGCTGGAAGTTCTGGATCTGTCAAGCAATAGATTTCATGGAGAAATACCGTCACAACTGGGAAGTATCTTGGGCATGCAGTATTCTTCCGGCATATATCTTCCACCCAAAAGAACAAGCTACTTTTTCTACAATATCGACATAAACCTCAACTACAAGGGCAAGTTCAGGGAGCTGAAGCGACTTGGGTATAAACTGTTGGATTTCTCAGATAACAAATTTACAGGAGAGATTCCATCGTCAATAGGCTCTCTGCATGGGCTTTTCTCTGTGAACATATCGTGGAACAACATTAGTGGCCAAATCCCGGAAAGTTTTGGGAATCTAGTTTTCTTGGAAAACCTGGATCTTTCCCACAACCAGCTATCGGGAAAGATCCCCTCCACCCTCGGATTTATCTCAACTTTGGCAAAGTTTAACGTGTCATGTAATAAGCTGTCTGGGAGAATTCCCACAGGCGCTCAGATTTTAACATTTGATGCAGACGCATTCGGCAGCAACAGTGGTCTCTGTGGAGCACCGCTAGCGAAGCCATGTTCCAACATGTCATCACCACCATTTCCTCTTCCTTCCTCAAAAACAGAACATAATGAAGACCACAAATGGGAATTTTTTACAGGCATGGGTATAGGTTATCTTATGGGAGCTGGCTTACTGTTAATGGGAATCTTTATGTCCAAAAGATTGAGAAATTTGATGTTGGGGAGTCCAGTTAAAAGGGTTTCAACTTACGGAGTATACAGATACCCCCAATGAATGAGGTAAAACAGGATCACCCTAGTTTACTTCCATGGTTGAGGTAATAACCAGTCATTGTAAAATGGAGTTTCTTTTAATCTGTGGAGTGGGTTTTTGTTTTCAATAGGAGTAGGAATACAATGTTATGGATTATAGAGTAGAATCATCTAAACAAGTAAATGAAACGTATATATGGATTAGTTATTTTTCTAAACCATCTTACCCCTCTTTTTTTTGTTCCGAAAAACATGAATACTATAAATTAGCAATAGAATTTTAAAATCTAATTGTTGTGAGGCTTTTGATTTTGCAATTGTATGATTAAAGTTATGTTAGAGAAGATATTATATTCTGGACAGATTAAAGATGAGTATTTAAATTGTTATAATGTATTGTCTTTTTATATGAATATTATACAATGGGTTATAGTATATTTTTATCTTTTCGAAATAAGAGTTGCAAGAAATTGTGTGATTTCTAAGAATTTGGAATTTGATCATGATTAATTGATTGTTGAATTTTATTTGTATAAATATTAATGTTATATTATAAAAATGTTTAATCATTTTTAAAAATTGTTATCATGATTAATAATAAACAAAATAGAGAAACATAAATGTTATCATGATTAACAATAAACAAAATAGAGAAACATGATGTTCCCCCGCTTCTCCTATTCCTCTCACTCTCGTATGAGTTCAAATTATGTTTTCCCACTCAACGCATCTTCCCCTACCTACAATTTGGTTGTCGATTTGGTTTCTTCTCCTATGTTGGCAATTAAGAGTCCTTTGCCTCCTATAGTAGATGTGGTTTTGGGCACTTTGACTATTGCATTGGTTGTGCCTGCCCTTTTGGCTCCTATTGTGGACTCGATGTTGGGTCCTCTACCTCCTACGTTGGACGTGTCTACCCTTCTGGTTGGGCATGGCTCTGCTATGATGAAGGGTTCTTTGCCTCTATTTGGGGTGGAGGTGTTTACCCATCTAGTTGGGTTTGGTTCTATTCTAGACGTGTTTGGCTCTTTTCTTGATGTTGTGTGATCTAAGAAGGTGGTGGTGGGATTTGTTGCATGTCCATGAGTGCCTCTCCCCTATGCTAAGGTTGCCCTTGTGATCTCCTTCGAGAAGGAATTCATAGACTATATTGATTTCTTCTCTGACAAAGGCTTGACTTGCAAGTTTTCTCATTTGTGGCCTTCTCTTCCTAACCTGAATATCTAGATCTCCAAGCATTGGAATCCTTTAGTGGAGGGTCAGATAGAGATTTACCCTTCTGCTAGGGGTTCTTTGTTGTCTGTTTTATTTCTGTTGAGGGTAGACAAATTGTTTTAGATAATGGGTTTTGGGAATGGGATTCTCATATTCTCTCAATTCGGCCTTGGGTTCCTTCCTTTAACCCCTTGAAGGAATCCATTGATATTTTCCCTGTTTGGGTGAGATTGCTTTATCTCCCCTTACATTTCTGGTGTCCTCCACTTTTGAGGATATTGGTAATGCTCTTGATAGGTTCTTAAAGGTGGATCTTGCTTCAAGATCTTTACCCATACCTCCTTTGTGTGTATTTTGGTGCAAGTTGATTTGTCTTGTGCTTTACCTAGCGAGATTGTGCTTCAAGTTAATGGTTGGTCATGGACTCATCTTATGGATTATGAAGGAGTCTTGTTTCATTGCAAGTGCTATTTTATACTAGGCACTTGGCCTGTGACTGCCCTCGTGATTCTCATAAAGCATATTCTTCCACTTCGTGGAAGAATTCTCTTCCTAACCATATTACCATGTAGCCCAATGATGATTCTACTATTGTTAGTGATGATTTGGATTTTCCTCTTGTGTCTCCTCCTCCTCCTACACAGTTGAATAATAAGCTTAACACTCATTCTCCTATTTCTCTTGTGGTTCATGATGATCTGGTTTTGGATAAGGCAATTTCTTCTCCTCATGGTTCTCCCATTAGTTTTGTTTCTTCAGTTCAGCACTCTGAGGGGGATTCTCTCCCTTCTTTCCTAAAAGTTTCAAATTTGGTTAATGACTCTTCTTGGACAGTTGTACAATGTAGGAAGAAATGTCTTTCTAAAAAGGACTCCATTTTGCTTGACAAGCCTTTAGGGGCAAAGTTGTTGGGTTCAAGCTAGATGTCACTTGATTTATTTCTCTCTACTTTATTATTTTTGTGTTGATTCTATTATGTTTCGAGATCAAGGCCCTTTCACTTCTTTTATAATCAAAAACATTATATTGTTATTTATTTTACTAACTTAAATATATTTATAAATACATTTTAGTGATTTATGAAACACAACTATAAAATCATGTTCAAAGGATTAGAGATATTAAATAAATGTCTAAAAATATTAATTATACATTTTATTGGTTCTAAAGAGATGTTCATGTGTAAGGTGCTTGAAATAAAAAAAATTGTAGAGCACACATATTAGAGACAAAAAATTGATGTGAAGATTCCTATCAAGATATTATATTTCATGACATGAATTTAAAGTATCTCTATTGAAGTCTTCAGACAATTAAGAAATTTATTTTATGCTACAATTATTAACTCTTATTTTAGAAGGAAAAAATTATTTTTCTTCAAGAAAACCAAAATATATGAGTAAAGGCAAAGCCACATTGGACAAATATTTTTGTGTTAGGAGATTCCTTTAGATTGAAAAGCTATTATGGTTATTATTGTTCAGAATCTATATAATTAATATAATAAACCTTATTTTTTTAATGAAGGGTTAGAAATGGATGAGGACCCATTAAAATTTTAATTTATATGAGGACCTGTTACCGATAACATTAAAATTTCATTGTGTGTGAGGACCCATTTCACCAATAGCATTAACAATTAATTGTGTATGAAGAGGCATTTCACCAATATTATCATAACTCCATGCTAATCCTAATTCCATAATAATCTTGAAAATTACGTGTGTGTTTTATCAAGGTTCGATTCACCCAACATTTAAATGTATCATTTTATAGTTATGTGGGTATACGGTCAAAAATTGCACACCCTTATAATTTCAATTACACATTTGCATCCACTTTAGTGTCCACTCCCTTAGTATTTGTGTAGGCTCATCTTAGCCCTTGCATCATCCTCTTTCCCCTCAGGATTCTCAAAACCTCTTTTTAGTAGCTACCTTCTTATGTTAGCTTTGCATTAACTTTGTATTTTCCTCATTCCCATTGTTTTTTAGCATGATTTTTCTGTGCACTAGTGTGTTGTGCAAACGTCTGCACACTATGCTAGCATCATGTGATATTGAACGTTCAAATGACCATTTTTGAGCATTTTTCACTTGTCACCTGACCTTGGTCGGTAGAAATGGCTCGAGATGGTTTGTAACAGCTCAACAACCTTCTTTTCCCTCCTCTTCTCTCTTGTAAATCTATCTTTTCACTGCTCTCTTTCTCTCTTGGATATTCTCTCATTTCTTTTTCTCAAAATTGACCTCTCTCAAGGTTGCTACAGAAATCTCAAGCACTCACAATGTTCTCTACGACCCTCTTGGCTCTCAAGACCATTTCTCTCTCTCTTTTGGGCTTCCTCAAGCCTTGCTAGTAATATCTACTTGTCTTATGTCTTTAAGCATCTTGGAATTCACATCCCTTGCCTATGCATTTATCATCCTTTTATCTTTCTATACATCTATCTATCTAGTTGTTCATGGAGGTGGAAACACCAAAATGAGGGTTTGATTGAGGCAAGCCCCAAAATAGCCCCAACAATTTTCTTATTTCTATGTGTGCAGATATTACAGATTTTTCATTGTTGGAGGCTTCATTCATGGACCTCTTGTGAGTATTCCTCTCTTTTCTCTTTCTCTTATCATTTCCTTTTCATTTAGTCTAGCTTATATTTACCTCTGCTATTTCCCTATTATTTCCCACATTCTTAGATTTTTTAGCAAACATAACCGTTAGTAGGCTCTTAGTAGTTTTTTGTTATAAAATCAATTTTCAGTCTATTCAAGATTCCAACACATCATAGGGACATTCATGCACCATGCTACAATCCTTGGTCGAGAGCTTTCCAGTTCGTCCAGAGAGCCTCTATGGCCTACTCTTTTTATTTCTAAAACTCACATCCTTTAATTCTACATAAAACACAAATGAACATTCTTTCATCATTGCATCTTGTCACCTGAGCATTGATCCCTGAGGTAGTTGAGAGACATTTTCCCCTTGATATCGCATCATTTTGAGAGTGTCAAATTTCTTCCTCTATATTTTGGTGGACCTAACATGAACACTGCATAAATAAATAAATAAAAAGAACAAATCAAAGATTTTCCCTTCTAAGAAAAAATATCAAGGTGCTACCCCGAACCCCATTCCATGCCATCAAAGGGGATATGCATCGGCCTTTGGCCGACTTTTCTATATCTATATTTCAAAATAAACTTTCTATCTTTCTTCTTTTTATCTCTTTCCCAATTTGTTAAGAAACTTCAAGAAGTTATCTTGCAAGCATGTGGAAGTGAGCTATTTTCCCCTTTCTTATTATTCTTTATTGATCCCTCTTGAAATTCCTTCTACTTGTAAGGATATTTTGGCACAAGAGGATGAAATAATTGATACTTTACTTTAAAAAAACTTCACTTCCTCTTTATTCCAATGCACTCTCTTCTAGAGATGATGCATTAGTGAATGAGGAATCTTGTCCCACACTTGATGCCCCATACATCAATGTTGAGTATATTTCTTCAAATAATTCCTCTATAAGTCATAATGAATCTATAAATATAATCGAAGTCGTTGTCGCTCCTCAAAGGCCTAAGAGATTGATAATTTATGTGACTTCGGCTAGTCCTTACCCTAAAAGTATTTGTTCCATTCATGGGGTTCCTATTGAAATTGATACACCGGATCTTTAAATGAAATTCATGCAATCTAAGGCTCCCTCTTATATAAGCTCATGCTTATAATACTATAAGGAATCAATATAATCTTAATCAACCTACTTCTTTACCACATTCTCAACCAAGCCTTCCTCAAGCACCTAGACCAATAGCTAAGCAATCAAGTGAGTATGATCTTCTTAAGCAACTTCATGTTACTCCTACTAATCTATCTCACTTTGGGATTTTCTTCAGACTACTTTGATTTACTAGGGTATTCTTTAGGAAGCCTTACAAAAGATTATTTTTCCTTCTTCTACTAGGTTGATGGATGTTAATGCATTGATAGATCATATTTGTGTAGATTCACCAAATATTATGTTCCATCCACATGAACTCCCACCTCTAGAAGTGTAAAAGCAAATAGATCCTTTGATGATAATAGTTTACATTAATAATATCCTCATTAGGCATGCTCTCATTGATACCAATTCGACACTCAATGTATGTAGCATTGATTTATTACCTAAAATTAACTTTGATTCAATGTCCCTTACTACTTCTTCCTTATATATTTGTGGGTTCAATAATGTCAGTTGACAAGCGTTAGGTACAATAATATTTCCTTTAAGGTTGGGTCACATTACTATACCCACCTTGGTATATGTTATGTCAGGACCATTACCATATAATTTTATCTTGGGAAGGCCATGAATTCGTGATTCTAGAGCAGTTACTTCTATTTTTACATCATTTTATAAATTTTGTTGCTAATAATGAGGTGATCACAATCAAGGTTGACCTTGATGCTATAAACTTAAATGTGAGATTGCAGTTGTTGGTCAAACTTTGGTTGCACCTACTCTTAAAAATATTATCCCTTCAATATGTTGACATCTACTCCAGCAGTACCTATCACAAAGGATACTCTTGAGATAGATGTCCCTGAAGAAGATCCTCCCAAAGCAAGAAATCTTGAGTCTACTCCTACCTCTTCTTGTAAACTGCATGCATGTCTTCGTGATGATAAGGGATCCTTGAAATTCATTGAATCTTATGTCAATGAGTACAAAGTAGATTTGATCCACTTAAAAATCTCAAAAATATCATTAACACCCACTATCAAAGATGAGTATTCTTTTGTATCATGAGATAATGTGAACAACAATTCTAATGTCCTTAATGTTGATCCTCCCCCTTTTGAGGAGTTGCAATTACATTATAGTGTAGGATTCAATATTATATCTAAGTATAGGTACAAAGGAAATTGTCTCAAGTGCATGGAATAAGGAGTTAAGGTCCCTTTGCAACTGACACCGTGCTCTTTTATAAGGTTTTTAGGTTACAAGACTTCTCATTTGTTTCCATCCCCTCCTCCATTGGATGTTGTCCCTATGTCTTCTTCTTGTGATTAGTCAAACTTTTCTTCACAAGAGAAAGGGTTGCTTCTGACTCCTCATCCTGTATCTAAGAAAGAGCATATTTTTTGAAGCTTCTCAAAGACCACTTTATTACTCTTCCCCCTACACATAAGAAGTTTCACACATAATATAAAACAAAACTTTCTTTTTATTCTTGCCATAAAGTGCCTAGATATTCCACTAGTGAATGTAAGGCCTTAAAGGATAAAATACAAAAACTTCTTGACTCTAGTTCCATCAATCACTCTTACATCTATTGATACACCTATCTCTTCTTTGTATAAAAATTTATATTGAGGTTTACCTCTATCCTATTCATTCTATCTGATAAGGATATTCTCATGAGGTTCTTACAACTCCCCTCTATTGTGTTACTAACTGCTATGTGGCATTCATCTATTTTTGCTTGTTCATTGTCATTCATGATGGTACACTATGATGTGCAACCATACTTTCTCTATGGTAGTGACACAATAGTATCTAGCATGGTTATCCTCACTTGTACACTGAGGGCAAGGATAATGTGTTTTGGAGATGTGCATCCCTTTTCAAGATTTCATCTGCACTTCTCACTCTTAGCAAAACTCTATCAAAATTCCCGTGCATCTTGGATACTTGTAGCAGCAAAGACTCCTCTTGCTCACAAGCTCATCATGTCTATTATACTCATGATAGAGGTTTTCCTCCTTGCAGGGTTTGTTTCTATCACCTGTCTATTATAATCGTGATAAGAGTTTTCCTCCTTATGGGGTTTGTTTCTATAGCCTATCTATTATATTTGTGATAGGAGTTCTCCTCCTCATGGGATTTGTTTCTATCACCTATCTATTATAATCATGATAGGGGTTATCCTCCTTGTGGGGTTTTTTTCTATCACTTGTCTATTATAATAGTGATAGGGGTTTTCCTCCATAGCGAGGTTAGTTTCTATCACACATCAAGAGTGGATTTCCTCCATAGTGGGGTTGGTTCTACCACCTTATCAGGTAGTTCCTTTCCTCCATAGTGAGGCCGGTTCTACTAGTATATGATCACCTAGCATAACACAACTTGCTAGACTATGATCTGTCTTTTAAATAATTATCATCTACATGACCACTAGTGACACAATAAGCTAGTGCCTAAGTCATGTATCCTCTTCTATGTTGGTTGCTTCCTTGTCTTTTGGATGCATTCCTCTTAAAGAAATAAATCATCACATTCTTCTCTCTATTTAATAATTCTTTGGTGCTAAATTTCTTGTTATTTTGGGAACGATGCATAGTATTGAGACAACCTCCTGTATTGAGGTATCTTTTACTTCCTGACTCAAATCTTTTTAGTTTGTTTGTTATGTGCCTTTGTGTATGCATTATCCATGTATATATTTTGATCTTGTGATTCGGTAGCTTTTTATTTTCTAACCTTGTTGTTGTGTGCAAATATTTCTTGTCTAATGCATTTGTTTTGTAGGTCTTCACCCTGGGGGCATGTTTCCTTGGTTCAAAGGGTTATTTTCTTCCTTTATAGTATCCTTTTGGTATCATGATGTTATTTATTTTATCTTTACTTTAGAGTGCATATTCATGTAGATTCTTAAGCCAACTAAAGTGGGGGAAAATCATCTAGGGAAAGAAAGAATTATGAAAATGCAATCTCTAGTGCCTCCAAATGATATTGTGAGGGTCAAGACTTGGAAACCTTAACAAATATATTATTCTTGTCTTTTGCAAAAGGTAGCCAGGTCCTCCCCATCCAAGTGTTGGTGGTGAGCAGTTTACATTCCTGGAGGTATCATATTCAGCAGCTGGAGCTACGTTTATATTCCCTCTGCCATGCATTAAGACACAGAATGCATGCAAGATGGAATATAGACGTAGCTCTAGCTATTGAATATGATACCTCCAAGAATGTAAACTGCTCACAGCCAACACCTAGATGGGGAGGACTTGGCTACCTTCTGCAAAAGACAAGAATAATATGTTTGTTTTAAGGTTTCCAAGTCTTGACCCTCACAATCTCATTTGGAGGCACTAGAGATTGCATTTTCATAATTCTTTCTTTTTTCTTTTTAGTTTTTCAAAAACATTTTGGAGTGCGGAGATTGGCATTTTGTTATAGTGTCCAATTTCCAATTCTTTCTTCCCCTAGATGCTTTTCCTGATAATATGGCGTCCACTTCTATGTATATAAGTCACAGCATAGTGCTATCTACTATTCAAATTACCCTACAATACTTTTCCTCAAAGATATCTTGATTTCTCACCCAAATGAATGCCTATTTATAAAGCTAAACAATCTTCTCATTTTTTTTACAAGCATGGAATCTGCTCATATAATGGTGGTGCATGTGGAACCTTTCAATTTCATCTACACTTTTTCATCCACTTTAGTGTCCACCCCTTATTATTTGTGTAGGCTCATCTTAGCCCTTGCATCATCCTTTTTTCCCTCAAGATTCTCAAAACCTCTTTTCAATAGCTATCTTCTTACATCATCTTTTTGTTAATCTTGTGTTTTCCTCATTCCCACCATTTTTTAGCATGATTTTTCTAGACACTTGTATGTTGTGTGCTAGCATCCCATAATATTTTAGCTTTCAAACGATGATTTCTAAGAAATTTTCCACTTGTTACTTGACCTTGGCTAGTGGAAACAACTCGAGACAGCTTGTAATAGCTCAGTGGCCTCCTTTTCACTCTTCTCTCTTTTAAATCTATCTTTTCACTCCTCTCTTTCTGTCTTGGACATTCTCTCCTTTATTTTTCTCAAAATTGACCTCTCTCGATCACTAACAAAATTCTCTACAACTCTCTTGGCTCTCATGGCCCTCTCTCTCGCTTGGGCTTCCTCAAGCCTTGTTGGTAATATCTACTTGTCTTGTGTCTTTGAGAATCTTAGGATTCGCATCCCTTGTCTATTCATTTATCATCTTGTCTATTTATCTTTCTATCTATCGATCTATCTGGCTACCCATGGTGGTGGAAACACCAAAACAAGGGTTTGACTAAGGTAAGCACATAAACAACCCCAACAATTTTCTCATTGAACTATGTGTTTAGGTATTAGAGATTTTTTCATTGAGCTGGAGGCTTCATTTTTGGAACTCTTGTGAATATCCCTCTCTTTTCTCTTGCTCTTATCATTTCCTTTTTATTTAGTTTAGTTTATATTTACCTCTGCTATTTCTCATGTTCTTAGGGTTTTTAGCAAAAAGAACTATTAGTAGTCTCCTAGTAGTTTTTTTTTATAAACTCAATTTTCAGTCTGTACGAGATGTCAACACACTGCATAACCTATGTGCATTGTGGTGTCATCCTTGGCTAAGAGCTCGCTAGTTTGTCTAGAGTACCTTTGTGGCCTAATCTTTCTATTTCTAAAACTCTCATCCTTTAATTCCACATAAAACACAAATAAACATTCTTTCATCATCACATCTCATCACCTGAGATTTGATCCCTAAGGTAGTTGAGAGACATTCGCCCCTTCAAACCACATCATTTTGAGGGTGTAAAATTTCCTCCTCTATAGTGTGATTCACCAAATTATTACTATATACCATTTAAAAAATGTGAGGAATTCACCAAATATAGATTGATATAAGTATAATTGAAATTCTAATTTATTTTCACATATTTTGTTCAATTATGATCTCTCAATTCTTATTATTGACAAGTTACAACTACAAGTATTATTGCATTAGTGCATTAGTGAAAACCTTAAGGTAAGTGATCATTTATTTATAATGTTATAAGATTATTTATCTTTGTAATTCGTACTTCATTTTTACAGATGGCATCAAGAGTAGGGAGACATCTAGGGCTCAGGGATCTAATTCTATTATTTCTTCTTAAAGAAGATGTTTTCTTACAATTTTTATTTTGTGAGAGATGTTGAGCAGGAACAAGAGAAAAAATCTTGAAAGAAATGAATGGAGATCATCAAAATGAAAAACCATAATGTTGTACTTTGGAAACATTTGTGGTCCATCAAATTAAGATGGAGCTACAACATTATCACTTGCACCAAATATTAACGAAGAAGAAAATACCTCGAGAAGATGAAAATGAGTTAATTGACTCAAATTACAATGTCCAAAAAGATGTTCCAAGGGATACCCAAGGTAGTCAGAATGATTGAATTGGCTTGGATGACAATGCCATAGATAATGTTGAATAGAAGTGGGAAAAATCAAAATCAGAAATGGGGTGCAAGTGGTATATGACAAAAAAATTTCACATTGATTGGGTGTCAAAGAATTCATCCATTGAACTAGTGGAAAATGAAAACAGAGATGAATCTCCAACAAAGTGCAAGTGTAATATTTTTCTTTAAAAATATAAAAGGGACATGCAGTTACAACTAAAACTTAACTATATAGAAAAGAATATCGGTAAAGTTTATTAAAAACAAATCATTAAAAAATAGTGATAAGAAAAAAAAAAGGATGTCTTCATGTTAATCATGCCCTCAAATGTGATGAGAATATACAAAGAAATTTGAATCTTGTTTAATTTGGAAGTTCAATTCAATCTCAATTTGGAAAGAAAATGGCAAGAGCACAAATTTTAAAAAAAATGTTCAGTTGAGTGTTATTTTTCATATTTTGACTAGAGGACGTCCTATGACAAACTACCCATAATATAATAATTTATGATTTTTTTGGAGTTTCTAACTTTCCTAACACACATTGGTCAATAAATAGTGGATGGAAATGGGAAAGTTGTCTCGCTAAGGTAGAAAATAAGATTTACATGAAAAAAAAATATATTCAAGCTTTATTGCATTATCTTTAGATGAAGTTGCAATGGTAGATAATACTTATTTTGTATGTATGTATATGTATATTGTACGCAAATATTTCTACCAACCTCATCTACTATATTTTTATTTAATTAAGAAAAATCCAACATCGCAAAATTATTTGATTTAGTTAAAAAAAAAAAAATGAAATTGAAGGTATGGATGACTTCACAATTTCCAAAAGTTTGTGTGTGTTGAAGTTAATGGAACTTCATTAATGTAAGGTCATAGGAATGGTCTTTACATAAAGAAACAAAATACTTCACCATACATGATTGTCATTCATTACATGCCCATAGAATGAGTTTAACATTTAAAATTGTGAGAAAGTTTCCTTTAGTATCAAAAGCTAAAAATCTAGTCTGTGATCTCTAATCATACTTATGTTGAAGTCCCAAATGGTTTACAAAAATTTTTAAAAATATTTAGGGAATAGTTGCAAGAAACAAGCTTCTTAAGGATGTTGATGCCAGATGGATCTCTTTGCATGGACTAGTGCAATGACTTTTTTAAGAATATCAATCTCTTATTGGAGTAATATATGAACATAGCCACACAGTAGACAAATCTCTTGGCCTCTTACATAAGTTAAGTGAAATAGGAACACTCTTAACTTTATTTGGTCTTCTCCCTATGCTAGAGGAAATGAACAATCTTGTGAAAAAGGTCCAAGAAAGGACTATATATATTTTATAATATAGTAAACTACATAAATGGCATGCATCACCGTTGATAATCTATATGTATTAGATTCTTCATTTATAAGTTCAAAATTAAGTAGCTATAAATTGATGACAAATGTGAACAATCCTGATTTTTACTATTTAATGCAAGCAATGATTTATATATTTTTGTATGTATGGATTTGAGATACCAATGCACTAAATATTTATCACGGTCAAATTCTCTACCAAAGAAGTAACTATTACAAGGGAATCTCTAAATGATATTGTTAATTTTACAAGTACTACTTTAAAGAGTTGTGAAATATTTTTCCTCAAATATTATAGAATGATTCCCTTGAGATGAGTTACTTTAAGCCATGTCTATTATGTATCCTCAATATTGGGTCAACCATCAAGTAACTAGTTATCAAAAGAGGATAAAGACCTTGGTCGATCATTTTTTCAAAATTTCAAAATTCAATGGATAGAAAATAAAATAAAATATAAATCAATCTAATCTCATAGAGAAATTAGGTCATTTTGCAACAACTATGAGAGAACAATTTGATCTCATATAGTCCTTTCCAAGAGAGATCAATAACAAAGTTTTAGGCAACCTTAAGTTAAAGCGAAATATTATGTGACTCAATATTCTAATATTTCAAACTTGCTAATTTATGTCAAACCATGATATTGGGTTCAATGGAGGATGAGATAGTTTTCAATACATTGTGGTTCTCAAAACAAAATATAAGAAACAAACTAGACAATAAGTTGAAAATTTTCTTGAATATGTATACAACTAGATATGATATCCAAACTTTTCCTTTTGAAAGGGCACTCACAATCTGAAAGTCCATATGTGAAAGAAGAGGGTTATGCAACATTTAAAACACTAGTACAACACAAATGATGGTGATAATGAATAAAACATGTACTAGTAATGTCGAGATGCAATTAAGTGAATGTATGCAAAGCGAAGAAAATGAAAACAAAATTCAAGGTAACTGTCAATATCATGGTTAGAGTGAGGAGATGAATTGGAAAATGGAAGAGATTTAGTAGTTACTAGGTATTTGTACTTACTATTGTATTTCATGAATCATAATCTAAAATCCAAACTATCTTTAATGATATTTTATATTTTTATCATTGAATCCTAATATGTAATTGTATTTTTTAATTTTTCATTTACAATTTAATAAATTAATGTACTACTATTTTCCAATGCTCTATTTTTCAATGTTCCATTATAGAATCTAAATTTTAAAAATTATTTGAACATAAAAAATAATTAAACACATTTTTTAATTTTTATTTATTAATTAACATATTATTAATAATTTCATATTTGTATTGTCATACTATAATTCTCACATTCACCATTACACTCAATGATTGAACTAAATTCTTACTAACAACAATAGCATGTATAACATTAGCAAGTGTTTAATGTATATATAGTGAGAGAAAAATGTAAGTGGGGTGATCAATGTTAAAAAAGGTTTGTGATCTATACACTTACACTATCCTAATTTCATTAGGAAAAAAAAATCCCAAAATGTAGGATTGACTTTCAACCCTTAGGTGAGTCAACCCTACTGGAAGATTTATTGTTTCCCTTATGACGGAAAATGGAAAAATGTGATTGAAATTCACTTTGGGAGATAAGCTAAAAATACTTAATGTACTCAATTATGCAATGTAAAACTATAAATGCATATTTAAAGGATAGCACAAATAGAAACACCAGTTTGTAGGTAGATTTGGGAAGTGCGGGACATGATCAACTTATCAAGAAAAGTGGGTTTTAAGTGTTCTACAAGGACTCATTCACCCAAGGGTGAATGGGTCTTTGTATAAGGTTTTTCCTCAGCTTCACAGGTCCTCCAGAGATGGATCTAAGATTTTGTTAGCCCCAGGTTTCACTATCAGAAAGTTGGAAATAAATTCAGGATCTGAGTTTTTGTGGCTAGACGACAATGTTGACAACTTTGAAAACTTTGCAAAATTGCACTTTTGATCAATCTTCAATCCTTCTTCACCTAAAAATATACACATAAACAAAGAGAGGGAAAAAATATATTTTTGGGTGAATAGGGGTTTGCCTTGGTCAAACCCCGATTTGGTAATTAAACCTTGATAATGAAATAATGATAAAATGAAAGGAATTTGATGAATGAACAATGTTATGTCACAACTCACCAAACCCTCAATGGTTGCTCTGAAAGGACTAAATTCTAACACATCTCTCTAAGGCTTGGATCTTGCATGAAATGGTTTGATTGCTTGATAGATCTTGATGCTTGAATGCTTGCTTGAAACTTGAAACCTAGATCACAATGTTAGCTCCAAAAACATGCATGAACACACAAATCTTGAAATCACGATAGGATCTTGAATGTTGTTGTAGATGACTGATAAATGTGCTCTTCAATGCTCTTGACAATAATATTTGCTCATGTAAAATTTGAATTATGCCACTTAGATTTGAATTGATAAAAATACCTTGTATTTATAGGTGTTTCCTTAATTTCTCAAAAATTAAACATCACAAGCCAACCTTTGCAACTTGAATTTAGATCACTAAAAATTTTCCAAAAACGTATTAAAAATTAGGTCCTGAGACTTAAGGGGGACCAATTCGCCCTTGGGCCAATGGGTCCTTAGACCTAAATCTAGGACACTCAATTTCCAAGGTGTTAAGTTCAATGTAGGAATTAATTAAATGTGGGTTCCCCTTTCGTAAAATGAAATTAATTAGGCTTTTGAATGCATAATTGGGCCAATTAAATGCTTAATTAAGTCCAATTAATTAAGGGGATGCAAACACTTCAAAAATGTAAAGGTGTACATTTTCTACACTACATATAGAAACCAAAGTTTTCTTGAATTGAGCAATTAAATAATAGAGACAATTTGAACTTATAAATGGATTTGAGTTTTATATTGATTTTTAAATTAATGAATACGTATAAGTGTTACAAAATATTGCTCAAAAATAACTCTTCACAAAGTTGAGTTGGAAACTCATATTATCAAAGAGTTGTATCATGTTTTGTAGCATGCTCCAATATCCATCTAAGGAAGGTACAATTTGTTCTAACTTGTAGTATCTAACTTAAAATCTGTTAATAATTTGTAATTGATAGTGGAAATTGACTTGAATATTTCAATCAAATTTGTATTCAAGGTTATCAATGGTTTGATGGAATCCAAAAAAATTGTCTCATCTGGGTTCTAAGGAAACTGGTCCAAATCAAACTTAATTTAATCCTCCATCTTCTTTTTGAAAGAAACATTTCCAATGTATCATTATGTTTTTCAAAATACAACAAATAACCAAGCTTTGTCAAGTCCTCTACCCTTTTATGCAGCTTTTGCATCTTTTTTGCAACCTAATCTAGACATTCATTTATTCCATGTAGTTTCAAACATTTTTGAATGATAGGTGATGGTTTTAATGAGGCATCAATCCAATCGTGAATTCGTTTGGATGCCAATTCATTATCACTAGCTTTGTAAACTATTTGTAAAATTTTATTGTAATTTTCTACAATGTATTGTTTGAGCTTCCTATTATGTATTGTCAAACAATCAATCAATTCAAATAATTGACACAAATGATCAAATCCTCTTATATTATTTTCTTCCAAATATTTGATTTTATATACCTCATTATTTTCTACAAAATATAGTTAAATCTATTTTGGGAAGACTTTATTTTATTTTATGTTTTTTTAGCTCTAGCATCAGTCTTTTAGTGTTTCTTCTATCTTCCTTTATTTTTTGTTTCCAAAGTTTTTATCTATCTTTTTGTTTGTCTATATTAGCTTGTAATGTATTTGCTGAGGCATTGGATTTTTCCAAGTTTTTTTTTTTTCTGAAGTTGCTCTTTTATTATCATATTTCTTGATGTTTTCATCTAACCTTTGCTTCAATTCATTTAGTTCCACCTATGTCTATTCATTTTATTTTCTTGTATATGTAGAGGGATATTTTTTACTAATTTTCTTTAATTTATTGCTCTTGTTACCTATTGCTTTCCTCTTTGCTTTATCATTTGCTAGGTCTACTTGTGATTTTTCTATTTGATTTTGCAACCTATTTATGCCTCTCTCTTGCTTTAAAAATTATGTGTACACCACTTTCTTGTTTCTTTACGATACATTAATTTTTTCATAATTTTTCATTCTAGAAAATTCCATTTGGACACTGCTCACCTCAAATTCAAAGCGATGTATTTGATTCTTTGGTTTATTTTGAACTTTAGGCACAACCAACATATACTCCATATTTTCTATGTTTGGGTCATATGTGAGGATTATCCTAGTTGTTGCAGGCTCTGAAGTTATAATAGTAAATTACTCTCTATCATTTTCTTCTTGTGTTCTTTGTATATTTTTATTTTCTTTCTAAACTCAAGATTGTAATCAAAACCTAGAACTATTGGCACAATTGAATGCTTCAATGGTGAAGGAATATTTGTAGTGATGGGGGCATCTCTAGTTATTTGAGATCAAGGATTATTCATTCATGTCCCATTCACACTAACAATTTAAAGGTTGTCTTTTAGAAGTGGAAATAATTCCTTTGAGGTGGAAATGGAGGTAGTTAGACTTGGAACTGTCAAAATATTTTTCATATTTAGAATACATTGATCACTAGGTTTCTATATAGTATCTTCTACTATTGGCCTTTTGTGAGTAATTTCTTATTGTATTACTTCTTGACCAATACTAATACTACTACCTGTACCATCACAATAGTGGAAGTAACACTAGATTCTCTACCATGTCTTGGTTGTGATTGTATATAATTGTCAATATTTGAAGCTATAACAAAATGGCCTATACCACCTGTCCCTATATGCCCTTGGTCTTGTTTATCAACTTTAATGCCTCAAAAATCATCAATTATTCTAGGTTCTACTTATATTAGCACCCAAACACCTTGTCCTTTGGACCCTAAACCACCACCTTCATGTCTATTTTTTTATTATGGGTTCCCTTGAAGTATATGTTTTTTATGTTCTCACTCAAACCAAGTTGTTTTGCATAGTCTAGACTAGGAATGGTATCCAAGGGTTTATCTTCCCTATCATCATTAGATTGATCATTAGTTGCTTCAAAAGGATTCTCTATATTCCACAAATTGCTTGTTGGAAATCGAGAAGTTGTCATTGATGTCAACAAATAATGGAATTTTGATGTTTAGCTACTCTATTAATGGAAGTCTGGTGATTTGATATTTTGATCCGAAATTATCCTATTTTGTAAGATCTTCTCATAAGCTCATAACATGTTCCATCTTGATACCTTTTGCATCCACTAACATGATTTCAGCTGGCTAAGTTGTATGGTTGGAAATGTATAGTCACCAGTAGTTTGGAAACAATGTTATACTCATATATTGGCTCTATACAACAATTTTTTGGTCTGGATTCTATCTCAAAAAAATATATCACTACAAGAATTTGAACATATGTTTGAGCTTGCAAGATGCATTCTACTTTGGAGTTTCATAATGATATGTGAATTTATTTGGAAGTTATGAATGACAATATTCCAATCTATAAACTATAGTAAGCTTTCATATAGTACATTGATGTGAGAAATTCCGCATTTTCTCATATTATATTATCATATTGTGTAGTGTTCAAGATAAGCAGTTCAATGTCATTTAAAGGAAAATTCAATGTGTTAATAAGTTTTGTGTTACACATTTGATGGATTGATGGTTTAATTTTTGGTCTAACTTTGGTCGACCTAATTATATATTGAGATATGCTACGAATGATTAAGGGATTTATCTTAGGTCCATGCCGACTATTTACATGCGAGGATAAATGTGTTTTGAGGATAGTGACAACAGAATTAGTTTTGATTTGAAATAAGGTTTATCTAATTAGGTCGACCTAATTAGTGAACATGGATATATATGTATATATGTAAGACATTAAAAGACACGGGAAGAGAAGTAGAAAAAAAGGGGGGAAGTAGGTGTGAGAGTTACATGAAGGTAGATAAGAGAGTTAGATAATGATGAGAAAATAGGTGTGTTATTTATGTATTGTGCTTCACCGAAACTAAAATCCAGCACAAGGAAGGTGCACTCTTTATTAGTTCATACCTTTGGCAGTGAGCCATAACATTTTGTATCTTTGGAAGTGAACCATAACCTTTTGTACTCCAGTTGTGAGCCCTTTAAGGACACTAAGTCTTGGCAATGATCCATTGTAGTGTTTTATATCTGAATATATTATATTGTGAGCTAATCATCACCATGGTTTTTCCCATTTCAATTTTTCCACGTAAAAATACTAGTGTTCATGTGTTGTATTGATTCCATGTTTTCTCTTGTTGATTCAATTTGATTTGTGATAATGTTTAGATGGATTTTATGTGAATGGTTTTGCAGAATACTGATTCACCCCCCCTCTCAATATTCCAGATGTTCAACAATTGATATCAAAGCTCGGTTCCTCTAAAGAAGCCTAATAGCTTGAGGAAGGTCTTGGAATTTGATTACATGGAAGACAAAAAAAATATTATTCCTTCAGAAGAGATCTCTGCTAAGCATACAGGACAAAATTAAGATTTGAAGGATAGATTGAAGGATGCAAATGAGTGCATAAAGAATCTGAGGAAAAGGTATAAAGAATTCAGTGATCAATTAAAAAAAGAAGATGAGGACATCACCAGACTAAAAGAAAAATTGGAAGAAAAAGGAAAGATTGAAGATTGTCAAAAAACTGAAATTCAAAGGAAGATAGATGAATGTGCAAAGCTTGAGTAAGAAGTAGTAATCTTGAAATTAGACTAGATAAGGTGAGAAAGTGTGAGGATAAATTTGTGACAAGTTCAACAATGTTGGATAAATTGATTGTAGGTGTGAACCCCTAAACCTACAATTGCACAAGAACAACAAACAAATTAGGATGTTAGATCAAATGCAAACAAGAATGAAGGACTCCCCATGAAATCCATTTGCTAAAACTTAAACTAGGAAAATGAAGAACAAACTAAATAAATGCAAAGAAATCCTAATTAAGTGAGAAAACTAGTGATCCCATGGGGGAATTGGTGCCAATTGAATGTTGAAATTGGCCCTTTCCCAACTCCTAAATTGCAATATTGAATTGTGTAGATTGATCAAATATCCATGATGATATTTGAGCATAACCTAGCTAAGAATTGTGAAAATGATGAAGTATGGAGTGATGTGCAAAAAATTGGCTCTCAATGTTAAGAGAGTAACTTTGCATGAAATTGTGGATTAAGAATGAGGAGAGAAGCCTCCAATTTATAGATTTGAATTTGGAAGAGAAAGAAATATTTGAGCAATGTGGGACTAACTTTCACCCAATGGTTAAATTCCACTTGTCACCATGTGAATGGTTGATGGTTGTGCACATTTTGGCCAAAGTACAAATAAATGCAATTAGGTGGAATTTGAATTTGAAGAAATGACATGTGAGAGGGAAAAAGGAATGAAATAAATGCCAATTGGCTCAATGCACAAGGACATGTAAGAGGAGTGAATGCCTTGTTGGATGTACAAGTCCACTTGAAATTTTTGAATTCAAACTTGAGGGAATATTCCCTTTTGATGCCATGTGAGGGAAAATAGAGATTTAATAAATGAATTAAATCTATTTTCATGTGCAAGTTGCATTCTCTAGAAGATTTTAGTGATAGGGATTAACTTAATCAAGATTTTGTTTAATTTAATGAGGGTTTAGATGATTTGACTTAAATTGATGAATTGATTTAAATCAGAATTGAGAGGAAATGCTTACTTAAATAAATGATTTTGATTTATTTAAATAAGTGGGTTAATGTTAGATTAAATCAAATAAGGTTTAATTTATTTAATTTAATAAGAGGACTTTAGAGACTTTAATTAAATAAAATGATTTATTTAATTAAAAAGAAATATAAGGTTAATTAAATTAAATTAATTAATTTAATCAATGGAAGAGAGAGACTTAATCAAATAAATAATGATTTATTAAATTAAGAGACAGAATATGATGAAATGCTAAGAGTATGATTTAGGAGGAAATGTGATTAGTAATCAGGATCAAGTGTGTCGAACCGAACTTGTACATTTTCCATGTCTATAGTAGGACATAATTCCTCTATGAATAAAAGAGGTCTGAGATTTGAAGAAGGACAAAGCTCAAAAGAAAATCAACCTCCTAATATGAAGACTCAAATCAATGGTAGACAATTCAAGAACCCAAGAAGCAGTATCAAAAGCACCCCTATCAGATAACCTAATAATCAAAGGTACTTATCTTTAAATGGTGTATGTTATTCTTGCAATAAGTTTGGACATAAGGAAAAAGATTGTGAAAATAGAATGAATGATACTCTATCAATCCCTGATCAATGTTCTAAATGCAAGAGGATTGGACATAAAGTTGTGAAATAAAGAAACCGGAAACTAAACAAGAAATTCTATGGCTATTGCTATCATTATAATTTATTTGGACACAAGGTCATTCAATGCAAGTTTGGGATGAATAAAAGAAATTTTGAATCAAAGAATGTTTGCCATAATTGCAGCAATTTGGAACACTCTGCCAAAGACTACAAAAGCAGAAATATGAGATGTAGCAATCCAGTGAAAACATATGAATAGATCATTAAGATTGATCTAATAGAAGTCAAAAGGGAAATGAAAAAATCTAGAGAAAGGAAGGAGTGTTTGAAAATCAAGTAGAATCAAAAACTTTTCCACTCTCCAGTACAGATACGCCCATCAAAAATTGATCCAAGTAATGCCTAAGGGGGAGCAATAATCAAAACACTTAATGACCCCTTTTTGATATATGATGTCATATCATAACATGAATATATTTATTAGGATAACGAACTCAGATTTCATGTGAAAGAAAGTTGTAGACACACATGTGTGAAGAATGAATTTTGTAGTTTGAAAGGATGGAAGTTTACATGAGCTTCCAGGACATCTACTTGCAATCTAAAGAATTTATTACAAAGGAAATTGGGATGAAAGATAAATTTGAACATGTTAAAGAAAATTCATTTGATGAGAAGCATTTGTAAAGAAGGAGAAGTGTGCAAAAGAAGCTTGAAGAAACCAGATCAATTTCATATAGAAAAAACTCATAATTTAGCTTTGGTTGGAAAGGTAAAGGTAAGTCAATATTGCTAAACATTGTTTCATCTGAATTGTTTTTTGAACTTTGTCAAAAGCAATGGATATACCTTGAATCATAGACAATTTTGTGAGATCAGAGCCTCGACTTAAAATATATCCGGTTAAAACCCTAGAACTTGATCTTGTTGGTGTTTCTTCGAGTATCCCTCTTGGTGTCATACCAATTGAAGATGTCAGAACATATATTTACCAGAAATTGGAAGAATCTACCTACAGAAAGGCTTGCATAATATGGCTTGAAGAATTAACTGGAAATGATCTTATCTTGAAACCTGAAAACAATGTACTTACGGAAATGAAATTGGATGTGTGGAACTATTTTTTGGACTTTAGTAGTGAGGAAAGATGTATTAGAATGGCTCTCAACAGATTTCATAATGAATATGTGTGGCTTGACAATTCATACGCAATAACAAGAGATGTAATCAGGGATTTTACTAGCTTATCATCCTTCAGACCGACCCCTAAATGCAATTTTGATCGAAGAACAAGCTTAATAAGGAACACACATGCTGAAATCACCAACCAGTAGTCCAGTATGCAAGTCTAGTTATTTCATAGTTGATTCTTGGTGACAACGACATCTCTACTATTGCAATTGATCTTGCATTGGACATGATTGAGAACAAAATGGAATACGATATTTGTGATCTACTCCGGCAACAATTGTTGAAAAATCTGAGAGACATCAAGGAGAAGAATTATGCATTTAGTTATGGTACACTAGTCTTATGCTTAATCTTCTATTTTATGACTTGGAGATTCCTAGTATTGGCAAAGTCAGTCGGGAAAATACTACATTGGTTGCTTATCAGATTAAGTAATTGATGAGCAGCCTTGGGGACTTGGATGCACAAGGAGATGCCTAAGTTGCATTCTTTGGTAAATTTCAAAGACACTTGAACAGAAGGATAGTTCCAAGAGAATTGATTACAAAGTATAAGGATGACTGTAACATTTTTGGTAGCCACCAATAACTACATTATCGAGGAAGTTGAACCAAGAAATTCATGGATACCTGAGTTTGGATATGAGATTGAGAAGGACTATGTTGTTGGTTGTATTTAAATGTTGATCAATAGCCCCCAAGACTCCAACAGACCTAGGTTTGGAACTTACTCTGAAATAGCTAAAGCTCTTGAAAATATTAAGGTGGCCTCTGAAAAATCAATATCTACCTCCTAAGAAAAGAGAATATTCATAAAATTTCATGCACTAGTTGCACAGGCTAATCCTTCTCCAAGAAGGCTCAAGCAACTAGCCAAGAGAAGAGGACAACTTTTTGTGTGATGAACATCTATTCCAGAAAATTTGAAATAAGATAAAACATGAGTAGACATACTCTCTTGTCAAACCACGACCCATAACTTGAATCCATGAAGAAATAAAAATCAAAACATGTTACCGGAATAATCTCATTGTCTGGATAACGTACCTCAAACATTCTAGAACAAACTTTTGGATTACTTCTATTAGCACAAATAGATGTAGCATGATACTACAAACATTCCTCAACTAATTTTAGAAGCTCAAACATGACAACATATTCTTATAGTATGATTACATTTAATTCTAGAAGTTCTACTACATTGCTTCACTCCTTTTACAACAATGGGCACCTTTGATATCAAGGACAATACTCCTTCGACATCAATGACAATGTATATGTGTTGGAGTGAACAGACACTGAGAGGGGGGGTGAATCAGTGTTATTAACCGTTTTGACAAATTTGTTGCAAAAATAACAATACCCATAAAAGAAAGGGTTAGAATTATATGCCATTTTGTTACTCCTAAAAGGATGAACATGATCCTTATCAGAATCAGGATGTTTGGGTTTAGCACTTTTGTTTCCAACAACAACATTATCCTTTGCACTATCATTTGAACATTCACCTTTCACAAAACCAATACTTGTTTTGTCCTTGCTCAATTTCTGTTTACTAAGCATGTCATTCAGTTTAAGAGTACTCTCATATTTCTCAATGGTCTTCCTGAGATCTACAATCTCATGTTCAAGTTTTTCAATTTCTTGATCTTTAAAGCTTATGCCAATACGAAGACATTCTTCAACTCTCTTGGATTCTTCAAGTTGAGTTTTTAATGAGACTATCTCAAGATTTGTGAGTTGCTCTTGTGCAAGATCTTGAGAAAAAATTTGTTCTTGGGCACACATTTGTTTTTTAAGTTTCCTTAGCTCTTTTAGAGCACATTTCAATTCACCTTCAAGGTCTACTTCGCCTTCTTCAGCATCATTGTTGTTGATTTCTTTTTGTTGAGTGATTTCATCCATGAATATATTTTCATCCTCTTCAACTAAAGAATCCTCAGATTCAGAGTCTGTTTCATTTTTGTTGAACATACTTTTCTTCTTTTTGAAGTAGAATTTATGTTTAGGTCTATAGGCCTTTTTCTTAGCCAATTTTTCAAATTTATCATTATCACTGTTTGGATCAACATAGGGGCACTTTGCAGCAAAGTGGCCTATTTTGCCACAGTTAAAGCATTTGAAGGGAAGTTTTCCCTTATACTTTCTAGACCCCTTTTTGAGTTTCCTCACAAAGTGGAATTCTTTGGAATCATAAAATTCTGATTCAGTGAGCTCATCCTTTTCTTTCCTTTCAGCATTAAATGTTATTTCTTTTGTAGAGGTGTTGTTTTTACTAATCCTCATTTCATAGGCAGTCAAAGTGCCTTGAAGACTGTCAAGGGTAAGCTGGGTAAAGTGTTTCTTCTCTTCTAGAGTAGCGACCTTAGCTTCAAATTTTGTTGGTAAGGTTCTGATGACCTTAGTTACAAAATCAAATTCCTTAACCTCTTCTCCCAAACCCTTCATGGCATTGACAATTTCATCAACTCTCAAAAAGTAATCAGCTACTTTTTCATCGTCTCTCATTTTGATTTCTTCAAACTGGTGTTTTAGAGTGAGGACTTTAGATTGTTTTACTTTTTCACTCCCTTGATAGATAGTTTCAAGTTTAACCCAGATTTCCCTAGCAGAGTTGTAGTGCATGACTTTAATAAAGACATCTTTAGTCAATGCACATAGAGATCATGTTTTTCTCTTGCATTGGTTTCATATATTTTCTTTTCATCAAAAGTAGTAGGTAGAGTAGCTGGTATAGTGTACCCAATCAATACTATGCTCCAAACATCCAGGTCAATAGAAGTTAAATAAGTCCATTTTGATTTTCCAGAATACATAATCAGTTCCATCAAATAATGGAGCTCTAGTCATGGATGTGCCTTCATGAGCTTGAGACATTTTAAATAGACTCCAAGGACAGAATCAATCCTAGGTTGGAAAGACCTATCATAGGACCCTAGGATCTTATACCAATTATTGGAGTGAACAGACACTGAGAGGGGGGGGTGAATTAGTGTTATTAACTGTTTTGACAAATTTTACTGAAACTGAAATAAACCAAGTGTATGCTCTCATTTATCAATGATAAAATCATTCAAGTATTCAATGCAATCACATAAATTGAAATGAGAATAGTGAAACATAGAATTTTAAATCTTTAAAGAACTGAATCAAATGAACCAGAAATACTCAAATAAACACAAGATATGTCGAGTGGAAAACCCTCCTAGGTAGAAAAACCACTCCTTAACCTGCTGCCTTTTTCAAGCTTTTATTTCAATAATCATTTTTGACAATGCCTCATAGGCTGTTTTCTGAGCACCAACTCAAGGAGCACCTACCCCTCTTTTAGAAACACCAATTTCAAGGAGCACCAACCCCTTTTCTGTTTTCAATAAATCATACAATGTTATAGAGGATCTCTTTGTTTCCCTGATTTTTGTCAAGTGCCTCTTGACAGACAATGTTTATAATTCTCAAATGTAAAGAATGACACTTTAAAATTCCACCCATTGTCAAGCCTTAAGACAACTTGAGGAAATATCTCATATATTTTATATTCAGTCTCAATGCTCAACTTCTCCTTAATACATTCACAGTGATATGTTCTCACACAGGTTTTTCACACTTTTTCTCATACATATTTCATGGTTCTCTCTAAACAGTTGACACTGTCTTTTCAATTTTTATAGCAAAAATAATAACCCTATATCTCATGCAATTTTTCATGGTACATCTCTGTCTCTTTTCTCTCTTTTCTTCAATTATCTTTTTTCCCTAATCTCTTTGTTTTCTTCAATCTACAAATTTCATTATTACACACGCTTTTTTATTACAACAGTAACTTGTGTTGAAAAAAAAAATAGAGGTGATCATTAGGTTACCACCTTCCAGTCGAGAAACCTTGCTAGGTATTGCCAAGTTTTTTTTTTTAAAAGAAAGATCAGCATTTCTCTTTCTTTTGTCAGGATAAACAAGCAGCATGCAAATATAGAAATGTGACTCAACCCTATCCTATCGAGCAGCCTGCATAGGCAGAGCTTAACCAAACAGCATCAAGGCATGCATATAATTCATAAATAATAACCACTAAAATTGTTGCAAAGCAAGGTAATCGAATTCACATTATAATGAAACTGAAAAACAAGAAACCCCATAATAATGCATCCAAGAGTAGTTACAAATGAACCCAAGTAAGAAACTGAAGAGATTTGAAGATTTCATGATTACCCACAAGCCAACAACCATGACCCATACAACTAACATGATAACCTTTGAAAAATGCAGTCAAGATTTAGTGTAATCATTTCATATCTGACCATGAAAAGAATAGACCAATTTTTCACCTTTCATTTAGCATAGAACACTTATCTCTTATTAACCTTGCCAGAGAAGTAATAGTTTTGCAAAGCATACAAAGAGAAGAATACATGTGAAGACTGAAAGAGACTGTCATGCTCATTGTTACCAGACCAGCAATGAGAAAAAAGGCCAAGACTCCTTCCAATCTTGAGCCTTCACCCAAGGACAGGAAGTAGACACATGAATCAACCATTGTAATGGTCTTCCAACATTCCCCATATGTTGTCCAAGGTCAGAAAGCCAGCAAATATGGTGAAACGGCTGAGAGAAAATCTCTATGGTGGTGGCCAGAATAGGGTTCCAAACCCTCGAACAAGTGATGCAAAAGATTGACCTAAAATTCCTTAGCCAAACAAAAGATCGATGACTATTCAAATTTTGATAGTCTTTGAAGTCCGAAAGGACTAACATAATAATTCAAGAAATCATTTTTCCATTTGAAGTCTACGGACTTTCCAAAGACCAGCTGTAGACAAACTCATTTCCCCCGAATCAAAGACCAAGCATGTGAAAATTCAACTTAATAATGCCTAGCATTATTTCATGTAAAGAGTTAAATTCTTAAGTCTTAATGTTCCCAAGTAATCACAAGCCTAGTCACTTCCAATGTGACATTTACAATAATTAAAACCTTACCTACTGTCGGCTTTTAAGCCTTGTGATTTATCCATCATAAGACCCGATTGCAATATAATATGAACTGCCATATAGTGTTCCAAAGATAATATCCAATGCCAAATGATATGTCAAAAATTATCCAAAGCCTTGTGAAGTGTAATAAAGGCTAATTTCATGCTAAGTTCACAATGCCATTCACCCATGCCAAATACCATAAGCCATATGCCCATGTCACAATATCATATGTCATATGCCCAAACCATTAACATTTGATTAAGGAAACCTAATAGGGTTCTCTTAAAACTGAAAAACAAACTTCATCTTATAAACCCAAGCATCAAGAACCAAAGAGCATTACCTGAATGAGGATGGAGTAATATGACTCTGAAGAAGATCAAGAACATTATCAATTTCATGATGCTAGAAACTAATCAAGCCAAATCATATAAATGTGTAGAAAACTAAACATGCCAAAATCATGTAATCAAGTGAATCACTGTAGCACATATTGTCAAATTAGAAACATGTCACTTGATCAATGGAACATAAACCAATAACCATAATTTCTTAATCGAGATCTGCACATGGAGTCAAGAGATCAGTGCCACCAAATATAATATCATAAATGAAGTAAATATGCCAATCAGAAACGAAGCAGATCAACTGAGTAAACAATCACCAAGATGCCAGACAAAAACACATATTGTAATCAAGGACAAATTAGCAAAAGAGAGATTCAACAATATCTTCAACAAGGGTTTTCTTTGATGTTTAATTTTATTTACAATATTATTATTGGACACAATCCTTACTTCAATGATGTTAGATGAGTCATATGTTGGTGAGAACCAACATCAAATTTTAGAAAAATAAAATTTCAAGTACCATAGTGAATTATTTTCTCTCAAATGTGAACCCTCCACATGAAAAGGGTAACGAAGAAAATATGTTCTTTTTCTGACTAAGTATAGTTGATATGTACTCTTCATTTTTTGTACATATTCCAATGAAAAACCCCTCTCTATCACATGCATTGGAATTTTATAGCGCTTTACTCTTGATTCATAAAATCTTAACATAGTATATTCTTCGATGAAGTACCAGTCAGTCAATTGTATTTTTATCCTAGTTGAATGCAATCTCTACAAGACGAGCAATCTATGCACTAGAGTATTTACAATTATTTTCAATACAATGAAGCCAAAAAATAGTCTACAAAATTATTGTTGTTCCTTCTATTATCATGCATCCTTAAAGCTTAGGGGTTCATTCATATATAGTGGAGCCACTATTTTTGTCTCATCATTTGTATAGGATTGAATATGAAATTGAGTCATTCTTTTTACTTCATCATTTGTATAGGGTTGAATCTAAATCTTGTTGGCTAAAAACATTCCACTGAGTTTCACCAAAAATAAATAGCACAGGTAGGTTGTGAACCTAAATGTCTTAGTGGAACCTCCTTTAACCATTAAAAATTATTTTTGAATGGATTTTACAATGTGCTCAAGAAATTTATATTTAACAATTGGAGTAACATAATGGATATTATATATCATTTCAAGGAGGCTTGCACCCTCATCTATATTATTATCCAATTTGAAGAAAAATTCTATCATAGAAGTAGTATCACAAACCCATGGTTTAAAAATGTAAATTTTATAAGGAGTATGATTCTCTTTGAATACATTACCATCCATTGTTAGTTTTTTGAGAAAATATTTTTTGGATGTATTTGAGGGGCTACTTCATAATCACTAGCAAATTTTTCTAGGTCAATTTATATATTTCCAAAATCTTTGGTTGGAAACTCAATACACTTCCAAATTATTTTATATAAATGAGTAACATTTATTCCTGGATAATTTTTTTAACAATTACTTTTTTATTATCATCATAATTTTGGGTGCAAATCATGATAAATTCTAGAGAAGGAAAAACCTCAGGTAACATCATGCATCCCAATCCAACCACCCACAATGCATTGATACTATTAATTGGTAATATTTTACTTTTGTTAGTTTACATTTTAATTCCAACCTTATTCTCACATTAAAATCTAAGTTATAGGTTAATCCTACCATAGATTATAGGATCATAAATATAATGGTATTCATCAATAAAACCTAAGGTTTTAAATAGTTTGGTATAGTCTATTTTTTATTTGCTTTACCTTTCCCAATCATTGGTCTGGTAGTGGTGGTAGACATTATTGTAAACCCTCAACCCTAAACCCCAAGATTTAAAATTAAAAATTAATGGAATGTAGGATTTTTTCTTTCATTTACCCAGATTTAAAAACATGAATACAAAGACTGGAGTAGACTAACTCTATTGCATCTTAGAATCTCTCTGGAGCAATGCAATGTCCCTGACCCTCTTTCTCAAAATAATATCACTTAGAAGTTGCAAGTTCACATCTTATTTTTATTCATATTCTCAAATATAAAATAGGTTACCTCCTTACTCCATAATTATTATATTACAATTTTGTACTGCCACTTCAAACAAAATTTGGCACCTGTCTATCTTTTCTATGGCTTTAAATAATTCATCACATTTGGTGAGAGGTGGTGTCATTTGATCTAAAACAAAATCTCAATTATTGATCTCTTCAAATCAAATGGATCTAGGGTGATTCTGGAGGTTTGAGTTTGTAATTCTAGCACTTTAGGAATTTCATTCTAAATTTCAACTATAGTAATCCATCAAACGTTCCTCGAACAATGGAATATTTTAATACATCATTTTTTATTTTTTAAGGATATATTATTATGCCATGTCAATATGGAACAAAAATATCTATTATAAAATATTGTGTAATTATTTACTTTAATAAATAAAAATATAATAAAGTGATATATTTATATATTAAATGGAATATTTTAGTTTTTAAAAAAATAGAAAACTCATTTTTGCCATGATTATATTGATTAATTATTTATTTTTGAGTTTTTTAATGTTGTGTACACAGACTATCAAACCCCATTTTTTTAAGTTATAAATGTCTCTTGGTGTAATAAGACTTACTAATGGCTCAAATTCATCTAATTCTACTTAATTATCAATCTAGAGAGAAAACATTCCAATTACTCTCCATGAAATATTATTAACTATATTATTACTTGAATAGGCACTAACACAAAATAATTTATTACTGCAAAGGAATAATGAAAAAGAGCACAACCCTTAATTATATTATAGATAAATTATAATATTACATCCATTTTAAAGGTGAACAGATCAGAAAGCTCATGTATAAATGATACGTGTCACTTTTACATTTGAAAAATTTACACAATTCACTATGGTGTAATGGAACAAGTACAATGGATTGTAAGGGCCTGGTGGATTTTTTAGCTCATTACAAAGGAAATCAAATATTAGTTGTAGTTGAATTATCCCTTGGCCTCCTAAGAAGACAATCAACATAAGCGCTTGTAGGGATCCATCTACAACACCTTGATACCAACTAGAGGTCTTGAGAGTAAGTTGAAGGGATAGTGAACTTTCTACCTCCATCTTCAAGCAAGATCAAGCCACCAAGAAAGAAAAAATTTCCCTTTAAAGTCCACAATTCCTCTTTAAGGGTCTTTGTCAAAATTAAGTATGATAAATTAATGGGTTTCCATGGGGAAAATGTTGAAAAAATTCTACTCCTACACACCTAGTGAAAGCACTTATCTCCCTTGAATCTCTTCATCTTAGTTTAGAATTTGGAACAAGGTTCAAGTGAACTAAATTGAATCCTTTCGAATTCCACCCATTATAAAGGGAATTGGTCTCTCTTTTCATCTAAAACTACATAATCGAAGCAAGAGAATTTAGATTATCCCCAATAATACCATGGGATCATCCTTATTAACCTCACAAAATGCTAATCAAAACACTTCCCTCAAAACCATATTATGGACTAAAGAATTATTTCATTTGAATTCATGATCCCTTTTTATAGAAATTTTGTAAGTTAACCTAGCCCTTGATATATTTCCAAAACTTGGTTAACAACACCCAATCATTACATATCCAAAATTTATTCCAACTTCCATATGAATTCTTGTAGACCCTTGAAATTCTAGCGCATACGCTTGAAAATAGTTCATAGATCTTCACTGATATGACAAATCAATTTATCAATATCATTCATTATACTTCTCAAACCATGTTGCATACTCATCTTTTAAAGGCCACCTAAGTGCCAAAACCTTTGTCAACTTGACAACTACACTATGTACATATACATTGTAGCCTATGTACCCATAAAGAATTGGATACAATATGTGTCATGTGCTCCTCTAACATTACATCAAGTATGCTCTGGAAAGATATGATGTCATCAAAAGTCTTGTCACTTCATATGTGACCTAAACTGTTGATGAATACAAAATTTGATGGCCATGCTAACCTAGAAACTGACTTACCCAATATGTTTTGCTAGTCATGAATCATATATCTCTTTTGAAGTCAACTATAATTCAAGCACTTTCACCAACTTATTCACATGAGCATTATACCTTACATAAATTTATTTTAATTTTCTTAATGAAACTGTCAAGGCTTGACTCTAATTTGTTCCTACTTAACAAATCATTTGCAATCACAAAATCCTTTGTATTTTAATGAAAGCAATTATTCTACTCCTGGAACAAAATTTATCAATAAAAATACACAATGCAAGAAATTTGCATTGAAGATCTCGATAATGCTTGACTATTTTATTCATAAAATATATTTTCTTACAAAGATTGAGATTATATACTACAGCATGTATTCATATATGTCTTAATTAAAGATGCATTTTTGTTGCAAAAAAATTTATAACCCTTTACAATAAACCCTAACAACACTTTACAGACTAAAATATTTTCCCAAATTTACAATTCCTAGACCCCTCAAAAGAATACTGGAGCTCCTCATTTATATAAAATGATAAGCATGTAGGCTTAAGGAACAAAATAACGTGTGTCACATATGACAACCAAAAATTTGTCATAACAAAGTGTTGGCGTTCCAAATTGTACCTCTGGTATGCAGTTTGGAAATGGACAGTTATGTGCAGTAACCTGCTCTTCAAATTTAGAGGGGAAGCTCCCTCATATAATGATTATGCTAAAGAAAGTAAATCAAAACTAATTTGCCTATCCTTTTGTTCAACTAGGAGCACAAGGTTATAAAACTCAAGCTTCATAGCTAAGGTTTTCTCTTTTGGAAGTTCAACTACGACTAAGCCTACTTTAATGACGTTTCTAACTACTTGAGTAAATGCAGAGCATGAGAGTTAGAAATGAACAAGAAAGTATTCTCTGACATAAATACTTAAATAAAATTTTCTCCCAACACACATCTACTTACTTTAAATGCAAGCTAAAATAAAGATCATTTAAGCATAACACATGAGACAGAAATCTGAGACATTATATTAGGGCAGCAAAGTAGGCACAATACTTTATTTTCTCAAATCTCAAGAACAAAATATTGCACTTTTGGGACAGAAGGTTGTAGCAAAATAGGCATGCAACATGCGATCAAAACCAGATTAACACTTAGCACAAGATCGAACAAAACTTGAATAACAATCTTGAAGGCCAAAATAAGCTCAATAGTTTCACTATCACAATCAAAGTTTTGAACAACACTAAATAACAATGAGAAGGCACTAAGAGGCTCATCATCTTGTTATCACTAGCTTGGTTTAAGAAAAATGGGCAAGGCTTCCCTTATTTATAACAAAGTAGAGGAGTAGGGAACCCTAAAATATCCTTACCAACATGCAAGATTTATTTCTAAAACTAAAACAAGATAAGAATCTAACAACCTATAAAAACCTAAAAATGAGGAAAGTTCCAACTATTACAACTTGGCATTTTCCCTTCAAAGAATGGATAAGCCTTGAGATGAAAATAGAAAGAAAGCTTCTAGAATATTGTTGCTTTAAATCTCGATCACATCCACCAAAAAGCTGATTTGTTTCCTGATTTCAAGTGGAGAGCGTTGCTGAAAATAGAATGTTGATCTGTCTCGAAAAAGCAACTTCTCCAAAAAAAGCTAGGACCTAGGTTTTGTAGAAAATCACGTTTCAGAGAAACCTAAATGCTTAGAAACTGAAAAAGCTAAATCCATCCTGAAAAAGCGACCAAAAATCAATTTCTAGAAGAGGGAAAATTTTCTCAATGTTCAAGAAGATGAAAAAGCGGAGAGACCCATGTGAGTAGAAATGGAAAAATCCAAGTGGTTGTTTTTTAAAAAGCAACGCCATAGAAGTTTGGAGCCTGAAAAAGAATTCCTCTTTGCTTGTTGATCTTGAAACCACGAAGAACATCAAAAAAGAATGTTGTTTGAGTCTTCAATTCTTTGTTGAGAGAAAAGAGAAAATCTTCTCGCCTTGGACGCCAACCTACAAAAATGAATAATAGAAGACAAAGCTCTCATTTATAGGTTTTGAGGATAAACCAAACGCTTTATTCTCTTGCTTTATATCTTTAAAACCAATCTTGAGTAGGTTCATCGAACGTGGATGCTGATACAAATGCTGAATGATGAAAACTTTGAAATTTTGGAAAAATGACTAAGGGATTGAGCCTTGGGTGCCAATCTCCTCTTGGGGCACTTTTTCTTGGTAGACTTAGCCAAATTTTCAACATTTTCAACTTCTTGCTTGATTTTAACCTTCCGTTTGACTTTGATTTCTGGATGCTCAGAGGATCCTGCTAACTAATGGAGTGATCCACCGTGAAGCACAACTAATTCTGAGAAGATTATCCTAGAGGAAATTTTGGATAAGAACATTATTTGACCTCTCAAAAATTTGGGTGCCCCTGGCTACTTGTGGCACCCATAATCATCAATGTTAGTCATTCTCCTTAAAATTTCAACTTTTAGTGTTTTCTCATCTCCACTTTGGTTTCAATTTTTGGCCTCCGGATTGATCCTACAGATGAGTTGAATGATTCATCATGAAGCTTGAGCGAATCTGTTGAAGTTTTTTTGGAGGAAAATTTTGATGAAAACATCATCTGATTTCCTCAACATGCTAGGCACCTATCTCCTCCAGGGGTGCCCATCTTTACTAGTGTTAGCCATTTTTATGGTTTTCGGGTTCTTGTTTCTTGATCTTCTGATGAATTCTCGATTCTGAGAGTTGAACTGATCAAATCAACTGGGTGACTATTATGTTGAATAGCTTGGTTGGATCTAAGATGATGATCTTGGAGACTGCAATTTCCAAAACTGCCATTTAAGGCCTAAAAATCCTAGGCACCTATCTTCCTCTGGGGTGCCCATGTTCACCAAACTTAACCAGTTTTCCATGTTTTTCAAATTTCTACACTATCTCCTCTCCTTCAGATGACCCGAGAGTCCGATGAACTAATGGTTGGACTTGTTGGATAGCTAAGAATATTTTGAGAGGGGTCTCTTGGGAATGATGTCACCTAAATGTCGAATTTTGGGGGGGAAAAGCTTGGGCACCCCTAGCTAGCTTGGGTGCTCCTAGCTATCTAGGGCACCCAAATCCTCCATAGTTAGTTTATTTCCTGTGTTTCTCACCTTTTCTTTTGACTTATGTTATTTTTCTCATGTTTTTCCCTCTGTTCAGCCTTTGAGATCTAATGACTGCCAACTCCGATGATCATGTTGATGGTTGCATTGGAGAGCTACTTGAAAATAGAAGAAGTTATGCTGGAGGCTTCATCTGAAAATTCATCCATTTAGGCACTCAAAAGCTTGGGTGCCTATCTCTCTCTAGGCACCCAACTCCTCCATACTTAATCATTTTTTCATCTGTTGTCATCTTGAAGCTTGAAAACCTCTTGTCGCTACCCCTGTTCAATCTGAGTTTGTTGGCAGTTGAATGATCTGATGAGATTGTTGAGATATTTGTTGTGAAGATGACAAGAAAATGAAGAGATTGAGCACATTCATTAACCCTAATTGTTGAATCTAGACCTTCAAAACCCTATGCGTCTTTCTCTCTTTGGGGTGCCCAAGTTCTCCAGACTTAGAATATTTTTTGATGTTCTCATGATTTTCTCTCAACTTCTTGGTTGAGACTCCTCTATTCGATCTTGAATTTCAAATGATTGAGTGATCTAATGACAATGTTTTTGGGCTTACTATGTAGCTGAGAATAACTTGCACAAAAATGCCTTGGAGCCCGAACCCTAATTTCATCATCTAATGCCTTGAAACGTTGGGTGCCTATCTTCTTTAGGGGCACCCATCGTTGGCAAAGTTGGTTTTTATTCTACAATTTTCAACTTCTCCTTTCATTTGACATGCTTTCCATTTCTTTTCTCATTAAAGATGAAAAATTTTCTAAGGCATGAGTGTTTGGGCACCTACATTGAGTAAGGGCACCTAGAGTCTCCAGTGTTAGCCAAAATTTCACATTTTTCAACTTTGACAACTTCTTTTCTTCATTCTTTGTTCTTCATGTGCATTCATCATTAGCAACTTTTGTTCAGCACTTGAATGTTTGTCTCTGACACCTAGCAGCTGACCGACCTCCATTGATGACCTTGGTGCTCCTGAAAAGGCTTATGAAAAAGCAGAATAGACCCACTAGGGTAAAACTGATATTTTCATGATTCTGACTGCACCAACCTAATGAGAAAGTATTTTAAGCCAATCAAAATTAGTTCCAACCCTAGAAGCCAAACTTTCTATTTTTATAAATTTTTGCCAATATCTGTTTCAAAAGAAACCTTGAAAAACCCAAAAAAAGTTATATTTTTAGAAAGTTACTAAAAATAGAAATTTTCCTAAAATTTAGGATTGAAAAACAAAAATTTGGGTTTTGTAGATTTGGTCGCTCTGAGCAAACCCAGATCATCAGGTTTTGAAAATTTTGAGTTTTGACCCTCATGCAAGACATACAAATCCCCAATTTTCACCTTTTTGACATATTTTAACAAGACTTTGACTCATTTCTTCAAAATGCATAAGTGTAGCAAAAAAATTAATTTGGGGTAGAACATTTGGCTCCGTTTGGGGACCATGTCGGATACTTTCAGCATAGGAGAACCATAGAATCTCTAGATTTTAAGCTTAGACCAGTGCCTTGTCTATTGGGCATTAGAGTCAGCAACATTTCCTAATCACCTATTGCAAAACTTTCCCTAAGTAACCTATGACAGGACTTCCTAAAATCACCTAATAGTTGGATTTTCCTAAAAATCACCTAAAATAGGACGCCTAGTCACCTACAACATGACAAAATTATTACAGAAAGGGGAAACACAACATAACAAACACACCACAGAAAGAGGAAATGCATCACAAAAAGAAAAAGAAAAATTTACTAAAAGGAAATTACTTCACCCCCTAGAGGGATGAAGTGTTGTATGTCATTTCTACCTGAAAGGATTTACTTCTCTTCTCCTAGGTATCACGGGATAAAAATCTTCCAGGATGAAGATTCTCCTATCTTCATACATCCAGGTAGAGACACCTTGACAAAAGTTAGAATATGGCACAAGGAAGGAAGCAGGTACCACTAAGTCATCAACTTTGTTGTCATTAATCTTTGGGATGTCTTTGTTGTCAATCTTCAGGATGTCTCTATTGTCGAACACTTCACACCAATTGATCACGTTCCAAACCCGATTTCTATAATGTCATAGATGATCCTTTCTGACCTGGAAATATCCTTTGATTGGCTCATGGATCAACTCCACATTCCCTTTAACACATAGGAGTTCAATTCCCACATCTTCAAAAACTTTGAGGCCTAACAAAAGCGCCTCCTTTTCAGCTTCAGTGAATTCCAATTGCAGCAATCCTTTAGGGGGAATGATCATTGTCCCTTATTCTAAACCTATCACTGAACAACCCCCATCTAAATACATTCTCCATAACTTTGTATCCTTTGTCAGTCTTCTTTCAGAACAATCAATGTCCTGGTCTTCAATTTCCATTTCTGACAATGTCACGCAATTACCAAGACTTATTTCTTGATATAGTTGGGCTGGGGGGGTTCGAATTTTCACCACTATGAACTGAGATCTAAGCTCTGGTTCTATCTTAATTTTTCCTTCCTTCACAAGAATGGTTGCAAATGACCAATCTAACTGTATTGAACCACCAAGAGCTCTGCAGAAGCTCTGACTCTATAACATCTCACAGTTGGTTGGAACATCAGCCACTAGAATATTCATCTTTATCTTTTTCTCTGGGCAAGCTACCAACCTCACTTGAGCATCCTCCAATTTTCCAACCAATGACACCAACTTAAACTCGAATTAATAACACTCATCTTGAGTTTCTTTGCATGAGATTCCCAATGCATTCATCACTTGTAGGGGCATGATGTTGTTTGAGGCTCCAGAATCAATAATACAATTGCTCGATTTGAATCCTCCTATATACAAAGATATATAGAAAGGTTTAGGCTTTTCTTTCATTGGAAAAAATTACTCGAGCAATGTAGGTTGAGTTGAAGCTTCTTTCTTTACATGTTGTATTATTCTATCCAGCTGCTCAGGGTGATCACGAAGATACTCCAACTGTGAAATATGCACCTTAGCCTTCATCATGGAGTTTACAATGTCAAAATTTTCTAAGGATGGGTCTTGAGCAACTGCTTCCTTACCTTGTTCTTCAGCTCTTGGTCGTTCTTCTTCTTCCTTCTATGCTTTCAAGTGCAGAGAGCTTGTAAACACAAGAATTGAAGGTCTTCTATGATTTACTTCAAGAGAGTAGTGGAAAAGGTCTTCTTTTTCTTCAATAATGGGTTCAAAATATCCCGTTGTGGAATCGCCATCGAAGTTGTCCATCTATGGTGAGACAACATTTGAACCTGATGTAGGGAAAAAACTAGAAATGGGTGCATCCTCATTATCCCATGATCTGATTCATTCTTATATTTTTAGGACATGTAGAGCCGGTATGTGCATCGGTGTCATGGAAAGAACAAAATACTGCATTTTGTGCAACTTCAATCATTGGTCTTGGTGGAGGTGTTGGTAACCGTGGCTGATAATTTATTCTCTTTGGTTGGTACGGTTGTTGAGCTAGTGATCTAATAGAATATGTTTTCATCAAGCCAAAAGTAATCATATTATCCTCCAACTCAATAGTGTGTTCTTGCGCATCCATCAATTATGTATCTTTCCCTTTTGAGGAAGAAGGTTATCTCAGATGGAAGGGCATTTATGAAATAGCTCATCAGAATCTCTAGTGATGGATTAAGTGTAGAAGAAAGTCATGTAACAAGAGGATTAAATCTTGCTACAAATTCCCTCATGTGCTCATTGTGCTCCATCTTTAAATTTGTAAGTTGGGAAAACAACCAATGACTATCTTTAGCAGGCTTGAATCTTGCCAAGAATTTCTCACTCATAGTTGTCTAGCTTGTAATAATGCTCCGCTCTAGGTGATTGAACCAATCAACAGCATTTCTAGCAAGAGTCTCCACAAAGAGACATAATGCAATGTCTTCATGTGCCACATGAAAAACACCGTAATCCATTGAGAAGGCTGAAATATGATCATCAGGATGTTGATTTCCATCATCGTGAAACCATGGAAAATGCTTCCTTGACTCTTTAGGTAATTCATGGTGTTCTTGCAAAGCCAAAGGTCCAATGATGTTACCCCAAGGTAATGGGGTTGGATGTCTCAGATTCCTGCCAGCATTATTTTTGTTATCACCCATTGCTTCTAGTTGGATCATGCAATAGGGTGCCAAATGGTCATTATCGTGTCATAAAGTGTAAGCTTTCTTGAATTTCTATGCCTCATGCCCCACGGTGGGTGCCTGAAAACTATTGGCATTTCAAATCACACCTATGGAATGCAGTTTCGAAATGGAAAACTATGTGTAGTAACTTGCTCTTCAAATTCAGAGGGGAAGCTCCCTCATATGTTGATTATGCTAAAGAAAGTAAATCAAAACTAATTTGCTTATCTTTTTGTTCAGCTAAGAGCACAAGGTTATAAAACTCAAGCATCGTAGCTGAGTTTTTCTCTTTTGGAAGTTCAACTATGACTAAGCCTACTCTAATGATGTTTCTAATTGCTCAAGTAAATGCAAAGCATGAGAGTTGGAAATGAACAAGAAAGGATTTTCTGACATAAATACTTAAATAAACTTTTCTCCCAACAAACATCTACTTACTTTAAATGCAAGCTGAAATAAAGATCATTTAAGCATAACATATGAGATAGAAATCTGAGACATTATATCAGGGCAGAAAAGCAAGCATAAGACTTTATTTTCTCAAATCTCAAGAACAAAATATTACACTTTTGGGACAACAAGTTGTAGCAAAACAAGCATGCAACATGTGATCAAAACCAGATTAACACTTAGCACAAGATCGAACAGAAACTGAATAGCAATCTTGAAGTCCAAAATAAGCTCAGCAATTTCACTATCACAATCAAAGTTCTAAACAACACTGAATAACAATGAGAAGGAACTAAGAGGCTCAGCGTCTTGTTATCACTAGCATGTTTAAAGAAAAATGGGCAAGGTTTCCCTTATTTATAAATAAGCAGAGGAGTAGGGAACCCTAAAATCTCCTTCCTTTTACAACTAAGACTTGCCAACATGCAAGCTTTATTTTTAAAACTAAAACAAGATAAGCATCTAACAACCTATGAAAATCTAAAAATGAGGAAAGTGCCAACTATTACAACTTGATATTTTCCCTTCAAAGAATGGATAAGCCTTGAGATGAAAATAGAAAGAAATCTTCTAGAAGATTGTTGCTTTAAATCTCGATCACATCCGCCAAAAATTTGATTTGTTTCCCAATTTCGAGTGGAGAGCATTGTTGAAAATATACTGTTGATCTATCTTGAAAAAGAAACTTCTCCAAAACAAAAAGCTAGGACCTGGGTTTTGTAAAAAATGACGTTTTAGAGAAACCCAAATGCTTAGAAACTGAAAAAGCTAAATCCATCATGAAAAAGTGGCCAAAAAGCAGTTTCTAGAAGAGGGAAAAAATTTCTCAATGTTCAAGAGGATGAAAAAGCGGAGAGACCCATTTGATCAGAAACAAAAAAAGTTGAGTGGTTGTTTTGAAAAAGAAATTCCCTAGAAGTTTGGAGCCTGAAAAAGTGTTCCTCTTTGCTTGCTAATCTTGAAACCATGAAGAACACCGAAAAAGCATGATGTTTGGGTCTTCAATTCTTTGTTGAGAGAAAAGAGAAAATCTTCTTGCCTTGGACACCAACCTGCAAAAATGAATAATAGAAGACAAAGCTCTCTTTTATAGGTTTTGAGGATAAACCAAACACTTTATTCTCTTGCTTTAAATCTTTGAAACCAATCTTGAGAAGGTTTGTTGAATGTGGACGCTGATCTAAATGCTGAATGATGAAAACTTTGAAATTTTGGAAAAATAACTAAGGCATTGAGCCTTGGGCGCCAATCTCCTCTTGGGGCACTTTTGCTTGGCAGACTTAGCCAAATTTTCAACATTTTCAACTTCTTGCTTGATTTTAACCTTCTGTTTGACTTTGATTTCTAGATGCTCGGAGGATCCTATTAACTGATAGAGTGATCCACCACGGAGCCCGACTAATTTTGAGAAGATTATCCTGGAGGCAATTTTGGATAAAAACATTATTTAACTTCTCAAAAATTTAGGCGCCCCTAGCTACTTGGGGCGCCCATGATCATCAATGTTAGTCATTTTCCTTAAAATTTCAACTTTCAGTGTTTTCTCATCTCCACTTTGGTTTCGATTTCTAGCCTCCAGATTGATCCTATAGATGAGTTGAAAGATTCATCATGGAGCTTGAGCGAATATGATGAAGTTTTTTTGGAGGCAACTTTTGACGAAAACATCATTTGATCCCTCAAAATGTTGGGCGCCTATCTCCTCCAGGGGTGCCCATCTTTACCAGTGTTAGCCATTTTTATGGTTTTCAGGTTCTTACTTGTTTCCTAATCTTCTGATGAATTCTTGATTCCAAGAGTTGAACTGATTAGATCAACTGGCTGACTATTTCGTTGAATAGCTTGGCTAAATCTAAGATAATGATCTTGGAGACTGCAACTGCTAAAACTTCCATTTAAGGCCTCAAAATCCTAGGTGCCTATCTTCCTCTAGGGTGCCCATGTTCACAAGACTTAAACATTTTTCCATGTTTTTCAAATTTCTCCACTATCTCCTCTCCTTCAGAGGATTTCACCATTTCAGATGACCTGGGAGTCCGACAAACTGATGGTTGGACTCGTTGGATAGCTGAGAAGATTTTGAGAGGGGTCTCCTAGGAATGATGTCTCCTGAAAGTTGAATTTTGGGGGGCAAAATCTTGGGCGCCCCTGGCTAGCTGGGGCACCCAACTCCTCTAGAGTTAGTTTATTTCGTGTGTTTCTTACCTTTGCTTTTGACTTTTGTCATTTTTCTCATGTTTTTCCCTCTATTCAGCCTTCGAGATCTGATGAATGCCAACTCTAACAATCATGTTGATGGTTGCATTGGAGAGCTACTTCAAAACTGAAGAAGTTATGCTAAAGGCTTCATCTACAAATTCATCTATTTAGTCCCTCAAAAGATTGGGTGCCTATCTCTCTCTGGGGCACCCAACTCCTCCAAACTTAGACATTTTTTCATCTGTTTTCATCTTGAAGCTTGAAAACCTCTTGTTGTGGCCCCTATTCAATCTGAGTTTGTCGGCAACTAAATGATCTGATGAGATTGCTAAGACATTCATTGCAAAGCTGATAGGCAACTGAAGAGATTGAGCACATTCATGAACCCTAACTACTAAATCTAGACCTTCAAAACCCTAGGTTCCTTTCTCTCTTTGGGGAGCCCAAGTTCTCTAGACTTAGAATATTTTTTGATGTTCTCATGATTTGTTTTCAGATTCTTGGTTGAGACTCCTCTGTTCGATCGCGAATTCCAAATGACTGAGTGATCTGATGATTGAGTTGTTGGGCTTACTACATAGCTGAGAAGAACCTGCGCAACAATGCCTTGGAGCGTGAACCCTGATTTCATCATCTGATGCCTTGAAAATTTGGGCACCTATCTTCTTCAAGGGCGCCCATGGCTGGCAGAGTTAGTTTTTATTCTACAATTTTCAACTTCTCCTTTCATTTGACATGCTTTCCTTTGCTTTGCTCACTAAAGATGAATTTTTTTCTAAGGCATGAGTGTTTGGGTGCCTACACTGAGTAGGGGTGCCTAGAGTCTCCAATGTTAGCCAAGATTTTACATTTTTCAACTTTGACAGCTTCCTTTCTTCATTCTTTGTTCTTTGTGCGCGTTCATCATTAGCAACTTGTGTTTAACACTTAAATGTTTATCCTTGACACTTGGCAGCTGACTGACCTCCATTGATGACCTTGGTGCTCCTAAAAAAGCTTCTGATAAAGAAGAATAGACCCACTAGGGTAAAACTGATCTTTTTGTGATTCTGACTACACCAAGTTGATGAGAAAGTATTTTAAGCCAATCAAAATCAATTCGAACCCTAGAAGCCAAACTTTCTATTTTTAGAAAATTTTGCCAATATTTGTTTCAAAAGAAACCCAAAAAAAGTTCAATTTTTAGAAAGTTACTAAAAATAGAAATTTTCCTAAAATTTAGGGTTGAAAAACTGAAATTTGTGTTTTGTAGATTTGATCACTCTGAGTAGACCTAGATCATCAGATTTTGAAAATTTTGAGTTTTGACCCTCAACAACACATACAAATCCCCAATTTTGACCTTTTTGACAGATTTTAACAAGACTTTGACTCATTTCTTCCAAATGCCTAAGTGTAGCAAAAAAATTAATTTGGGGTACAACAAAAAGCACTGTAACAAACTACTAACAAAATAGATTCCATTTTACAATAGAGAAAAAATAATATTTTTGAAGTTGTTGGAGAAACAGTATAAGATGAACTGCTAATGAAGACAAAATTATAATACTATTGCAGCCAACATGTGACATGAGAAAGCTTGATGAAGGGAAAATTTACTAACTATGTTGACCTGGAAAGAGGATTCATCCATTGTATTTCTCTAGCCAAGAGCCATATACTTCTTTTGAATGCCACTAAAACTCAATCACCTTTGATACTGTATTCATATGTACATATATTGAACCTAAAATAATGTTAGATTCCTTAATGGAATTTTCTAGGCTTGATTCTAACTTGATCAATTTATCTAATCTATTCTTCAACAAAATTAAATTTGGTTCTTCACTTGCAATTATCAAAGATCCTAGAGAGGGAAAAACATTGTTGAGATATGATTTCTATTGGTTGAAAGCTTTAAAACTCCCATCATCAATTTCTTTTGGAATGAAGACTTCCTCTAATGCTTCAAATGCATTCAACTTATTTTTTATTTGAATATCCAACTTGGTTCGATAAGTTTATATGTCCCCTAGCAATCCCATCATTTCATAGGAAATTGCCAATTTTGTAGGGGCACTAGGATAAAATTTGGAAATCTTATGCATCTCCCCCATCAATATCATCCTTGGAATCCAAATACTCAATACATCTTTCAAATTTCTTTATTTTGCAAGTAATTGGCATGATCATTTCTTAAGTTGTTATACCCTGCCCATGTATCCTTAGGATGGATGCTTGTTGATTTGTATCTCAGTAAGTCATCAACAAGTTTGATCATTTTTCTTACCTTCTTCCTTAGCTACTCTTTATTCTTTTCTATTCTTATTCAATTATTCTTTCCACTTCTTTATCCTCAAGGATAATGTCTCCCTATCCTAAATAGATATGTCAATTAAACTTTCTCGAGGAGTAGTTGGTTTTGACACAATACATTAGGGAGGAAAAAGTTGTTATTCCACTTTATTATACTCCTACAATAGTCTAATATGATCCTTTTACAATCTTTCAAAATCAACTTGCAACTTTTTTGTTGTTGCTTCACTGAACAAGGAAATATTGACCACTAAAGAAGTTTCTTTTGGGGCTATTGTGTCTACAAGCCTTCTAACAATGATATTGCTAGTTAGGCATTTATATCTCTTATTACTTGAGGTTTACTTTTCTTAGGTGCAACAACCCATATTGCCAAAATTTCACATTTTATACTAAAACTTGAGCCAAAATACAAATCATGAGCTTGTTCTTCATATGTCAATGCATCTTGGTCAATTTCCTACCTCCTAATTGTATCGAGTGCAATGGCTAAGTAAATTTCCCATCCTAGTAATAACAAACACCCACTTTCTTGAATAATTCTCCTCCCTTCCTTAGGTGTTATATTGTTAACATGGAAAATAACTTCTGAAACAACCCTTTTTGTCACATCTTCCATTTCTTGAGGTAAGACATCTCCCCTTTCCTTATTCAACTTTCTAAGGAATTCTTCCATTTTTCTTTTTGTCACTAAATCCTTAAACTTCTTAGATTTTACAAATTGATCATTTGACAAAAATTAGGTGCAATCTCTAGCTCTAATATCATTTATCACATCCCCGCCAACTTTAAGAGAAATTATAATTTTGTCCTATGGAGCATATTCAATATGAATCCTTGGAGGAGAAGCAAAAACCTGATTTTTCTCCTCAAGGTCTCATGCATTTTCTCCAATCTCTTTTGTCTTTGTATAATCCATTAAGCAATCAACAAAAGGTGCAACACCACTTGGTTTATTAGAGGTACCATTGGAGGAGAAGTTCATGTTGTTGGAAACTCAATTTTTTTATGGGTTTTTCAACTTCTCTTTCTTCTCCCTTTATTTTTTACCTTGAGTTTCCTTCAAAGTGATGTAGGATTCATACGAACCAAAGTAGCAACATTATCAAACATAGTTTGTATTCTAACAATAGTATCTTTGATTTCTATGTATGCACCTTGATAATTTGGATTACCTCTTTTCATTTGGTCCTCTCCTCTAGTAATGGTTACCAAACCATTTTTCTTCTTTGAAATTTTGTGTTAGAAATATAATTTCTTATAACATCTTCTACTCTATGAAATTGATGATACAAATTGGATCTTTTTACTCCTAGACTAACTTGATTAATGAAATACTCTGAGTCAAAATTCCTAGGCTTATCAACCTTCATTTTATATGTTTGAAACATAAGATACAACAATTCCAATCCATATTTGGTTGTAGTCATAAAATCAACAAATACAATTGGTGATACCAAAAAATATCCCTTCTTATGGTTTCTCAAATATAATTTATCGGCATCATTTAGTTACCAAAGGATTTCCAAAAATGAAACAATGTTAGATACACTCCTTGGTAATTTATGGGGTTGAACTTGAGCACCATAAATTCTGATGATAGTAGTATTAGAATGGAAAAACCAATCTCCCTAATTGTGATCAATTTCTTTCTCAGTTGTCATGTCCTTTGGCCTTAGGAAATCCATTGCCTTCTTAGATAAACTTCTTGATACAAACCCTAAATTTTTCAAAGCTACCTACACAAGAATTCCTCAAATACCACATAATTGGAAGTCTAACAATGTATATCCCAAATATGAGTGTACATATTTCAATTGGCAATGGAATCCCTTGAGCATCTTGGAATTTTAATTGTATTGGAGCACCCTATATTTGTTTTCCACTATATAACAAGAGATGATATAATGAGTACCATTTGAAGTGTATGATTCATTCATCACTCTTTATTTCTATTAATTCCTTATGGATTCCATCTACAATAAATATAGCATAGTCCAAATTTATATTTATATCTTAGTGTTGCATATCTACTACTAACATCATCATATGAACTGGCATCTATGATTTACAATCCACAACCAAGACTTGGCACAAAGCATAATGAGTCTTGATGAAATAATCTTAAAAAATATCCATGTCAAATGGTACCACCTCATCTCTAGTAAAATTTACCAATATTTTGCCATGACCTCTTCTCCTTTGATGTGAAAACCATTAAAAATTGTAATTATGTTGGTCTTTGTGATAATTTTCATAAGACATCAAATTTAATTTAGGAACAATTGCAGCTAAGTTCAAATTAAAAACTTCACATATGTATTCCCTTTCTACCCTCACTAAAAGAAACCCTTTGTTATTTAAAACTACCCTTGGTTTTGTATCATATCTTTTTTATGTCTTTGATCAAGTCCACATTGATAAAAACATTTGGGACTACCAACCTCCCAAAGTCTAAGATCCAAATATTGGAAACAAGTTGAGAAAAATCACTCCTATAATAATAGATAAATAAATCGAATTCATGTGTAGGAATAGTTGCATCCCTCACACCTTATGCTCTATCAAGGTGAAATTATAATATTGGTTCTCACTTTCTGGACAGTGAAATTTTTGGGGGAGGATGGATGTTTTTAAAAAGCAGCTTCAAGAGAAGTAAAATCTTCACTTGAAGGACCTTCGAGTGAAGGTATATAAATTTATACCTTTGAGCGAATCCATACCTTCAATTGAAGGTAAAGGCCTAAAAAATATGCTTTTACATAGTGACCTTCAATTGAAGGTCCTTGCTAGGCTTCAAACGAAGGCACCTTCAGATGAAGGTCCTTCGAACGAAAGGGCCAAACATGACAACTTTGGCCTCTACTTCATATTTTCCTTAGAAAATTCAGTTTCAAACCTTGGGTTGGACCTTCATATGAACTTAACTTGATAAGATATTTTGCAAGATTTTAGTCCTCAAAATGAGCTTTCCAACAAGTATAATTTTGATATGTTTTCATTTTATCATGTATTTAATTTTCATTTTTTACTAAACATTGGTTTTTCACCAAACATCAAGCTCTTCATTCTACATAGGTAGAAAATAGTAAACCATTGTAAAAAAAATCAAAAATACCTTTGCCCTAGGTATTGATGTCCTTGTTTCACCAAAAAAAATAGATTTTAATATACATAAGTGTTGAATAAACTAGATATTGAGAGGGGGGGCTGAATCAATATCCACACAAACTTATTGAACAAATACGTCTAATTCCTTGCAGCAAAGAATAGATAAGAGCAACAAAAAAACATGAGATTCCACAACACAAGAACACCAGATTTTACGTGGAAAACCCAATGAGGGAAAAACCATAATGAGGATTAGCTCACAATATATATAGCTATTTCAATACCCGTTACAAGGAGGCTCGCTTCCAAATACAAAAATCTCACTGCTTACAAGGACTTATTGTCCAAACATGGAGGCTCACTGCCTACAGAAATAAGTAAATAAAACTGGCTAACTAGTAGGGTTGAACTAAGAAGTTACAACACATGTGCAGATTTAGTTCTATGATGCTCAGAGTATTCGCTCGCATGCCAATGGACCATCATTTAAAATCCTATTTGCATACTTCGCTTACCACAGACACACACTTCTTTGCATATTCCTTACTCCTCTCTTCACTTTATCCATCTTCAAACTATCTCGCATATATACCTAATATATCTGCATGCATCAATTAGGTCGGCTTAATTTGATGTAGGGTAAACCCAAAAAAGTGGTTTACAATTCCAGTGAGGAAGGAAAAGTTGTGAAAAACAACCCCATGCAAAAAAAATTGGTTTTTGGGGGTTTGAACGAACTTCTGGTTTGAGCAAACCCAAATGGAGTTCGATAGAACCCCCTTCAAGCAAACCCATTTAATGTCAGGGCCCACTTTTCTCACAAAAATAAGCAAAAAAAATTCTTGTGGAAAGGGGGTTCGAATAAACCCTAATTTGAGGAAACCCCTAGGGGTTTGCTCGAACCCCCCATTTCCCCCATTCTCCCCCTCTAGCACCAAAAAACTCCAGAATTTTTCCCTTCGAAGCTCGAGTTGAGGATGAAAATGGAGGAGACTTCACAGACCCAACTAGATGATGGTAGTCCTTGGAATGATGTATCTGATGAATATAATTTTAATATGTTTTGGTTTTATTATGAATTTATTTTTTTAGTTTGATTAAACATAGGTTTTTCACCGAAAATCAAGCTCTTTCTTTTCCACATGTAGAAAAATACCAGATTACCAAAATAAAATTTTAAAAAATATATGCAGGCTAGGTATTGATGTCCTTGATCCATTAAAAAAAACAAAACTGAACTTTGATACATACAAAAAAATTATGTTATATATGGTATGCGTATGTTTCAATTGTAATTGGTTTGACTTCGAAACTTGATTGAGGAAAAATTATTCAATAAAACACTATGAAACCAAATTAAAGGGCTAGATATCGTAGTCACAAATCTAAATTCAAAAAAAATAGAATTTTATCCTTCATGGAAAAAAAATTATGTTGTATACGGTGAACATCACTCCTTAAAAATGTTGTTTACTGAAAAAAGTTGTTTTTCAAGGAGATAGAAAAAGAAGTGCAATCTGATTCCAAAATTTTTGAAAAAAATATATTTAGAATCTACAGACAAAATTTCACAAATCACTAGTTTGCATCATCTTCAAATTCCTCACGGTTTAGCCGCTATAGGTGCCCGAAAGTGAATATTTAGCTAGAAAAAATTATTCCAGTGTCCAATTTGGCCAAAAATTGCAAACCAGTATTGTGGGATCACCCTACAATTCATATTTTTAAAATGATATCTTGTCAGGTTCATATAAAGCTTTTCAAAATTCACCTGTGTCGTGCAACATCATGTCGGTTGGGGCCAAGGCTAGGTCTCACATATAATCCGTAAATTATGTATAGTAATAAACTGAATATTAGGTCGACCATGATTAACCTAATACCGAATGCAATCACAAAAGTCGATGCCAACGCACGGTCTATGAACAATTGAGAATACATACATACACGCTTCCAATAATCATAAGCCTTTTCCCAAAACCTTAGATCATATTGATTACTAGAGAGAATATGCGGACCAAAATATCATAGCAAATACCGGATGAGATAAGCTTGCTCTTCACACTGGTACAAGGTACTGAAAAAACGTGGTGACATCAATGACAATATAAGACATACTTCCAACAATATCCCCATTTGGCATTGATGGCAACATGTGCAAAAAGTCTAATTCAAAAACTCTTCTTCAATCTCAAAAAAAAATTCTCTCCAAATCTCTCCCCCTTTGACATCAATGGCAAAGGGCGCTAAAAAAAAAGATGTAAACATGGTGACATCCAATATTCAAAGATTCAAAATTTCAAAAACTTCAAAAACTTTCAAGCATCCAATCCTCCAAAGTTCTTTCAAACCAGAATAACACTTTTCACCTGGAGTAACTTTTTGTACCTTTCTGTGATAACAGGATGTAATTTCGTCCATTCAAATACTACAGAGTCCATTCTTGTACACATACTTTCCAATACAATCAACAGTGTGAAAGAGGATGACCAATATGTGGATGAACATTATTTTTCACAATCTTCTGCATCAGAGAGTATTCTGGAAAGATGGTCTAATTGGACCTCAACAATTTCCTTAAGAAGCCAGAAGGTCTTCACTACATCATCCATTTTTCTCTGCACAATAATCATTTCAACTTGTAGTTCACCAACTCTCTGCCCTTTGCTTTCCCTCTTTGTCTTCAAAAATATCAAACTTCTTTCCAATGTTGTTCACCTCGGATTCAATTGCTTCATTTCTACTTCTAAAATTATCTACTGCAGTAGCCCACCGGAGAAAATATTTGTATATGTCTAACATTTCTTTTATGCACTTCTTAGTCTCCATGATTAGTCCAGACAGTCTTTGCTTTGCTTTAGAACATCTCTTTTCAACCAAATCTTCCAACTTGCGTCCTTCCAGACCTTCAAGCAACATTCTTTCTTCAACTATTTCAACTAAATTTTCAGGTAAGGAATCAAAAATGATAGATACATCAATACCTTTACGAAGTATATATTCAACTAAAGGTATATATTGCATGTGCTTTCTTTATCCTCTAAACTTTCCAAGTGCCTGCATATCTTCCTTGCAATGAGAATCTTGGATTCCCACTCAACGTCTTTCTTTCTTGATAGCGATTTTAGAAAATAGAGTACCAGGCATGTAAGCAAGGATCCAAAAACAAATGGGTATCCTTCTCCCAGTTACATTCATATGTTCTTGGTGATATTTTCAAGAGTTAGCTTACACAAATCGAACTGCTTGTTTTCTTTTACCATTTTATGTGCCAAATACACAGCAATAGCTAAAGTAGAGCTTTCTCGATTTCTGAAATAGATTTTATAAAAAATTCCATATGTAACATACCTAACCGAGGAATCAGCAATAGTGTCAATCAACAGTGCCCGGGGATCTTTGTCAACTCCCATCATTTCCTCTACTTCCTTGTATTTTATAGTCTTTCGTCTAGGAAGTTCTCTGACACTACACAAACTGGTAACGGCTTCGATTGCTTCCTTCGTAATAGGATAGGGTTTATCCAATACAATGGTGCCATCCTTGAATTTTCTCAGAAGGAACAAGATAAATTATATGTCAGGAAACCAAGGGAATTCTCCCCATCAATCCAAACCTAGGGTTTGTAAGTTTTGCAAATCGCTCAGTTCCAACCCTAATTCCATCTTCATTATTTTAAGATGATCAAATTCATCCAGCTCAACTCCTTTTAACATTAGAGGGATATTCCCACTCGATCCTTCGTTACATATGTCCATTATAGCTTTAAAATTCAACAAGAAATTATTGTAGTACATTCCTTTGTAACTACGAGAGCAGGAAACTTTCATTACTTGCTTTCGGATGTTCACAGTGTTCTCTCAAAGGGCTTTGGATCTCTTCAGAAATGCTTCAAGAGAGTTCTAAGTCACTCTATGAATCCTTTGAATTGATGATCAAAAAGATTTGTGAAATTTCCTTTATACTCCATCATTTTACCCTAACTTACATTAATTGCAAAAAGCTAACAAACTTCTCTTCCACTTACACTAAGAAACCCTAATTTACTCCACAAAAGAACGTGCTCACTCTTTTTCTTCCAATTTATTCTGCATCACTTTTGTCCTATCAGTCCTTACAACATATCCATGTGCTAGCACCTAACATGTTGTACTTTTGAGGGTTTAATTGATTTACTGATAAAGCTCCCCCTAAGACCATGTTAGGTCTAGTTCCCAGAGGATTCATCTACACCGGATGAGGGTACAGATACATCAATAGTTTATAATTCTTCTAAATCTTTTTCCATACCTTTCTCATTTCCAGCTAAACCTCTTCCTTATCAATATTTTTCACTGGTTTATTATCTTCCACCTGAGCAAACTGCTTTTCCTTTCTACTTCTGCACACTTTTGAAATATGTCCTAGTTTCTTGCAATAGTAATAGACAATATTTCTTTGACTTGTCTAATTTCTATTAGTTCATGTTCTGTATTGATTCACTTTATGTCCAAACATGTTACAGGTATATCAATAGCCATTAAATGATTGATTTATCCTTTTTCCATTGAACCTATTCATCATCATCTTTACTGAAGATCTACACTCAGTAGCTTTATTTCTGATCTTCTTGCATGTATAACATTGTTCAGAGAAGGGACCAATAAATTGATTCATCCTTCTTCTACACTCAATTGCCTTATGACTAAATTTATTACATGAAAAAAAAACACCATTGAATGATGAGTACCTTTGTGCATTTGGTTGTTTGATAGGTGATCTCCTTCCAAATTTCCTTTTTTGCTTTCTTTTATCTTTATTTTTTTGATTGATTACTAGATTTGAGTTCTACATTTTTTTATCAGCTTCATTATCTAATCCACTTTTTTCTTTAGAAGGTTTATGTCCTACTATTAATTCATCAAGCTTGGTGGAGCTTGTCTTGAAATCCTCTTCACTAAGTTTTGCTTTCTCAAGTTATATTTTCAGATTCATCACTTCATGTTCAAGCCTACAGCAAACATCAACTTTTCTTTGTATTACTATTTTTCAAGCATTCTTCAACTTTCTTCTTTTCATCTATCTTCAACTTTAGTCTGGTATTCTCATCATTTTCTTGTTTCAATTCCTCACTCACTTCTTTGTATCTTTCTTTAAATTTCTTTAACTGCTCTTTCAATTTCCGAATGCATTCATTTGCTTCATCTAGATTTTCCTTCAGGTCTCTATTTTCAATTTCAGCCTTGTCAAGATCTTCAAGGGCAGTCTGGAGCTCTTCTTTATCCATTTGTTTAATCAGCGGGATCTCCTCAAGCTGTTAGACTTTTCCAGAGGAACCAAAGCTCTAATACCAATTGTTGAATAAATCGGATACTGAGAGGGGAGTGAATCAGTATCCACATAAACCTATTGAACAAATACTTATAATTCCATTGCAGCAAAGAACAGATAAGAGCAACAACAAAACATGAGATTTCACAACACAAAAACACCAGATTTTACGTGGAAAATCCAATGAGGGAAAAACCATAGTGAGGATTAGCTCACAATATATATAGTTATTTCAATGTCGATTACAAGGAGGCTCATTGCTAGATACAAAAATCTCACTGCTTACAAGGACTTACTATCCAAACATGGAGGCTAATTGCCTACAAAAATAAGTAAAAAATTTGGCTAACCACCAGGGTTGAACTGAGAAGCTACACTACATGTGCAAATTCAGTTTCATGATGTTCAGAGTATTCACTCGCATATCAATGGACCAAAATTTAAAATCCTATTCTCATACTTTTCTTACCACACACACACACTTCTTCTCATATTCCTTACTCCTCTCTTCACTCTATCCATCTTCAAACCATCTTGCATATATACTTGATATACCTGCATGCATCAATTAGGTCAGCTTAATTTGATGCAATTCATATTTTCAAAATGATAGCTTGTCGGCTTCATATAAAGCTTTTTGAAATTCACCTGTATCATGCAACATCATGTCGGTTGGGACCAAGGCTAGGTCTCACATATAATCCACAAATTATGTATAGTAATAAACTAAATATTAGGTTGGCCATGATTAACCTAATATCGAATGCAATCACAAAATTTGATTCCAACGCACCATCCAATCATATGAACAACTGAGAATACATGCATACATGCTTCCAAAAATCATAAGCCTTTTCGGGCAAAACCTTAGATCATACTAATTACCAGAGAGAATATGCGGAGCAAAATACTAGAGCAAATATCGGATGAGATAAGCTTGCTCTTCACACTGGTACAAGGTACCAGACCAACATGGTGACATCAATGACAATATAAGACATACTTCCAACAATAAGTTATGTTTGATGACACATACCTATGTCCAAATTATATTTTTTATTAGATTAAGACTGGAAGGGCCAATAGCCATTAAGGCAAATGAGGGGTTCACGAGAAGTGAAACACCCAACAAACTAAAGCATAAACTTAAATATAAGCAATCTGACCAGAAAAAAGAAACAGAGACAACACACCAAAAAGAGACCAGCACGGGACCACAAAACACCTACAAGTCTCCTAGCAACTTGAGACCACTAATTGCCTTCAACTCCTAAGCCAGGAAGTGGAGCTTCTCCTCAAAAGATAGGGACCTTTCTGGATAGCCTGAGTATCCACCATGGTATCCAGAGCCGAGTTGTCCACCACCTTACCTTTCTTCTATTTTTGACCATCATCAGGCCCTTCCTCAGCCGCCTATTTTCCCTGGCCCTTCCTTATCTCTTGTTGAAATATTTGAATGGTGAGGGTAGTGTTCTTCATGGAAACTTTACTATAATCAATTATAACCTAGAGGCACTGTGTGGTTTTTTCCCAATTTTTGTGGATAGCATCAATCTCCATTTGTAAATTATTGTTATCCTCCTTCATGCCAATGATAGCTCTCAACTCATCCATCTCCTTATCCCATCTAGTCCAATGCTTAAATGACTTAGCTAGTGAGGATATCATATCCAAATGGCCCTTGTCCACCACCTCCCTTATCCATAGACCTTGCTGCTACAGCACCTTATTTTCTAGAATCTGGATTTTCTCTTTAGCAGTAACCAGCTGACCTAGAAGCCATTTAAGTATGTTGTTTTAGACATTAATTGTCTTTGAAATTTTATTGATTTTGTTGTAAAGGGGGTCACCAAGAGCATGATTGTAACCCACCTTGGGTTCAGCATGAGTCCCTGTAATATCCCTATTTTAGCTCTACACTCTTCGGTGACTATTAGCCTATTTCTGGAAACCCGTAGGCTAATCAGAAGTGCAAATTAGGGTTTCCTACTTTGTAGGAGGTTTCAGTTGAGCTTTTGATGGCTTGCATGTAGGAGTTTGGCATTGAGATTTTTGGAGCTTTCTGGGTTTTTGGAGATCTTCAGGGTGTTGTAACATGCGTTTCTATCTGCTACTTTGCATGCAAAAAAGGTTTTTGGGGTTTTCTAATTTTTCTGAGATCTCTAGAGGGGTGTAACATGCATTTGATTATATCAACCTTTCCATACACACTATTTTTAGTAAGTCATGACAACTACCTGATTTGTGTTCAAATGGAGTTTGGAAACACTTACTATTTATAGAAGTTAGCTATTTTTGGTAAGTTCTATTTTTGGTAGTGTCATCTTAGTAGTAGCTCAGTCACTTCCAATCCATCATTCTATTTTTTGCAATGAGGCAGTTCAGTTTGGGCGTTGGCTTATTCATTCCTCTCGGAGCTAGGTTTTAATAACAATCATTTTTTAGTGTTGTGTTTTGGACCCCATGCCTAGGTGATCAACTTCAAGTTGTTTTAAAGAGGGGACTTGTCTTGGATGCCTAAAGTGAAGAATTAAATATTTTAAAGTTAAAATATTTGATAAAGCTCCTTATGGACACCTAGGAAGAGGAATAAAGTGTGTTGATTAATATTTTATATTCTCCAAAAAGGTTGGACATCCCCCTTAAGTAGCTAAAGTGTTTCATACTCTCTTCTTGGAGGTTACAGTTGGTTCATTTTTCAAGGAGAAGTCTATTTATTCATGCCTTACTCATTGTTTCTCATCTTTTGAAAATTATGATATTGTTATGATGTTGAATTGAATTCAAAAGTGCTTCGAGGAACGCATACCTTTTAGCCAATCCATACCAGTCTTCGTACTTGAGATATAGTACCTAGCTAGTCTACTAAAGACTGTGCTTCATCTAGGGATGCAGATAGAGATTAAATTTTTTATTTTAATAAGTAGATTGTTGATGTATAGTCTATTTGTATTGATGCTAAAGTTTTTGGCTGAAGTGAATTTTTTTTCATAGCTTAGCCACTAAATTTTATTTGGTTTTGGGTATTGGCTCATGTTGTTCCATTGTGTAGGGCACCCAGATTTATGAAGTTTCAAAATTTATCACTGAGTTTTGGATTTTCTAGAAGAGGTCGACCTTCTTGGAGGTCATACCACTTCACTATTATTTGCATTAGGATTTGTGCCAAGTTTTAAGAGTTATTTTAGCATAATTTTTTTATTAGAATATGAGCACCTAGGATATTGGCTTCATTTGTCTATTGTTTGAGGTCAATTGGATATGAATTGAAGGAGTTGTGTCCATTTTGGTGAATCTCTCACTTGCTGGTCTAATTTTTTGTACTTTATGTTTCTTATTAGATCTCGAATATATTGATATTGAGCCTAAAATTGATTATTATTATGTTATTTTAGTTATGGATAATGTCTCTAACAATATGATGTATTTTGGGTTCAATCATTGTCTTGTTGTGCAAATATCTATCTATTTGTAAAGTTGATTAGTAGTACTAACAGTTCCTGTTATAAATCTACATTTAAATATTTTTTAATTTACTCCCACTGAAGAAGTGGTTGAGTTTATATTTTACTTTCAGCACTTTGCTTAAATTCCCCCCACTAAATAAGTGGCAGAGTGGATTCATGGTTGGCTTTCTACCTTATAATTTATAATAACTTAGTTCTCGGTGAATAAGTGGTAGAGCTTTATGGTCGGTTGTCTGCCTGCACATTGTATTTCTAGCATTTACTTTCATTCATGGTCAGTTAGTTGCTTAGCAGCTTTGTATTTCATTTCTGGTTTGTTGTCTATCCTCAACACCGTATGCTCTCACCTCGCCCACATTGGGATCTTGGTGATCAAAAGGTGAAGGGTTACTATTCTTGTTGGTTATCATTTGGAGCTAATGCTAATCAATGGTGTGTTGTGTTGATAATTCTGGAAAAGATTAAGGGGGGATATTGTAGTCCCCTCCAAATTGATGCAAAAATTAGAGGAATTTTAAAGGCTAGGGTTAATAACAAGGGATGTTAGGGACATTAGAAAACTTCACGTGAATAGGGAAGTGTGTGGGGGAATTGGAAGGGGTGTGATTCCATGATTCATCATCTAAGTTATCTGATGCACCGAACCTAGAAGTAGAAATAGGAGGGTGGTCCCACAAAGCTGGTTTACAATTTCTGAGAGGAATTGATTTTTGTTGAAATCACATATTTTTATAAAATATAATGATTTAAGCCTTAAAAAATTTCATTTTAAGGATTCCAATTGAAGAGGGTTTGATCAAACCACCTTAGATCAAACCCCCTTGGATAGAACCTCGCTAGTTTTAAACCATACCTATAAATGAGTCTCCTTTACACCTATCAAAATGCTGATAAAAAATCACTTTTAATTTACCTTTTCGGGGATCAAATAAATTAATTTAAAATTTATTTCAAATTATTATGGTAGTCCTCAAAATGAGCTATCCAATGAATATAATTTTAATATGTTTTGGTTTTATTATGTATATGTTTTTTTAGTTTTATTAAACATAGGTTTTTCACCAAAAATTAAGCTATTTGTTTTGCACATGTGGAAAAATAGCAGATTATCAAAATAAAATTTTAAAAAATATGTTCGAGCTGGGTATTGATTTCCTTGATCCATTAAAAAAAAAAAAATTGAATTTTGATACATACATAAAAAGTTATGTTGTATACAGTCCGCCTATGTCTGAATTGTAATTGGTTTGACTTTGAAACTTAATTGAGGAAAAAATATTCAATAAAACACTATAAACCAAATGAAAGTGTTAGATATCATAGTTACAAATCTAAATTCGAAAAAAAAAAAAAAATTATCCTTCATAAAAAAAAAAATATGTTGTATACGGTGAGCGTCACTCCTTAAAAATGTTATTTTTTTTAAAACTAATTTTCGAAAATGGAAAAATAAGTGTAATTTGATTCCAAAAAAAATTTAAAAAATATATTTAGAATCTATAGACAAAATGTTAGAAATCACTAGTTTTCATCATCTTCAAATTCCTCACGGTTTAGCCGCTATAGGAGCCCGAAAGTGAAGATTTAGTTAAAAAAAATTAGTTTGGTGTCCAGTTTGCTCAAAAATTGTAAACCAGTATTGTGGGATCACCCAGGAATGGGCGTGGATAGTGGGACAACTTTAATGGGGTCGAGAGGGGTTTCCTCATTAGCAAGGGTTTTACCATGGGGACGGGTAAAATGATGAGAAGTGGGAGGGGTTTCGTCCATGGTAATGGAGGGACTAGGGTCTGCAAGGGGTTCAATGGGGGTCACGAATGACCAGGGTGTTATTTTTAATAGTGGTATGGTAGGGTAACAAGGTGGCCTAGTACTGACAGACATGAAAGATAAGACCCTAGTGAATGGTTAAATTCTTGCTTTTACCTTGGTCATTTTTTACAGATTGTTTGAGAGAGGATAAAATCCAAAAGGAAAAGTTCATCTTTATATCATAATGAATATGGTTAAGCATCGTCCAAACAAATGAGCATGAAAGAAACAGAACTGGCCCTTGAGTGTAACACACCTCATCAGGACTTCCGCAACCTTACTCCAAACGTCGAGGAGGTTAGCCCGATTGAAGCCATTTTGGAATCTATTCACTTTTTTACCCTCTTTCAAAAAGTGCTCCATGTCTTTCTGATAACTGGCCTTGGGCTTATGGGGAATGCAAACACCCTCTAATGACAGCCTCGTCACCTCTACAATAAGCTCAGTAGTCACCGTGAAGGTACCCACTAACAGTGATAGTTTCATCCTCCCAAAAGGTAGTGAATGCCATAGAGAGCTTGGGGTCATGCCCCAAAATGCCTTCCACATATGAAGCCAGATTGTCCCATTGAATGATGAGCCAAACATCCTTATCTTGTTCCCACATCTCACAATTAGTAGGTTCTTCCTAAACTAGATCGCCTCCCATGGTAGAATTTGTAAAATTCAAAGCAAGGAAATACAATCTATAGAAATGTCAATACGAATTCCAAAACCACAAGTAAATGAGTTTATGAAAATACTGAGCAAGAGATTAATTTTCCATAAGTGAAACTCATGGAAAATATCAAAGAGATCTGATAGCAGATCCAACTCGATCTCAATTTGATAGTACTTTGGCATCATGATTCATTAATTTGTACACATGTCTAGGGATATAAAAAATATTATCCCATATTACTAAATTTGGGGTGAAAGCGCCAATGTTAGCAAGAACGTTGGCAACTTTATTGTCGTTTCTAAACACGTGATTAGCTCTACAATTTTTTAGGGAAATCATGAGATTACAAGCAAACAACATGAGGTCCCGGAGTGCCCAACAAGGATTAGCCTTCCCTGTCAACATGAGAATAGTATTTTTGGAATCTCCCTCAATGACCAAATTGGAAAGTCTAGCTTGTGTGGCAATCTGGATGCCATGAAAAGTCATTGCCACCTCAACAAAGCTAGAAAATTGTACCCCCAGGTTCACCGTATAAGCCAAAATTAATTTACCCTTATGATCATGAATGACTCCACCCTACCCACCCGACCTAAGTTAGGTTTGGTTGATCCATCAAAGTTAAGCTCTAGCCATCCAGGTTCAGGGGGGCCAAGGAGTACTACTCCTATCTAGCGGGATGTGAGAGCAAAGAGCATTCAAGATCTCTCAAAATTTCCAAGAAGATGGAATAGATACCTCCAAGTTATTAAGATTTCATTAGGGCTTGCAAGAGGTTATGGAAATATTCTCAACAACCTGGTTGATAATCTTATTGGCTACCACCAACCAAGGGGAATTTTTATCTTTGAAAACCCTATTGTTGTGCTCCTTCCAGAGCCCAACCAATGAAGAAAAGAGATTGCCACCAGAGCTCAACCAACATAGGATGGGAGATTGGCGGGCATCAACTATCCAAAATACCTTTACCATCCTTTTGTTAGACCCAACAGACATTGAAAAGAGATTGGATTTTTTGTCTAACCTGCCAGGAGTAAGAAAAGTTAAAAAGCAGGTGGGAAATGGACTCGGCTTCATTCTCGCACAAGAAATAGCGGTTACCAAGATGTAAGCCTTTCTTCTACAAATTATCCAAGGTAAGAATCCTTTTATGACAGATAGTCCACTAGAATAATTTGAGCTTAGGGGGGGAATTCCTATGCCAAATTTGCATCTAATTAAACAGGGGATCCCAGATGTTGCAAAGCATATTGTAGTCGATCTTAACAAAGTAATTCCTATCCTTAGAAGCTGCCCAAACCAAAGAGTCTAGAAAATTAGAGTTAAAGAACTTGTGATTCTTGACCTTCTAAGAAGCTCTTCAGCAACCAAACATAGGGGGAGTCGAAACAATTGGGATTTATCTTCCATCTAGGTGGAACAATAGAAGTATCTAGGTAATTAGAAACCTTAGACCCCAACTAAGCACATAGATTTGTCTTCACCACAAAAAAAAATTGGATGAACACCAAGAGCCAACAAATAAATCCATTTGTCATCCTAGAAAGAGACCAAAGTACTAGTTATGACCTGCCAAGAGGAGCACAAAGAAAGAAAATTCTTGAATTTCAAGAGGTTATTCCAGATGATAGGGCCTGGAGGGAGAACACCATTGTCTAGTAGAGAGAGGCAATCCCAACCCTACAAATACTTTTCCTTGAGGATGGATATCCATTCCACCTGATTGTTCAAAGCTTCCAAGAAATTTTAGTTATAAGGGCCATGTTCATTTGTCTCATTTTTCTCAAGTCTAGGCCGCCATAACATTTCCTAGAGCACACAATGTCCCAATTCACCAAAGAGAACCGGCTCCTCTCTTTGGTTCCCAACCAAAGGAATCTTCATTGAATTTGTTCAAGTTTCTTCAACCACACAACAAGCATAAAAATAGAGACATTAGGTACACCGCCAAACTTTGAAGGGTAGATTTGAGAAGGAGAAGCTTACCAGCATTGCTAAGAAGAGCCCCCTTCCAAGCAGGAAGATTTCTCTAAACTCTTTCTAGAAGAGTGAACCAGATAGAATTATCCACCTTGCCAACAGTAAGTGGCATTCCCAGATACGTCGAGGGAAGGGGAAGGATCTGAAAATTGATGATTCTAGAAATCCTAATTTGAAGAGCAGGGTCAATATTTAGAAAAGAAAGACACTTTTAGTGAAATTGATACACTCCCTAGAAGCCTTAAAAAAAAATTTAAGGACATCAATCCAACCTTTAGCCTCAGCCAACATAGCTTTCCCCAGTAAAATTGTATCATCAACAAATTGTTGATGAGAAATCGAATGAGACACAGAGGGGGCAAACCCATCCAAGGAACCATTCAACACCTTGCGTTCAAAATTGCGGCCAAGAACTTTGTCCATCATTATAAAGAGATAGGGAGACAAGGGGTCCCCTTAGCAAGCTCCACCAGTAGCCAAGAAAAATCCTTGTAGGGTACCATTGATAATCACAGAGAACCTAAGGGAGGTGACATAACCTTGATTGAGTTGCAAGAATTTACCAGAGAAGCCAAACCTACAAAGAAAATTGAACAAAAAAATTCTAAGACACTTTGACACAGGCTTTGGAAATATCCAGCTTAAGAGCCATGCTTTATTTTTTTCTTTTTCTCATGGAGTGAAGGGTTTCGTGCACCGGCATAATAGGATCAGTAATTTATCGCCCCATAACAAAGCATTTTTTAGCAAGATGGGTCAATTTTTTTAAACAAGGTTTAATGTGATTGACTAGCAACTCAGAGCAGATTTTATATAACGTGTTACAGATAGGCTAAAACTCAGACAATTTTTTGGACCCCGAATGCTTCGGGATGAGAACAAGGAAGGTGTTATTGAATTCTTTGATAATATTACTAGTAGAAAGGAAGTCATCAGCAGGAGTAGAGACATCCTTACCAACGATATCCCAAAACTTCTAAAAGAAGAAAGGTGGGAAACCGTCGATGCCAGGTGCCTTGAAAGGGCTAAGGGAAAACACAACCTCCCAAATCTCATCATCTAAAGCACCTCTTTCCACAAACAGAACCTCTTGTTGGGATACCGAAAGGGGAATAACATCTAGGATGTCACCCACCAGATGATTTATTGAGGGTGGGTTAAGAAGGCTATGAAAGAAATAAAGATCAGCACGAGCCAGATCATCCTCAGAAGTCATCACGAAACCAACATCAAGGATCAACTCAGAAATAGTGTTTTGCTTCTTGTGTCTTGAAGTTGTCATGTAAAAGAACCTGGAATTTTTATCCCCCTCCCAAAGCCATTGATTCATGGACCTCTATTTCTAATAAACCTCTTATATTTTAATAATATTATGGAGCTCACTCAGCAAGGCCTTTTCTTTGACAACAAGATCAACCTAGGCACCGAATTCCATATCTTTTTGAGCCTCTCTAAGTTGATTTTTAAGAGACCTTTTTTCTCAAAGATGTTACCAAAACAGCTCCTACTCCATTCCTTCATATTGAGTTTGAGGTTTTTGAGTTTGAAAGCTAGATTGAACATAGCAGAACCACATCCCCTACCATTCCACCATGTGTTGAGGAGGTCCCTAAACTGTGGGTGGTACGTCCACATCAACTCAAAATGAAAAGGCCTCTTGGCCTTAGGCAGAGGGGTATGGTCAGATCCAATCCTAAAAGGAGAAGACAAGGAGAGAGAGAGAGAGAGAGAGAGAGAGAGAGAGAGAGAGAGAGAGAGAGAAAACATCCCAGTTGGCGAACACCAGACAATGATCCAGTCAGACTTGAATAAGATGTCCAAATTATAGTTATAGTGACTTCAAAAATTAATTTAAAAAAATATATGTAACAAAAAATTATGAAAAAATATCCTTTCCTTAGATATTGATGTTGAAAATCTATATTTTAAAAATTAGAATTTTATCCTTTATAGAAAAAAGTTATGTTTGACGACACAAATGTTATTTTTTGAAAATGTTGTTTACTATTTAAAACTAGTTATTAAAGGAGATGTTGAAAGATTCATGATTTATTTCAAAAAAAAATTAAAAATGTATATTTAGAATCTACACACAAATTTCCACAAATCACTAGTTCGCATCATCTTCAAATTCTTAATGGTTTAGTTGTTATATGTCTCAGAAGGTGAAGATTTAGTTAAAATTGTTGATATAAATGTCCATCTTCACCAAAAAGTGAGACACGATATTATGATTTCACCCATCAATCAACCTACCAAAAAAATTAAGAGCCTTGGGCATTCTTTGCTTTTTTTGAAGAACTAGGGAATTGAGCTAGGATATCTTCTTCTAACCCTCATTTCACTTTTGCAAATTGGACTCATATTTAGAGTTTATGTATTGACTAGGGTTTTTCTAAAATTGAATACAATTTTAAGGAATCTTTACTTAATAGACAATTTAGAAATACTACTTAACCCTAATAGCTAAATTTTTCACAATGCGAAAGGAATTTTACAATGTTGAGCTAAAAAATAGACACCCATTTTTTGTGTATTTAAACCCTAAGTGGTGGCTGAAAAAATTGATGGTGTTAATCACTCAAATTCTCTTTGCACAATGTTCTCTTGGTTGTTTGGCACAATGAATATCAGTTTTCTTCAATTCAAAATCCTTAATATAGGAGTAGAAATATGCCACTTTTTGCATTCATGGTGGATACGAGTAGACAGAGTGTTCGTAACTAACCATTCCCAAAATTTGAATTTGGAATGTAGATCTTATTTGACACAGGATGATCAATAGTTGTTGCGAGATCAAAGTTCTATCACAAAAATCATTTCAACTTTCCTTTGCCAAAATGTGATTAAATTGAAAAGACGCAACAAAATGAGAATTTGCCATATGTAAAGCAAATTACAAATCACGAGGGATCATTAAACCTTTAGACAAGAGTTTCATGTTGTCTTATCATTGAGAGGTAGAGGACACATGTCAACAAAACACACGATGTGAAGAAACACCACAATTAAATAAGGGGATGACATGTGGACCCCATTTACCCACTTTTCGTTCACCCACACTTTGAAGTATCCCAAGCCCACTCCACGTTAATGTCATATGCATGGAAGTGCACTATCACAACCGTAACTTTTGATTCTTTAAAGAGACCGTGACAAACGAAAGCCATGTGATACAAATAAGAAGCCACCACACATGCATGATGTTAACCACGGGTTAAACAAGTCACTACAAAATTGGAAATAAAGTAACTGGCCATATAAGGGTTAGTTCTAAAAATCTAACCCTTCAAGATATGCAATAAAACCCTAAAAAAGTAACCAATGCCAACATGAATAAATCTAGATTTAGGCACATAGCAAAGGTATAATAATAAATGGCTCAACCGGTTATTAGGACATAGGTATCAGTGAAAAGAAATATTGATACGTAATTTTGTGATATAAGGAGTGTTACAAGCTAAATCTATCAATGACAGATCATCGATGAAATACACGTGGCATTGATGATTTGTCATTACACGTGGCATCAAAGTGCAAGAGTGCAACCTAAAATAAAAGAATAATTTCAATCTCATGTTGTAATGAGAGAATGCACTCCAATAGGTATAGAGGCATCTTGTCATCATAATGGGCCCACAAACTAGTCACTACTATGCAAAAGGATTTGAAGAAGAATACATGTGGCAAAAGGATTTGAAGAGGAATACATGTGCAATAGTGCAACTCACAACCTAAGGTGAAAAGGAAACCTGTGCCACAAAGAAAAAGTGTCCCCCAACTAAATGGTGTCACGTGGACATAAGCAAGGCCATCAAAGGAGTGCACAATTGCAAGCAGACAAAAGCATTATTAGAATACTTAAAAAATGAGCTTGGTCAATAAAACATTTCAAGGGGCTAGTAAAACAACATAACCAAAGACATGGGAAATCACTTAAATGAAAATGCCATAGGCCAAACAATTCAACATTGAAATATGTTGAACACTTATCTCTATTCCGAATACTTTATGTATGAAATTGGGTGTGTCAAAACTTCAACCTGGAATAGAACAGTGAAATATTTTTATACATTATTTCTAACTTTTGGAAGATAAATCATTATGGCATGTGAAATGAAAATATTTATTATATTTATTTTAATTATCATATATCATATTTCACAATTACAAAGTAAACATTCTAATTACTCTCCATGAAAGTTATTATACTATTACTTATAACCTGAATAGGCACTAACAAAATAATTTTTTACTGCAAATGAATAACGAATAATAGTACAACCATTTATTGTATTAAAAATGAATTACAATGTTAAATCTCTTTTTAAAGATGAGTAGAGAATGCAAGCTCGTGTATAATGACACGCCAATTTTACATGACGTAATTGATACTAGTCTAGTAGTGGTGTAATGTAATGGGTACAAGTGCTTGTTGGATTTTATTTAGCTTGTTACAAAGGTGACAAATTCACCAAGCATTAGTTTGAATTGTGGTTGAAGCATTAGTGGTGGTGAAGTGTGTGGATGTAAAGAAGATCATATCCTCAAACCACCAAGCTTGCTAGTCACACTTTGGAGTTGTGAACATAGCAAATGTAATTGTCCTAAATTGCTAAACTTGAAGGTGTGCATAAATGAATTGACACCTTGATACTGGCTGGAGGTCCTGAGAAGAAGTTAAAAGGGGCAATAAATTTTCTACCACTATCTTTAGGCAAGACCAAGCCACCAAAATAGAACAACATGACATTACAAGTCCACAGTTCCTCTTTGAGGGCCATCACACAACCCATACCCATTATCATTGATCAAAGAACATCAAAGTCCATCATGGTGTAACTAGCAAGAGCCTCTCAAAATGGACCATGAGAAGTTGGTAGGTTTCTCTAGAGAAAAGATTAAAATACTTAGAACTACTCCTACACTCCTAGTTAAAGCACTTATCTCCCTTAGAGCTCCTCATCCTAGTTCAGAACTTAGCACAAGGACCAAGTGGACCAAATCAAATATTTTCCAATTTCACCTATCCTAAGCCAAATTGGTCTCTTTTTTCCTCTAAAACTATATAACTTGAGGCAGAAGAATTTAGAGTATCTAATATAATACCATGACATCATCCTTATTAACCTCACAAAACACTTATCAAGATTCAAAAACACCACATCGAAACCTTTTTATGGACTTAAAAATGATTTTAGTTGAACTCACCATCCCTCTTCATAGCAAAATTATAAGGTTAACCTAGCACACAATTATTAATTATAGTTGATCATTAAATATCCAAAAATTATGCAATTTGGATTCTTGCATAGCCTTGAAATGCTAACACACACTTGAAATCTTACCAATGCTAGAATTTAATAAAATTTACTTGTGTGAGGTATAATTCCTTTTTTTTTAGGCATTGTCAACACATAAGAGAGTTATTGCAAATGTTATTTGGATTGACATCTAGCTTCAAGAAGAGTACTTTGAAGCATTGAAAATATATGAAATCTATTAGGAGTGTTTAATTGTAGTGAAGAAGGATATAGTGGACTGCGAGAATTATGGTCAATTGTACCTTATGTCATTTTCAATATCAATTATCAATAAATTTCGTTTGCTTCCAATCAAAAGAGGAAATTATTTATTTTTAAGATCTTCCATTGACAAATTAAATTAAGAACATCAAATTGGCAAAGCATATATACACATCAAAAACATCAGTACTCAATCCCTCAACATTTAATTCACCACAAGACAATAAATTTGTTCAACTAATGAAACATTGAACACTTCCTAGAGACTTGTTGACACTTGTCTCTATTCCAGAGACTTTATATATGAATTCAATTGTGTTAGAACTTCAACCTGGAATAGAACTTATGCTATTGATCTGTGATCATCCAACAATGTATATGTGAATCTATTTAAAATTATAAATTTACCAAAACAACTTAATCATTATCATTTAGCATTTGTTATTTTTGTCACCTAAATTATGATTTTCAAAAACTTACCAACACATTTGCCAAATAACTAGTTTTATAATTTTGGACATTTATATAATTTGCCAATGAACTTATTTTATTTGTTTGAATACAAATTTAATTCACCAATGAAATTATTTTATTTGTTTGAATATAGTTTTTAATTTGTCGACGAATTATTTTAGTTTTTTGAATACAAACATAATTCACCGACGACATTATTTTATTTGTTTCAATACAAGTATAATTCACCAAAAATTTCTACTTATTTCTAATGATTTAAAAAAATCACTGATAAAACTAATATTAGAATTAATATTTTTCAAAAATAATGAAAAAATTGCTAAGATTTTTTTTTTAAATAACGAAAAATTCACTAAGATTTTATATTTTTTTCCAATGTGGGATTTCTTAAAGTTACCCTACTATTTACTATTCTAAATAAAATTAAGAAAAACATAGCGAGTAAGCAAATTACAAGGTTTTGACTATCACGTATAATATAGAAAGGGCATAAATTTTAAAGCTACATATTTCTTACATAAATTACTTAAAATGTATGTAATATTTTTAGTGTAGCAAGAACGGAGATTGAAAATATTCACTAAATATATGTAGAAAAAATATGTTGGTTTCAATCCTAGAAGATGTGTCAATACTATACATAATTTTTGATGTAAAATTAACAACAATATTTTATATTATTATTAAGTAGATTCGTTAAGAAATTTAAAAAATGATCTTGAAGATGAGTTAAGTAGTTGTTTCATATTGATAAATATGTACTTTATATCATAGATTGAGGTTAATAAGAATTGTGTTTCACTTTTCTATTGTCAAATTTATTTGTAATAAGTTTCTTAGTCTAACATTGTATCAAAAAAAAACAAAAAACAAAAAACCTCACACTTAAAATTTAATTACTATAAATTTTCAATCTTCTAAACCCTTTTATTAAAAACCCTCATTATCACATTCATTTCATTAAATATTCCTTCCATTTTTGCTTGTATATTTTCCTTATCTTATTTTAAATTTATATTTTTAAATTCATGAAAGTTGAATTGACATCTCTAAAAAAGATGGAAGTTGAATAATCATCTTACATAAATTTATAAAAAATGCATTCAATAGTATTCACATTTGATATAATTCCTATTGAGAAATCGACCTAGTTAAAATGATTTAGACTTATCGAAAATATTACATTCTCAATAATTTATGGTATGATATTTGTGATGCAAGTCAATAACATGATGAGCCTAAGATAAAAAAAGTTAATACCAATCTAGAGATTAAAAAAGTAGAACTTTTTCTTCGTAAGAGCCTTTGTAGTTAGAAAAATATTCTATCATATTGAAGGATGCTAGTCACCACAAAAGAAACTTAAGAAATTAAAGGTTAAAAATTAAAAGTGATAATTTAGTTATCATAATTGGTTTTGAGGAAGGAGAGGTGAGATTTTGACATCAATTAATTTTTCTCATCTTGTTAAAAAAGCATGTCAACAAATATCTTACGGCATGCATGATTTGGGAATGAAAGATACGAAAACCTTTGAATAATACAAAAAGAATGGTGTTTCATCTCTCTTCTGACAGCACCACAAGCTACCGACGGATCTAAAAGACAAAGATTTAACATGAGTATAATTCAAGCACTATTTTTAAGAATCAATCTGTTTCCGCATTATGCGGACAAGCACATCCAAATGTTGGCACCTTTTGTTTAACGTGGGGATAATTTGAGCTCCCCTTTTAATAATCAGTCTCTTCGAGCACTATATATATGAGCACGTCCATATTTTACACACCATTGAGGCAAGAAGTTGCATCTGTTTTAAAATACAATAATAACTTGTCGAACTTTTGAAGTATGTTTATTATATGGTGGAAGAGAACGTCAGAATGAGGAGGCTTGTGAATTGGCTGAGTGTAGGAATCACGAGATCCCTCAAATCCTTGGAACCAAATACTTATAAAAAAGAACATACCCAAATCAAAAATCAGTATTGAGGCAAGCAAGAGTTGAAAAGAAGTGTAGGCAAGATTGCAACTCCACAAAGGGACTAAAGGAATTCCTAGCACAAGTGCTGCAGAGGTGTCCTTGAACCTTAATGGCATTGAGACATGTCTAGATTTGCATGCGACATATCTCCGACTCTATATATTCTTGTCCTTGATATAGAATGACTGAGTCCACACATTGCCAGGGCTTACCTCATGTCCCCATGCGGCTGCTTAACTCTATTTTCTGCTTAAATTTAAGCAGCAGGGGTGTTCCCATGCATAAATTTTATTTTTGGGAAAGGATAATTTGGAATCTTTTCCTATTTCAATGGAGCAGCTACTGTTTAGGAATTGAAAATAAGCTATGAAAAAAGAGTGGGGGCTGGAAATAAGCAGCAATTGCATATTTCTAAAAATCCACGTGGCTCCACAAATTTCTTTCCCTTTTTTTTAATATTTGATTTTGTTTTTCTTTTTCTAATTTTTTATTGTACAAATTATTATTAATACTATTAATACAAATTTAAGCTGACTGCTTAAAAATAAGCAGAAAAACTAAGCATTCATGGGGCCATCAGCTCCACAAATAACTCTTAAATAAGTTGAGCAGTGGCTGCTAGCCAAAATAAGCTAAGCAGCTGCATGGGGACATGTGGTTAATGTCACTTCAGTAGTTTCTAATATGGAAAGTTGAATATCCTGTTTCAATTGAATGCACCCACTAGCAGGTTTTACTTGTTCAGGTTTCAACAATAACTAAATCGTAGTTTGTGGAAAAGATGTTGGAAGTTGATAATGAATGTGGCCTCAGATAGAAAAGATTTTCCTATTTACTTAAGGAGTTTGAAAATGTTATGTACAACAGAATTACCAAATCTATTGCTAAGAAGATGCTGGATTTCAAAACTTTATTATATTGTGGCATTGGAAAAACTCATGCTACATAAGCTTCAAGACGTGGGATTTATACAAAGCTAACATGGCACCTTGGGGTGCTGCGATGGTTTTTTTCATTTATTTAAAAGAAACATAGAACATTAAGACTCTAAGTCAGTTACACAAAGTTAATTAAGGCAATGGTGAAGAACTGGTATCCATTAATCCTAATTGATGGCATATTTCATCAAATGACAGGGAGGAGAGTGTTTTTCAAGATTGACTTGTGGTTGGATTCTCTCTATTTGCGAGAAGATTCTTTAAAAATACTATTTAAGATGCCTATGAGCTTCTGTTTGTCTGCTTGGAATGTTAAACCAGCCAACTTTATTGATTTTAGTAAGAGGAAAAGTGTGTTACGGAAAATCCTAGACAACCTCAATATATTGTTGTTTCAAAGCCATGTACCGTATGTAAGTATTTAAGATTGTAAGAAGAGCATGATCGCCAACTTCAAGTAGTGTTCAAACCTTGCAAGAGGATAATCTATACAAAAGAATTAAGAAAATGCACATTCCACTGGGATCCCTGTACTACTTAAGCATTTTATCTTCAGTTATGTAATCACTGGTGGGATCAGAAGTGATAACTGCCTGGAAGATGCCTCAGAATGTCATCGAAGTGGGGAGTTTAATTCTATTAGTCACCTATTACTAGAGATTTACTTAAGGTGTTCCAAGGATTGATTACATATCCAGTTATCAGATTACAAACAAAAGGGTGTGAGTATTACTAAAACATAAAATATGAAGCTAGCTTCAGAGAGGTGGAGTAATGTGTGATTAATTGACTGGTGTTAAACATCCCTGACTCAGCAAATATTTTGTTGTTTTTACCAACACCTGTATGTGCAACCTCGAAAAAATGTCACAGCAAGGAAACAAGACCTCCCTATAAATCCAAAGAGCTTAGAGAAAATGGGTTGAACAAAACACTTGTTAACGTAAGTTACTAGCATTAGCACATACTGCATGAAGGAGATTGAACGGGGAACGGAGATGACCAGGATAAAAATTTAACTTCACCTATGTGAAAAGATAGGATAATCTTGTTCTGGGCGCATTGAAGAGGATCAAATACCTAAATGCTGAGAGTATATGAAGACACTTACAAAATAAAATCCTGAAGGATTCTATATAGTATAAGTTTCAGGCAGGGGCTTGCCAAATATCACAAAATGGTAGCAATTATAATCAAAGGCCAAACCACCTAAGGAAGCATTGAAGTTACTAAATGACAATAAGAACTTTATACTGCTAAATCTGACAAAGGGAATGCAGCGGTAATATTAGACACCAAGGATTACATTGAGAAAATGGATAATCACTTACCAAACAGTGGCAATTATAGAGTGGTGAACAAAGACCGATTTAAGAGAGTATCAACAGGAGAGACTATATTAATTATTGGCTCTTTTCTGAATTAAGAGTTATACAACGATAGCGGATCAAATTAATGACAACCCATCCTGGCAGCCATGACCTCAAAACCACTCAACACATGCATTATTTGTTGCAAAAATCATTGTGGAATAACGCCAAACTTTGATTTTTTGCTGCAGTCGAACAAAAAAATCATTACAGGCACAAATTACCAAAAGATGATAATGCAGTTCACAGAACAAGCTACAAACAAGGCTTATGCTGCAAAAATGACATGTGACAGGCGGAATAAACAGAACAAAACACACAGATTATTGTTCCCAAACAGAACTTTACATGCCAGTATTTTATTTCTGTAACCCACTTAAATCAGTCTTTGTTCACCACTCTATAATTGCCACTGTTTGGTAAGTTATACAACAATAGCGGATCAAATTAATGACAACCCATCCTGGCAGCCATGACCTCAAAACCACTCAACACATGCATTATTTGTTGCAAAAATCATTGTGGAATAACGCCAAACTTTGATTTTTTGCTGCAGTCGAACAAAAAAATCATTACAGGCACAAATTACCAAAAGATGATAATGCAGTTCACAGAACGAGCTACAAACAAGGCTTATGCTGCAAAAATGACATGTGACAGGCGGAATAAACAGAACAAAACACACAGATTATTGTTCCCAAACAGAACTTTACATGCCAGTATTTTATTTCTGTAACCCAGTCGCTCCTAATAGCACAACTAACTCTGTTGCAGCTATGGAATGTAACTAGCTGCTCCAGAACTCATGTAAATGCCCATCACGGCTACAGCCACTACAGCCTGATTACCTCTCCCTTTTTCCATTCCACTGTGTCCTAAAATGATTCCGTAAACCAATATAATGATGGAGCATTCAATGTTAGATAAGTGACTCTTGGCCTTCCATGTTTAACTCTTTGTATCCTGCTGACTTCTCATCTTCCTTCATCATTTTTTGAGTATAACCACTACCAAACTCTCCATTCAAAAATCATGAACGGTCGAACTGTATGTTTCTGTTTTGTTTTGTTTTGTTTTTTCTATATCCTCATTACCCTATCCGAGACATCTTCAAGACATCTCCCCTTTTTGAACTGTTCATGATCTGCTCAACCAAGCTGAAGTAAATAAAAAAATCTGGGTTATTTTGCCTTTGAACAGTTTCTTGCTATGATCACCACAAAACTACTGTGATTGGTTTTCTGCAGCAATATGAAACTGCCAGCAACATCTTTCCATACCAAATGTGTAACTGCTACAATTGTCTTTCTGTAACAGTTATGTTGATGCTGCAAACATCTTTTTGGTAGTCATGTAATTGCTGCAATGCCTGTCCAACTCAACTGCAGAATTGTTGCAAACTACTTTTAGTAGCAGTCCTGTAACTACTGCATATATTTTTCCATAGCAATAGTAGAACTGTTACAGGCGCCTCTCCATAACAACTAAAAGATTGCTATAGAACGACTTTCTTCAGCAACAAATTTTCCTACGTTAAAACTCCCTTAGTTCTACAAAGTCTACCGATGCTCATGTGTGAGACATCAGTTTTTTGGGTGATACAAGATTAATGTTTTGCCAAAAAATGCTCCTGCATCAAAATCCCAGGTAATTAAAAGCATGAGCTCCTACTCACGAACCTTGATTGAAACCTTTTATAATGTACATATAGTGACCAACTTTAGTTTGAATCCTCTATACCCCTGTCCTTCCATTTAACAAGATATTTAGCATACTCCTTACCTTTTATTTGCTTTACAACTTTGAAATCAAGAATAGCATCTATATCTTCTATTCCCTTCTCAAGTTACTTGTGGTTTCCAATCAAGCAGCTGAGAATCTGATTATTCACTTTCATCTATAGGTGATCCTTCATGAAAGGCATATAGATTTTGTTTGTATCTATGTTGGTAACCCTACAAAACATTGCCTACAGTTGAATTTTTAGTCATATCCTTAGTCTTCTTGTCATTACTAGTCAATGTCAATTTGATTCTCATTCTTGTCAACCTGTTAAGTTATAACATAGTGACTCTGTTTGTCTGCTAACTATCTGTAGATTGATCATTGATAAGGAATGGCGAACTATGATGAGTCAATCTTTTGAAGGTTGAAAGCTCAAGAGTGAAACAAAAGATTATGGATCAACAAAGGCCAGAAGGCGAGGCGGAGATTAGAGAATAGTTTACAAAATCTCTTCAACACTCCATTCAAGCAAATCAAGGATGAACTTATGAAGGTGCATAATTTTAGTGACAATGCCACAAGGCAAAGACATTCAAATGGCAATTTCAATCTAAAATGGTGTTACACCCAAAATGAAATTTTTGGCATTCTGCTTAAATTGAGCTAAACAATGTAAAAATGCCATCAAAAGTATGTTTTAGGTCAAAACAAACATTAAGACTTTGTGGGTTTCTGTCAAGGAACCTATGGTTAAAATTCTAAAAAAATGAAAATTAGGGTTTAACGCACGCCCCTATTTTTAAGGAAACCCTTAAAAATAGGACCTTCTCGGAAATGATTGAAAATAATTTTTATAGGGTTAATTGCCTTCACGATCACACTGATAAAGTCAGAATTATCAAAAGACATGTTTTACTCTGGTGGGTCTATTCCTGTTTTTCAGGAACAAAGTTAGGAGCTCCGCAGCCATTAATGGCAGATTGGCCAGTACTATGTGCTGAAAGCTGAACCTCAAAAGCTCCGACGAAGAATTCATGGCGGAAAAGGTCAAAAAGATGCTGTTATAGCGAGGGAGTTTCTCAAAACGAAAAAGGCCAAAATTTGGCTAACTCTGGAAGGTGCACGTTTTTGCTGCCAAGGCAAAACACAGTCTAAAGGTGAAAAAGGCGCCCCTCTTGAAAAAAGGCACCCTTGGATCTCAGAGGGCAAATGTAATCATTTGACATCTTCAAATCAGTCATCCTCTTCACTTTCGTGTTGGCTCGACAACGAAACAATCAGCAAAATCATCTGATTCAAGGATCATTGACCGATTGTCAGCAAAGTATGGAGGATCCATCAACAATGAAGATGCCAAAACAGAGAGCTTCATGGTAAAAGCGCCCCTGCAGGCCAAGGGCACCCCTCAGTTGCAGGCACCAGATGAATTCATCTGCTATAACTCTATACATGTTATCTTTTCAGCTTCCTTCCAGATACGTGATCAATCTGACAGCAGGTTCACAAGACACGCCAAATGATCACACACTGAGATCAAGCAGAAAAAGCCAGAATTGAAGAACTGGAAAGACAAGCCAAAAAATGGCTAAGGCATGGCTAAAAGCGCCCCTCTTGAGGAAAGGCACCCTTTCTTGAGGGCATCCAGATTCAGTCAAAATCTTCACTGCCTCCCAGGATGACCTTCTCAGCTATGACCTGTCTAGTCAATGGAACTATCAGTAAGAACTTCCGACAAATCAATCATCTAATGGAGGAGGTCAAAGACTGGCAGTTCACAGCATGAAGAAAACCAGTCAAAGCGCCCCTTTAGTTTGAAGGACCTAAACTTACCTTCTCCAACTAAGAAGTCAGTCACCCTGAACAGGACCAAACTGGCTACCCAATGCATCGTCAGGTAGAGTCATCTAATTCATCTAGTATCGGGAACGCTAGATCAAAGCAAAGAGGGTCTTAAAAGGTCAAAAACGAAGAACAGTCAATGAAAATTGACTAAGGCGTTGTCAAAAGCGCCCCTCTCAAGGAAAGGCACCCTTCTTTCTGAAGGCCTAAACTCAGTTTTCTGAGTTAATCCCTCCCAAGCATATCTAATCATGTTGATCCCACCTCGACAACAAAACTGCCAACCACTGCCAGAGATCAACTTCAAGGATGGACGCCTAAAAGAAGTCAAAGCAGAAATGTTGACTTGAGTTAGCAAATTTGGAGCCAAAAAGAGGCCAAACACTCCACAATCAGTGAAAATCACCTTTTGGAACTCCAAATCAAACCTAAATCATGAGTTGTCTTCCATACTTGGTGGATCTCAACCCTAATCACCATATATTCTTGCTAGGCGTCCCATTCTTCATTATTCTTTTGCAGGTTGAAGGATAAAACAGCAAATAGCTCCCAAGAACACATTTTCAAGATCTAGCAGAGGTTTTGGATGGATCTTCAATATTTCTGAAGATCAGTGGCAATAAAAGTATTCTTCCCCAAGGATTGTTCCCAGAAGCAGATTATAGCAAAGTGGCAGTTTATAACTTCCAATCCACCTTCTGTCTACTTCCTCTATTTCTGTCTATATTTCTTTGCATGTCACAGGAAATGACAAATTACCTCAAATCTTTTCAACTGGGTATGATCAGCACATTTTTCTAGCAAAACCCATCTTCTCAGATTTGCCAGAATCAACAAAGTTGTTGCCCCTATTTTTAGGGATCTTTCCGGAAAAGTCTCCAAATCAAAAATCCAAGGAACTGGGTTTGTTCAGCTTCCAAGCACAAACAAAACCCACATGCCAGATTTTTCCCGAAAAAATACTTCTCGACAGGCGCTATATTTAAGGGTTTCGGAAAAGTGTCAGAACAAGGTCAAGTGCCCAGTCAATCTTTAAGTCTTGCAGAATGCAGTACTCCTAGGTACAATACAAGACCAAGACAGTCTTGTACCATGCTTATCTGAAAACAACCGACACAGACTTATGGCAGAAAAATCCAAAAGTCAGTTTTGAGGACTTGGAGGGCATGAACCAAATTACATTGCAGAACATTGAAGAGTCTGGCTTATTCTAAGCTGCATCCATTCCTATCACTTTACAGAGCATTGAGCTTGTAACTGCTTGCACAAAGCATTACAACCCTACTACAAGAGAGATCTTGTCAGTGGACAAAAGGGTGATTTGCAGCTTAAAGCCGAAGGACATCGAGACGTGTTTTGCAATTCCACCATGCCATAACAGGGAGGTTGTATCTGTGACCGAATGCGAAAAAACATTCGAGGCTTCAAGGGATGAGTGTTCACTTATAATGGTTGAACATTGGTTGAAAACAAAGAGAACCAGTTTGCCCAAATTAGTTGGGCGAGGAGAATTCAAAGATGAGTATGGAGTGTTAATCACTCTACTCAGCAAAGTCACTGGACAAGAGGAGGGAAAATCCTTCTAGCCATGGATGTTCTATATTATTGGCAAAATAATCAGCAGGAAAGAACATTACGACTGGGCCTCTCTGATCAGTGACACGCTCCACCAACAATTTACCAGGTTCCTAGAAGAGCACCGTTTCCACATGTGTTCCTACCTGGTATACTTGATAGCCTTCCAAGGTGATTTCAGAACACTAAACACTGTGGGAACCCTGGGTGTGCAAAAGGTATAAGAATACTTTCCAAACCTTGAGTTCACTCTAGCGGAAAGGCACTTCAAGAAGATGAACGACCCTTTTACTATGCACACCATGTGCGAGCTAGACCATGAGATGCACGTCCGTATTTCACCAGCAGATAAGGCAACAATGGTGGACTGGGCGGATTGGTTCATCCAATTCCCCACTTTCACCTACATACACGTGTATGGCTACAATGGCCACCCCGCCATGATTCCGCGCTACCCCTCAAATAGGGTAGTGTTCATGGAATTCTTGAGGTAGTTGGCTGAGGTTCACTCTTACCTTTGCGTAAAGAAGAAGTCCGCTGCAAACTTTCATTTTCATATGGGATTCTACAGATGCAGGACTGCAGTCGATGCTAGGTTGATAAGCCAGGAAATAGTGAGATTTAATCTCAAGTACCTCATTGACAGGAGGTCATCATATGATCCAAGAGGAATCTTCGCAGCACATCTCGAACAAAGATCATCACATGAACCTTTCATGTAGGATTTTTGGGTCAACTGCGAGGATGAGTTTGAAGTGAGAAGAAGGAACTACAGCAGATTCAAGCTCTCGCAGATTGTAGAATTCATGTCAGAGGACATCGAGGGCTTATCTGATGACGAAGAAGAGGTCATCCTTTCTTCCTTCTTCACCGGTCAAGTAGATGCACAACCACTCGACAAAGTAGACTGGTACGTGAAAGAGAGTACGTTTATCGAGGAAAGAACTAGTAGAGTAGTTTGACACAATCAACTCTATCTTGACAGTAAAAGGACAAGGTAGTACTTCCCCGATCAGAGCCGCCAATTGTTCAGTTTACACTACCTTCCTCATCTAGGAAGAAACCCAGGCAGAAGAAGATGAGCATTCTTCCAGAAGGAATGCGAATGTCAGGGAGCACATGGGGAAGAAGAGGAATTGCTAGCACAAGCCAGCAAAAGGTACAGGTGGAGACAGCCACCAATTTACCTGAAACAGTTGAGAACGTTACAGCTACACCAGAACCAGTGATTGAAATAATCGCTGCAGAGATGGAATCCATTGTAGAAGAAGTTGCAGCAGAAGCGGTGCCTGTAATAGAAATAGAGCCACCGGTTTCACCACCATCACAGAGGTTGCAAAGTCCCATTGATTTGGACTCACCACCACGAGGCATTGCCACGACACAGTCTCGTTCTTCCAGCATTCAAGGGGCCTATGTTCCTCCTCCTAGCGATGCTAGCCGAGATTCTATCTGACTAGAAAGCTCGCTTTGAAGGAAAAGGTAAAGACCTTTTTATCAGCTTGACTTCTCTGAATTCCACCATGTCCCACAAGACATGTCGACAAAGAAGTTGAAGAAGCAGACACATGTAGAGAGAAATGCAGAGAACGAGGTTGTCATAGAGACTGCTGCCCCGCCTGAAGATAAAGACATACATAATGTGAGGGTTGAGGATTTCACGCATTCAAAGGTGAACCTTGGAAAGACCACTCAACAGGTGGAAGCAGACCTTCTCGGAATCGCCTCAACAAGCATCAAGGAAAGAATGACCAAGGATGGACAAGACAAAGCAACCTTTAAGGCTGAAAACCGTCAACTAAGATTGTACATTTCTAGTTTGATACATGACACTCCCAACTCCTCGGCCTTGCCTCAAGGATTATTGGATCTCCCAGCTGAAAGAAACCATCATCAGTTGATCACATACAGAAAACACTTGAGACATCAAGTGGATGAGTTTGTCGTCAAAGGACGGTGTGTATTAACAGAAGCATATCAGCTGAGAGATAGAGCACATGATCTTCAATCAGAAATCCAACAGTCAAATTTGAAGGCAGCTCAAGAGAGGCCGAAAGAGGAAGCGACAGTTGCTGATCTACAACATGCATACCAATCAGTTACAACCACTGCGAACAAAGGCCATCTCTTTGATTGGAAAGAACAATTGGCATACAAGGTGAGAGCCTACGATACCAATTCAGTGGAGTTGATTGACTATAGACGCTTTGTCGCTAATATTATCAACTTCGCAAGAACGTTGGTAATATCCTTCCCTGAGTTAGAATATCAGCTGGAAGGAAGGGAATGTGTTGAGCTTGAAACGGTACAGACACGGTTTCAAGACGTCATCCGTGCTTCTTTCCTTGAAGACCCCAATGGCTGCAAATTAGCAAAAATTGCAGCCATGTCTATCCAGTTAGATGAAGTAGATGCCCAATGCATAAACTATCAGTAGCAGCTTGTGACAGATGACGAAATGCGTAGACGCCACATAGTCATCTTGAAGAGCATTAATTGCCCAAAAGCTGAAAAGGTCAATGACTGGGTAGAGACTTTGTTGACCAGTGGTGAAGAGGTGTAAAGCACCAAGGAAGGACGTCCTATCCTCCAAATAGCAATAAATACGACTAAAGTCAACTTGATGCCCCTTTCCAAGTTGACTCCAGATCTCCACAGATCATGCATGTCAGATCCCACTGATCTAGGATGTCTAACTGACTCCCACGATTTGTGGATCTCAAATCTCCTTTAGAGGTGGATGTCTATTTGGAGACACATTTGTAATTGTAAGTTCACTTTTAGCTAGGTGTAAGTCAACAGAGATAGACTCTCAGTTTGACTTTTGTTTAGTTTCAGTTAACTGAAGTAGTTTTCCAGTTAACTGCTTGCTCACCTACTTTTAGACATAGGAATAAATCTTGCTGATTGGCAAGAACTCATTGTTAACTCAAGGATATTTTAGGGTTGCCTACTCCTTTGAGTTTCTATAAATAAGAGCCTTGGGCTCATTATTTGTTTAACCTTTATTTGCTAAGCAAAATTGTTGCGCCATTGTTGCCAGAGTTGGCTTGTTTATATCTGTTCACTCTTGGATGAGAGTTCGTTGGTTGATCGTAATTGTGCATGATTTCGTGCCTTTGTTGTCCCAACCTTTGTAATTCTTTGGAGAAAGCTTGAAGAAATAAATCAAATGGCACATGCTTGCTTGATCTAAATACTTGAGTCTATTCAAGGTCTCGTTTTCAAATAGTGCATTGTTTCAATCTCCTCCTTGGATAGGTGCCGTCACCTCCTTGGATATTTTGTTATCGATCATTATCGTGTGATGTTGTTTAATGATTTGTCTTGCAGCCTATACATTGGAGAGGTGTCCTCACCTCCTCGGGAATCCTATTAGACAAACCATCATTCCTTGTTGTTTCCAGTGAGCTGTTTCCAAGCCTACACCTCAAACAGGGGTTCCTCCTCCTTGGCAAGTCTCAGATCTAGTTTACCGTAAGAGAGTGTTTACTTGTATCGAGCCTTATCTTGGTATATATCCGAGAGTTCAAAGCCTCGACCATATTCCATTGAGACGGAGGATTCAAGTAATCCAACCCATCCATTTCGCTCCTACGCCCTCATGCTCTGTTTATCTTGAGGAGGTAGGATAGTTTAGAAGCTTAGTTAGTCGTAATTAAGATCTACGAAAACCAGAGAAAAGCTTAGCTACGGCGCATTGTGTTTATGCACCCTTGTGTCCTGCCGCTTAGTAAAAAAGATAGGAACCTTAGTACGCCCTTTTTTACATTAGAAAATCAGTAAAGAGAGATCTTCCTCTCTATAATCCGAAGAGCATTTACTAACACACTTGCAATAGCTGTCCGTTTCCAATAAGCACTCCAGAAGTGCTAATTGAAACGCCAACAGTTTTCTGGGGCCCACCGTTGGACAACGAGGCATAAAACTTCAAGAAAAGCTTAAGGCTTTTATGACACGAAATGGGCATCTGGCGTCCTTGGGCACCAGTTGAACAACCTGATCTTGCTCCAGCAACTCTCCAACCAGATCTTACATTCATTGAAGGAGAGCAGACGGACATCATCAGTAGCTTCCGTACTTTCATCTTTGAAAAGAATACATCAACAGCTCAGTGGAGAGCCGCGGCTATTACTCTGGACAAGGAAGAAAGAAAGGTTGATCTTGCAGCTGAGAGACCAGTGTTACCACCACCCGCGTGGCAGTAAGCATCCTGGCTCACCAAGTATACGTATGGAGGAGAAATAATCCCCGTTTTCAAGAAGACATCGAAGAAGCATCCGATATTGAGCAAGTCTTTGAATAGGTTCCTGAACACTTTCTAAAAGAACACCAGCAAGAACCTCTAGCTCAAGCGATGGCAGACAACCGCCTCTATAATGACAATGCCCATAACGACGACATTGGCAACAACGGCAATGGCCGTAACAATGGTAACAACGGCAATGACGACAATGGCCACAATAACAATGATGGCAATGGCAACGGTAATGGTAACGGCAACTACAACAACGGATATAACCTATTCGACAATGGCCGTAATGCAAGACCCGTAAGATGCCAAGCACCTTTGCCATGGGGTAACAACATTGGCCCCTTGGCCTTACAAGGCAATCATGACCTTCCAAAGGGATCGCAAAAGCACTTCCCAAGATTTTTCGGCGACGGGGCTAAACACCTTGACGAGCATCTATTAGCGTTCACAGCGGCTTGCTCCGTTCTGTCCGTGCCACATGAAGATATCGCCGTTCGACTCTTTGTCGAAACTCTTGAAACGAATGCTTCCGATTGGTTCCACCACTTACCGGCAGGAGCAATCAGAAACTGGGAGGACATGAGCGACAAATTCTTGGTGAGATTCAATCCTGCCGAAGATAGCCACTAGTTATTTGCCCGGTTATCTCACTATAAGATGGAGCCTACAGAATCAATGAGAGAGTTCGTAGCAAGGTTTAATCGCCTAGCTACACGTCTTTCTCACACACTCAACCCATCAGAAGAGATTCTGATGAACAGCTTCGTCAACGCTCTACCCTCAAGAGATAGCCTTTTTCATCAAAGGAAGTCACGAAGAGGACTTACAAACTGCACAAGAGAAAGCTATCAAGATCGAGGATCACATGATGACCATGGGAAAGATGAAGGGAGATGCTATCAGACCGCTGGTCCAAGCATCAGCAGATCCATTGCTACAGAAGGTAGCAAATGAGGTGACTATCCTGAAAAGACAGTCACCCAATCAAGGGCAGCAAGCACTGCCCACACCACCACAGTACCAGCCTCAACAGCAATACCAACCTCAGCAGCAGTACTAGCCTCAACAGCCGTACCAGCCAAAGAAGAATAATTTCCAACCTTTCAACAACAACAACAATTACAAGCCTCGAAATCAATGACCTCCTCAAAGAGGAGCAGAGGCCGAGAAATTTGATATGTTTTGTTGTTTCCATGATACAGACGAACACACCGGATCCACATGCCCTAAGAATCAAAGACTAGACCAGATCATGGGATATGTCGGAGATCGAACACCTAGCTCAAGTTCGGTACCTTCAAATGCGAATGTTGTCTCACCACAAACGGACAACTTCGATGGTGACTCCGCAACGGGATACTTTCATAGCAAACCTGAAAATCAAGAAGAAGAAGATTACCGTTAGTACTCTCTTGTTGTCAACCACGAGAATATGTCGACGCCTGTGTTCACTCGCGCTCAACATTTCAAAGCACAGAAAGAAGAAGACAGACGAAAGTCAAATGAAAAGGGAAAAAAAGCTTCCACTTCTAATCCCAAGTCTGCACAGGAGAACATCACACCAAATGCTCAAGATCCGTCTTCGACGAACTTTGACATTGTGACGTCTATAATGAAGACGAAGGTACAGATCTCACAGCTAGAGTATCTCCAGGATCATCTCGACCAAATGGATCGGATTCTCAAAGTAGTACAAAAGCAGGCTATCATCCAGCCTACGTTGCTAGCATCTTCCGTACCAGCAGGAGAAAAGCCAAAGCCCTTCTACATATCTTTGTATATGGGAGGTTATAAGCTTAGCAACTGCATCATCGACTCTGGAGCATTGGACAACGTCATGCCTTTGCAAATCATGAACTCATTGGGACTATCATGCACCGAAACTCATGACAAGTGTTACTCAAATCAAAACCAGTGCCGTTAGCTGGCCAACTGAAAGACGCACAAGTAAGACGAGCGTCTTGTCCAGAGAAGAAGATCATGATGACCATCCTCATAGCTGACATTCCAATCAGTTATGGGATGTTACTAAGCCAAAGTTTCTGCAACCCACGTGTCCAAGATACAATCTACGCGGAGGTACAGAAGATGGTGGACGCCAAGATCATATTTCCAATCCATCATTCTACCTAGGTGTCCAATATTGTTCCTGTGCGCAAAAAGAACGGAGAGATCCGGATTTGTGTCGACTTCAGGAACCTGAACCAATTGTCATTAAAGGATAATTATCCTTTACCTATCATGGAGCATACCTTGTAGACGGTTACCGGATCGGAGATGTTATCATTACTTGATGGCTTTTTCGGGTACAATCAAATTGCGGTGGCTAAGGAGGATCAAATCAAGAGAGCGTTCACCACCCCGTGGGGAACATTCGCCTATGAGAGGATGCCCTTTGGCCTCATCAACGTCGGTGCCACCTTTCAACGAGCCATGGACTTGGCGTTTGGAGATCTAAAGAACAAAGTAATAGTCATCTACCTTGACGACCTTACTGCATTCACACGGAAGTGGCAAGATTATTTTCAACACTTAGTGAAAGTGTTCGAGAGATGTAGGTATCACCACATATCCTTGAATCCAAAGAAATCTATCTTTGCGGTGACGGAAGGCAAACTACTGGGCCATATCGTCTCCAAAGAGGGAACTCGGATCGATCCAGATCGAGTGGATTCTATCAAAAACCTATCTCTCCCAACCAATACTACTCAGGTGCACTCTTTCTTCAGAAAGGTAAACTTCATACGAAGATTTGCACCTGACTTCTCAGAACTGACCAAGGATATATCAGCAATGATGAAGAAGACGGCCACCTTCAGATGGATTAACAAAGGAAAAGAGGCGTTCATCAAAATTAAAGAAGCCATCAGTAAGGCACCAGTACTGGTTCGACCCGATTTCAGTAAGGAATTCATTCTTTATTGTTACGCGTCGGAGTACGCTCTCTCTGCCATACTAACCCAGAAGCTGAATGAAGAGTCGGAATCGCCAATTGCTTTCATGAGCAGTAGTTTCAAAGATAGTGAATCCTGCTACTCCCAGATTGAAAAGAACGCCTATGCTGTCGTGAGGGCTGTGAAAACTTTTAGATTCTACATCTTAAATGCTCACACAACAATCTATGTCATTGATCCTGCAATCAAGAGTATCCTAACTCAGCAGGAGATGGGGACTAAAAGAGGCAACTGGATCGCCAAGGTCCAGGAATATGACTTAGATATCAAGCCGACCAAACTCGTCTGCGGGAGAGGTCTATGTCAGCTCATGGTGGAAGATGGTGATCTAAAACATCAGGCGGCTGATGGTGAAATAGGAACAGAAACTGAAGAAGACTTTCCAATGGTCTTACTGGTTGATTCTGCGGAGGAGTGGTACTCAGAACTATAGTACTATGCAATCTATGGAGAATGTTCAAACCACTTGGACAAACAGCAAAAAAGAACCCTGAGATTAAAAGCACAAAACTATGTGCTGCGAGGCAACGTTCTATACAAGCGCGGACTTGATGGAACATTCTTGCTTTGCGTCAGTAGAGACCAACGACAGCGGTTGTTGGAAACATTTCACAACGAGGCGTGCGGTGGCCACTTTTCATCAAGGGTCACAGCATTTAAAATTCTGTAGGCACAGTTCTTCTGGCCAACTTTGTTTCGCAACGCATATGAATCGGTGCAACAATGTCAATAGTGCCAACATTTCGTTGGCAAACTCAAGCTAGCAGCCATTCCACTGAGGCCAGTAATAATAGATGCTCCATTCCAGCAATGGGGTATCAACTTCGTAGGTCCAATAAACCCACATTCCAGTAAGGGACGTGTTTATGTCCTTACGGCAACGGATTATTTTACCAAATGGGTTGAAGCAGTTCCTACGAAGAATGCTACTTTCGAAGTTGTGTGCACATTCCTCAAAGAAAACATCATCACGCGCTTCAGAGTACGAAGGAAGATAGTGACCAACAATGCTACAAGCTTCTCATCAAAGGAGTTAGTAGAATTTTGTTTTGACTATGGCATCACACTGTCCCATTCTTCAGATTACTATCCACAAGGCAACGGACAAGCCAAGTCATCCAATAAGAACATAGTCACGATCGTGCGCAAGATGGTTGAAACCAATCAACGGGCTTGGCACATTAAGTTATACAACGTTCTTTGGGCTGATAGGATCACACCCAAGAGAGCTATCGGCACTTCCCCCTTTGTTATCATATACGGCACTGAAGCGATGCTACTCATCACTTTGGAGTTGTCAGCTTCGTAGTTGGCATCTGCAATAGAAGATGAAGAGTTCAAGGATCCAATCCAAAAGCGCATTCTGTGTCTGACACAATTGCAAGAGGAGAGGGTGGAGGTTGTTGATAAAATCACTCAGCACCAAGAAAGAGTGATGAAGATCTTCGACAAGAAGGCTTGGCAACAAGACTTCGACAAGAAGGCTTGGCAACAAGACTTCGAGATTGGAGATAGTCCTGTTGTGGGACAAGAGACACGAACCAAAAGGAATGCACAGAAAATTCGACTCCCTTTGGTTGGGCCCGTTCCTAATACATGATGTTGCAAGAGAGAATTCTTACATTCTCTCACATTCAAACGGAAGGCTCTTTCCACTGCCCTACAGCGGGCAATACTTGAAACATTTCATCCCTTCGGGGATGGGGTGAGTATATTATAGATATATTTTTTTTTTTCTTCACTTTATTGTTATGTTGTTATGTTTTTCCCCATTTAGTAAAGTATTGTCGTGTTTTAGGTGATTTCTTAGGAAGTCTTGTTTTAGGTGAATAAATAGGTGAGCCCCCAAGAATGAAGGTGAACTTCAAGTTCTTATGTGAAATAGGAGATGAGTCCTGACTCCATTACCCGGCTGATAAAGTACTGGTCTATGAAACTTGAGATTCTCAATCCTCCTATGCCGTAGGTATCCGACATGGTCACCAAACGAAGCCTAATGTTACACCCAAAATGAAATTTTTGGCATTCTGCTTAAATTGAGCTAAACAATGTAAAAATGCCATCAAAAGTATGTTTTAGGTCAAAACAAACATGAAGTCTTTGTGGGTTTCTGTCAAGGAACCTATGGCTAAAATTCTAAAAAAATGAAAATTAAGGTTTTACACCCCTATTTTTAAGGAAACCCTTAAAAATAGGACCTTCCCGGAAATGATTGAAAATAATTCTGATAGGGTTAATTGCCTTCACGATCACACTAATCAAGTCAGAATTATCAAAAGACATGTTTTACTCTAGTGGGTCTATTCCTGTTTTTCAGGAACAAAGTTAGTTGCTCCGCAGCCATTAATGGCAGATTGGCCAGTACTAGGTGCTGAAAGCTAAACCTCAAAAGCTTCGACGAAGAAGTCATGGCAGAAAAGGTCAAAAAGATGCTGTTATAGTGAGGGAGTTTCTCAAAACGAAAAAGGCCAAAATTTGGCTAACTATAAAAGGTGCACGTTTTTGCTGCCAAGGCAAAACACAGTCTAAAGGTGAAAAAGGCGCCCCTCTTGAAGAAAGGCGCCCTTGGATCTCAGAGGGCAAATGTAATCATTTGACATCTTCAAATTAGTCATCCTTTTCACTTTCGTGCTGGCTCGACAACGAAACAATCAGCAAAATCATCCGATACAAGGATCATTGACCAATCGTCAGCAAAGTATGGAGGATCCATCAACAATGAAGATGCCAAAACAAAGAGCTTCATGGTAAAAGTGCCCCTACTGGCCAAGGGCGCCCCTCAGTTGCAGGCACCAGATGAATTCATTTGCTATAACTCTATACATGTTATCTTTCCAGCTTCCTTCCAGATACGTGATCAATCTGACAGCAGGTTCACAAGACACGCCAAACGATCACACACTGAGATCAAGCAAAAAAAGCCAGAATTGAAGAACTGGAAAGACAAGCCAAAAAATGGCTAAGGCATGGCTAAAAGCGCCCCTCTTGAGGAAAGGTGCCCTTTCTTGAGGGCATCCAGATTCATTCAAAATCTTCACTGCCTCCCAGGATGACCTTCTCAGCTATGACCTGTCTCGTCAGTGGAACTATCAGCAAGAACTTCCGACAAATCAATCATCTGATGGAGGAGGTCAAAGACTGGCAGTTCACATCATGAAGAAAACCAGTCAAAAGCTAAAAGCGCCCCTACTGGCCAGGGGCGCCCTTCAGTTTGAAGGACCTAAACTTACCTTCTCCAACTGAGAAGTCAGTCATCCTAAACAGGACCAAGCTGGCTACCCGATGCATCGTCAAGTAGAGTCATATGATTCATCTAGCATCGGGAACGTCAGATCAAAACAAAGAGGGTCTAAAAACGTCAAAAAACGAAGAACAGTCAATGAAAATTGACTAAGGCATTGTCAAAAGCGCCCCTCTCAAGGAAAGGCGCCCTTCTTTCTGGAGGCCTAAACTCAGTTTTCTGAGTTAATCCCTCCCAGGAATATCTAATCATGCTGATCCCACCTCAACAACAGAACTGCCAGCCACTGCCAAAGATCAACTGAGTAACCTAAATCGAAGGTCAAATGGAGGCACCTCAACTCGCAAAATGGACAAAAAAAGATCAACTTCAAGGATGTTGACTAGAGTTATGTAATGTCCCCTTCTCAACAGTGATCTGATAGTTGGCTATTAGTCTATCTTGGTGACCCGTAGACTACTCGGAAGCAGAAATTAGGGTTTCTTATTTTCTGGGAGGATGTTTCAGCTTTTTCTGGAACTTGCTTCTGGAATCTTGGTATTTGGTCGACAGCTCCTTTCTGGGTTTTCAGAAAGCTTCGCGTTGGTATATCTAGCATGATGATCCGAGTGACTTCCTGGATTTACTATTTTTAGTAAATTTTATTTCTGGCAGTGGCCCTATTTGCCTCAGTGCTTTTGGCTTTCCTCATCAGATGGTTCAGTTGGCAATATCAGGATCAACGCCTGGATGCAGTTTTTGGAGAGATAAGTTGTTTTAATTAAAATAATGTTTTATTTTAATTATAACCCCCTTGGTCTAGCTTTACAACTTAAGTTATTTTTTAAAGGGGATTTTTATGGGTAGGCGCCTCATCAAATAGGTTAAGTGAAATATGTATCTTTTTTATTAATGTCAACTTGGAGAAAAAGGTATGCCAACTTGAGGAGGTTTGTAATAAGTTAAAAACGTGGAATTTACCTTGGGAAAAGGGACGCCACTTGAGGGTCATGAGTCAACATCAAATTAGGTTGACTCCTTGAGTGGGGCGGACCTTCTGGAAGGTTCCTGAGATGCTTGGCAAAGTTATAAAAAGGGAGTGTGGGATCTTCATTCTTCATCTTCAGACTTGAGTATTGTTATGCTGCCGAAATGGTGCTAAAGTTGCTTCGAGGGATGCACACCTCCTAACTGGCTTGACTTCTTGCTTGAAAGATAGCAACTAGTTGAGAGTAGGTTTCTTTTGAGTTATTTTGTAATCTGCATTTGAGATATTGTATTTTCAGTCCATTTCACAGTTGTTGTTTTGACTGTGGCTGAACTGAGTTTTGGCTTAGATAGTTGCGAACGATTTTTATTTGGTTATGGGTAGTTGATGTTTTTCATTGGCAGGTTGGAGCGACCCTTTCCTCCAATTTACAGATTTTATTGATGAGTCTTTATTTTTAAATGGCAAAATTGCCCCTCCTTAAGGGTCGTACATTTCTAGAAATGCATTGATTTCCGTGCAAAATGAATGTGGTGTCTTTGGGTTGGTTTCTTGGTTTCTTCTTGGGCGCCTCCAACATTAGTAATGTTTGCATTTGGTTTCATGGGATTTGAGTGGAAATTGAGTGAGTTATCATTAAATGAGTGATTTTTTGTGTTGCTGATTCTGCAATTTCAGTGCAGGTCTGTCATAATCAGATTAGCATAATGGGGATTGTGAGTTGGGTTTGATGCTTGTGAGATCAAGATAGGAAGAGGGAAGTCTTCCTATTTCATTACAGCATTTTATACTTGTCCGGATGACATGAAGTTCTATCAAATTGTAAGTTGAGCAGTAGTACTGCCAGTATTCTTGGTTTAAGCCATTTCCCACGATTGTGGAAGAGACTGGTACTCTTTCAGTCTATAGCTTAAATTTAATCACTACATTCCCACTGAACAAGTGGAAGAGGCCGGCTTGCCGCCTATTTGCTTAATTGTAATGCATTCTCATCATTTGCTGATCGGCTGAGCCGTCAAAATGCTCCCGCTGAATAAGTGGTTGAGTTGGACTTTATTTTTAGTACTGTAGTTTCATTCTAGTCCTCCTGCTGAACAAGTGGTTGAGTGATTGCTCTTCTTTCTGTTACTTTCAGCAAGCTCTTGTTTTGCTAACGATCCCCTTTCGTGTATGCTCTCAACCTTGTCCGCATTGGGATCTGGGTTGATCAGAGGAGAGGGTTACATTCAGCTGGTTTATGTTTGCACTAATGCTAATGGGTGAATTTAGCTGTGTAACAACATGAAAAAATTGGCCAGCATATTTCAAGTTACCAAATTTGGAGCCAAAAAGAGGCCAAAAACACCACAATCAGTAGAAATCACCTTTCGGAACTCCAAATCAGACCTAAATCATGAGTTGTCTTCCATACTTGGTAGATCTCAACCCTAATCACCATATATTCTTGCTAGGCATCCCATTCTTCATTATTCTTTTAAAGGTTGAAGGATAAAACAGCAAATAGCTCCCAAAAACACATTTTCAAGATCTGGCAGAGGTTTTGGACAGATCTGGCAGTAAAAGTATTCTTCCCCGAGGATTGTTTCCAGAAGCAGATTATAGCAAAGTTGTAGTTTATAACTCCCAATCCACTTTCTGTCTACTTCCTCTATTTCTGTCTATATTTCTTTGCATGTCACAGTAAACGACAAATTACCTCAGATCTTTTCAACTGGGTATGATCAGCACATTTTTCCAGCATAACCCATATTCTCAAATTTGCCAGAATCAGCAAAGTTACTACCCCTATTTTAGGGATCTTTCCGGAAAAGTCTCCAAATCAAAAATCCAAGGAACTGGGTTTGTTCAGCTTCCAAGCACAAACAAAACCCACGTGCCACATTTTTCCCGAAAAAATACTTCTCAGCAAGCGCTATATTTATGGGTTTCGAGAAAGTGTCAAAACAAGGTCAAGTGCCCGATCAATCTTTAAGTCTTGTAGAATGTAGTAATCCCAGGTACAATACAAGACCAAGACAGTCTTGTACCATGATTATTTGAAAACAACTGACACAGACTTATGGCAGAAAAATCCAAAAATTTGTTCTGAGGACTTGGACGGCATGAACCAAATTACATTGCAGAACATTGAAGAGTCTGGCTTATTCCAAGCTGCATCCATTCCTATCACTTTACAAAGCATTGAGCTTGTAACTGCTTGCACAAAGCATTACAACCCTACTACAAGAGAGATCCTGTCAGTGGACAGAAGGGTGATTTGCAGCTTAAAGCCGAAGGACATCGAGACGTGTTTTACAATTCCACCATGCCATAACAGGAAGGTCGTATCTGTGACCGAATGCGAAAAAGCATTTGAGGCTTCAAGGGATGAGTGTTCACTTATAATGGCTAAACATTGGTTGAAAACAAAGAGAACCAGTTTGCCCAAATTGGTTGGGCGAGGAGAATTCAAAGATGAGTATGGATTGTTAATCACTCTACTCAGCAGAGTCACTAGACAAGAGGAGGGAAAATCCTTCCAGCCGTGGATGTTCTATATTATTGGCAAAATAATCAGCAGGAAAGAACATTACGACTGGGCTTCTCTGATCAGTGACACGCTCCACCAACAATTTACCAAGTTTCTAGAAAAGCATTATTTCCACGTGTTCCTACCTGGTATACTTGATAGCCTTCCAAGGCGATTTCAAAACATTAAACACTGTGAGAACCCTGGGTGTGCAAAAGGTACAAGAATACTTTCCTCGCCTTGAGTTCACTCTAGCGGAAAGGCACTTCAAGAGGATGAACGACCCTTTTACTATGCACACCATGTGTGAGCTAGACCATGAGATGCACGTCCGTATTTCACCAACAGCTAAGGCAACAATGGTGGACTGGGCGGATTGGTTCATCCAATTCCCCACTTTCACCTACATACGCGTGTATGGCTACAATGGCCACCCCGCCATGATGTCACGCTACCCCTCAGATAGGGTAGTGTTCATGGAATTCCTGAGGCAGTTGGCCGAGGTTCACTCTTACCTTCGCATAAAGAAGAAGTCCGCTACAAACTTTCCTTTTCAGATGGGATTCTATAGATGCAGGACTGCAGCAGATGCTAGGTTGATAAGCCAGGAAATAGTGAGATTTAATCTCAATTACCTCATTGACAGGAGGTCATCATTTGATCCAAGATCATCACATGAACCTTTCATGGAGGATTTTTGGGTCAACTGCGAGGATGAGTTTGAAGTGAGAAGAAGGAACTACAACAGATTCAAGCTCTCGCAAATTGCAGAATTCATGTCAGAGGACATCGAGGGCTTATCTAATGATTAAGAAGAGGTCATCCTTTCTTCCTTCTTCACCGATCAAGTAGATGCACAACCACTTGGCAAAGTAGATTGGTACGCGAAAGAGAGTACGTCTATCGAGGAAAGAAATAGTAGAGTAGTTCAACACAGTCAACTCTACCTTGTGTTGTGACCTTTCCACACATCACCCCATCCAAGATGGCGACCCCCTAATTTTTGCTCCATTCTGGTCTTTTGGCTTTGGTTCTCTCTGTCTCTGATCTTTTGTCCTTCCGGGGTGTCCCGTCGTTTGACCTAGATTGAAATGATTGTCAAGTCTACGAAATTAGGGTTTCTATCCTTCATGCTTGTTTAAGGTCAAATTGAGTTGTCAAGGTAAAATCTAAGTGCAGCAGTACAGTCAGAAGACCCAAGACAAGATCTCACTGAAATCTTACTAAAATCTGACAACTTACTATTTTTAGTAAGTACCTAATCTGGGGTCTTTTCCTCAGGATTTCGGGATTCTAACTACTTCAGCGCATTTAGGCAGCTTCAGAGTGCCTACACATGAAATTTGAACGGATTCAAACAACTGGCTATTTTTAGCAGTTTAGCCTTCGAAGGCTATTTTCAGGATTTAAACATGTGATTTTCCAATGCATGATTGGAGAATCGATCTGGGTTTTTCAAGACCACCTTGATGATATAACATGCAAACCAAGATGACTTTCAACAGTTTAGCCTTCGGAGGCCATTTTCGGGGTTTAAACATATGATTTTCCAATGCATGATTGGAGAATGGATTTGGGTTTCTCAAGACCTTCGCGATGGTATAACATGCAAATTGAGATGACGACTTTCAACGGTACAACCTTCAAGGGCTATTTTTAGGGTTTGCATACAGAGATTTTCAGTGCATGTCCAAATATTCCATGTGGGTTTTGGGGGAGCTTCGTAGTGGTATGACATGCAAACGGAATGAGTCAGTTTTTAGGGACTTACTATTTTTATCCAATGCCAGCATGTCGACCAGTTTTATGGGTTTTTCTGGGTTTTTTGAGATCCCACAGGCACTGCAACATGCAGACTCATCCAACATCCGATTGACCACTTTCCGGACACTTACTATGAATAGCAGTTTCACCCCAGCAGTTACCCGACACTTCAGTCCAGCAAGGAGAGTGACAAATAGCAAAAATCAAAGGAATCGGGAGCAGTGCGGAGCGCATGCAAGTCGAATTAGGGTTTCTCCTGCTATGTCTAAAAATAGATGGAACAAAATGCAGAGATGTCAAAATGAAGCACGCCACCGGGTTCAGCATCTTTCAGGCTGTCTACTGGCAAAATTTGAGCACGATCTGAAAACTTACTATTTTTAGTAAGTCATCTCATGGCTATAAATAGCACGTTTGTGCCAGAGGCAAGTGTGAACGGGTCACTGACAGCATCAAGAACAAGTGGAACGAATTTCAGAGCAAACGGAGGTACAGAAATTGATCAATTTTAGGGTTTTCTAAAAATAGCAAATGGCTAAAAATAGTATGTACTGTGCCAGATAAGGTATGAACAAGGTAGCAAGGCCACAGCCAGTCCTGCTCCAGCCCAGAACGGGATGAAATGCAAGGAAACCCTAATTTCTCCGAGTTTGCTAAAAATAGAAGGCCAAGGCATGGCTAGGGCATTGGAAACTTATAAGTGATAACTGGCATGGAGACACATCAAATGCGCCTGAGGGATGAAGAAAGTCTCTAAGTGTGGAATTTCCTTCACACTGGGCTAAATGCGCCCTAAGAGGTTGAAATGGAAGCAGCATAGCCAAAATGCGCCCAGAATTTCCTTGAGCAGGGGTCAAATGCGCCCACATGAGGTGAAGAGCCACTAAGTGTGGGCGGAATTCCTTCTACTCCCCCTAAATGCGCCCAAGGATGGAAGCACACTAGGCTAAATGCGCCCAAGGGAGGTGAAAGGTCACTAAGTAGTGGCGCTTTCCTTTGCCTAGGCAAAATGCGCCCAAGGGTGGAAACTCACCATGCCATATGCGCCCAAGGAAGGTGAAGGGTCACCAAAGGCATGGGAATTCCTTCACCACCCCTCATATGCACCCTCAAGTTCCTCCTCCCCATAGCAAATGCGCCCAAGGTGGCAAGGTAAAAGGAAAACGTTGAAGGGTAAAGCAAATGCGCTCAAAGGTTGAGTAAATTCCCTCACACATGGTGAAATGCGCTCCAAGTTTCCCTCATGACATGTAAAATGCGCCCTAGGCAAAGGGGGACATGATTTTGAAATATTCTAAGTGTGATAAGATCTTCCTCATTAGGTGAAACGTGCCTAAGGTTGAACAATTTCCTCCTCACCATGTGGAATGCGCCCAAAAGAGTTGGGACTGGAAGAGGAAACTTGCTAAGTGTATGATGAAGAAAGTCTAGGCGTGGAATTGCCTAAGGAATGAAATGGAAGTTGACATGCTCCATGCGCCCTTCAAGGGTGAGATGACAAAATTTAAATTTAAAATAATTTCTAAGGCATTTTCAAAGGTAAGAAATACGCCTAGGAGGTGATGCTAAAATTTCCAGAGGCAAGATGATACATGCCAGACAGAGGGAAAATTCTTCAGGAGAAAATCAAGGAATGGTGCCAAGGCAGAGAAACTGGAGATTGCAGGTGTGGAAGAGGTCCGGAGTAAAGAGAAATATACCTTAGCAATTTTTATTATTTTTCTCAAAATAATAAAAATTAAAAGTACCCCTTCATCCGTATACACATGAAAATGATGAGTTCTGAAGAGAATTTTCTTCTGGGTATTGAACGTTTTCGATTGCGAGATGGTTTGAACTTATTCCACGCCTTACCCACATCATTTTGGTGGATATTCTTGCCCGATGTCTATTTTGATGAACTTCCTAAGGCAAATTTAAAGAATTTCTCTAAGACAAACAAATAAAATGGATGAGATGTTTCGCTGGAAGATTGAACTGGATAATTTTGCCAAGGCAAGGATGAGATTAGATGACTTAGCCAGGTAAATTCGAAATTGTTCAAAAAAGTGAGTGATTTAATATTTTAAAGGAAACAATGCAATGAGGCAGGCCTGTGCACAGATGATGAAATTCATAATTCTAGAAGCTTGAGATTCTGATGCTTCAGATGACAAGTGTTATGACTGGAAAAGAGAGGGAAAATGAATTCAAAAATGTGCTAAGTATAGCCTCTGCTGGATTTCGACCTAGCTCTAATATTCTGAGTCCTCTTCATTCTCCTCACAAGTTGTTGAATGCAAGGCACTTTCTGAAGCTGAAGTACGAGTTTGCAGAGATATAAAAAATTCTCAAGTTGCTAGAAGAGTTCGAATTTGTGAAGGAAGCTGAGAAGTACGACTTGAGAGTGTGAAGTTGCTAAAGCTGCTGAAGTACGAATTTTTTTGAGAAGTCTCAAGTTGCTGATTGCTAGGAGGTGCGAACTTCTTAGTCTCCAATTGCTGAAAGTGAAAGGCACGGTTTGATTTGCTGAAGCTGCATTTGCTGAAGGCACGAATTTGTGAGGAGGTCTCATTTGGCTACTGAAGTACGAAATCAAGTCTGGACATTTGGAAATTGCTGAAAAACGCATTTAAGAGAAGCAAGCAAGTTGCTGAAAGTACATTTTGGAGGAGAGATACGAATTTGAGAGAAGTTTCATAACTGCTGCAAGTACAGAGATTTCACAGAGACTTCTAAAAACGTTGAAGTAAACGAGAGTGTTGAGAATGGCTGAATCAAGCAAAAGAGTTGCAAGCAGAAACAACCACACTGAATCCGCAAAAGCAAACACATCGAGGCAAGTAGTGATCAAGAAGTTGAGCAAGTCCTTGCCAGAATCAAAATTTTCATCAAAATTGGGCAAGTTGGCTAACACAAACTTAGGCTCATTCAACTTGGAGGCATTCAGAAGAAGGATAATGGGGACTGGAGGCCATCACCCATCAGTGACTTCACACAATATTGTTAGGAGCGGATTGTATGCAGCTGCTAGTTTTCCACCAGCTATTCGGTGTTCAAAGCTCATCATGGAATGCACCCACCACTACAACACAGAGCAGAGAACGATCACTTCGCCAGATGGCAAGATATTGGCCAACCTAACACCTGAAGCAATCGGGGAAGCGTTTAGGATTCTCGTTCATGAAAAGATGATCTATAAAACAAAGGAAAGGGTTGAAAGAATGTATTCATCCACAACAGACCGGTGTGCTGATTTGATAAATACCAGGTGGATGATCAAGCCCAAGCCAACTCCTACAAAATTACCCAAACAGATAATCTCGGAGGATTTGAGACAAGAGTTTGGTGATCTGATAATGATGTTGAGCAGAGTTGGAGGATGCCCCCAAGCATTCATCTTTGAACCTTGGCTGTTTTATTATATCAACTTGGTACTAGAGGGCAAAGATCACATGGATTGGGCACTGTTGATCAGTGACAGCATACACGAGCAGCTCCGTGGTGTGAGAAGAACGAAAATGTTTTACATGGGCTCTTATATTGTCTATATGCTGGCTCGCATGACAAAGTATAGGGGAATCTCCTACAAGGAACCAATCGGTTGCGGTTCCCATCAATTTAAGATACATGAGGCTTGTCCACAGTTGCATCTGACAAGCACCACCAATTACAAAAGGGTCAATGACGCCTTCACTATGCATATAACGAAGACCTTGCAGCAAAGGACCCATCACAGAATATCCAAGGAAGCACAATAGCTGATTGAGAAGTTCGGATGTTGGTTTATCCAATTTCCGAAATTTACCTACATAAGGCTGCAAGGATTCTCTTCTTATCCTTATAGATTGCCCCGGTATCCCACCAACAGAATAGTGATGCTGGAAGTATCTAGGCAACTTATTGCCTATGATAAGATTCAAAAGGAGAAGAAGAAAGGTGGACTTGGATTCCCAATTACCATGGCGAATTCGGATGAAATTTGCCCATCACTACAAGCAACTAGGGAGACAGAAAATGAGCTCCAATTCTTCCATCTTTCCTACCACACCAGCAGGCACCACTACGATTCCCACAAGAACATCAAATGGATATTGTTAGAAGAGTTCAGGCACAAAGCATAGATCAAAGACTTTTGGGCCAGTGCAATGGATGAGATCGAGATTAGGAAGAGAATGTTCTCTCGAATACCGTTGGTAATGATCAGAGAATGCGAGATTGTCCCAGCGCCAGATCAAATTGAAGAGGACATAAACGTTGTATAGGCTGATTACGAAACAGTGAGAGATACGCCTCTACCACTCCCAGATTGGTCGGAACCAGAGATTACCAACTTGGATACGCCCTGTATCCCCATCTTAACATTCACACGGAGTTGGGTAGAGAGGCATGTTAGCGGACTTAAAGGAAGATCAATTCCCCTTACATATAATTTGATGGGAGATCACAGATCTCCAACAGCTAAACAGAGAAGGCAGGTGGATCATACTCCAAAGCCAAGGGGAAAAGAGCCAGATCGACCTGAGCCTTTGGTAGTTGAGGAGTCCTTGCATACACCATCTCAGGCACATTCTCCGAGTATGCAGGAGATATCACTATTTGCTGATCAGAGGGAGAGATTGGATGTAGAGCAGACAGTGCAAGTGGCAAGCCAGCCACCTCGTAGAGAATCAGTGGGCCAAAGCATCAACATGCCCCGAGAAGACAATCAGCAAGAAAATCAGCAAGAGACGGATGAGGGGACGGCCACTGATACTCAGTATCAGCAGGAGATTGAGGCGACTCTCGAGGATGATGCTACTTCGGATCAGGATGCCCAGAGTTCAGGAGACACTAAGCCTATTGATGATGATGAGCCTCGTCAGAACGATGGCAGAGATGAAGTTCACGAGGTAGAGGCCGAGGTTGAGCAGCCTTTTGTTATATCAGACATGCGGCAGGAGGTGCCAAAATGGCTAAGGGATAGGATGAGGTGTGATCCTATAGATGAGACTGATCCTGCAGTTGAGATGGAGGAGTTGTTACAGAGGATCAGCGCACCTCCAACAAAGAAGAAGGCTAGGAAGTTCTCCAAAATATCCACAGATGAGGATGGATCTCGAACTCTACATGTGGCAGTGCCTCGGGTAGAGTGTGATCGGGATGAGGCCGTTCCCGAAAATTATGTTGTTACAACTATGGAACTTGGCCGCCCTACTGGAACACAAGTAGTAGAGGAGTGCAATAATTCCTATCGAGCACTCAAGGATAGATTGTCCTATGTTGAGGGCAAGTACAAGAAATTGAAGGTAGAGCACAAGACACTGATTGGCTACGTGCAACACTTGTCCCGTCCTTGTGGGCAAGAGAATCCGGCAATTCAGCTTCCAGCTGAATTTTCCAGGGAGTCAATCAGTGGGTTAGAAGATTTGAAGAGAATGGCACAACAGGCAGACAAATGGGTTGCCAGCATCCGTGTCGAAACAAGAAAGTTTATGGAGGACCTTGCACATGCCTATCGGCAAGCCTCCGATATTACGGCAAGGATGGATGCAGTTAACCATGCTTGGGGTGAGGCGCATATCTATCAGACGAGAGTTGTTCTCCGTTTAGGGGCTTTGATGAGCATACCTCTACAGGTTCGAGGGAGGTGCAATTTAGCAGGGGGATAGATACAACTTCGCCAGATGGTACTCATCAGTAGTCACAGGCCGAGGATTCTACGATGCATCACGGACAGATTCTGTCAGGGTCAGAAAGGCCATGACGAATATCTTAGATGGAATTCTCAACACATTGGAGGCAATCTTTGCCAGGAGGTTGACTTCTGAAGAGGTAACTGCAGATGGATTGAAGAAAGATTAACGCCATTCTTTTCTGAGGTGAGGACCTTCACACAGGATGATTTCGAGAACACTTCTATGTTCTCCAGCATTATACAGAACACCCAGGACGCCCTTGTTGCCTGGAAAAAATCTTGTGCCCGACATGGGCAAACAGTTACAGTTTTAGAATTCCAGTTGGATCACATTCCTCCCATTTCGGATCAGGAAGTTGAGGCAGTATTATCTAGGTTCATCAGATTTGCAACCAGCGAGAAGGAGAGAGGAAACGCCCTTCTGGATGATGCCCTTCTAGAAGGGGATGACGTGCATTGATGGCAGATAGTGGTTCATTGATGAGGAGTGGAGAATATTCAACACATTCATTGCCCCACTCCTCTCAGTGGCGGTTTTTAGGGCTAAAACCCTAATCAGGGCTTAGGTGGCTCGATCTGGGCCTTCTATTGTATTTGAATCTAGGCCGTCCGCTGGACTGAGCTAGATATAAAAAGGGTATCCCCCCTCATTTGTAAAATATAGATCAGAGTTAGACAGAAATCAGAGATAGAGTTGAGCTAGATAGAAGTTAAAGTAGAGCTAGGAGTTAGCTTAGTTTGGAAAGGAAGAAAGACTTTCCCTTTGAAAGTTTTTTGCAAAAGATTGTTGTGTAAGACTCTCATAATATAAGGATTTCATTGATTGGTGATTTCATTTTGCATTGTGGGCAGTTGACGAGATCTTTTCGTCTTTCCAATTCGAATAGAGTAGAGTAAAGTAGATTTTGTTTTCATGCAAGTAGTGTTAATTTTGGAATGTGACGTTGGTTTGAGCAAATCTTCATGTATCCATAACACTAGCGGGCTTGTTGACGGTAAGTCTGCCCTTGCGTGGTCAACTGGAATTTCAGCACCTAACTTCGGTTGTGATTTGTGTGCCCACTTGCTTCGTTGTGAAAGGGTGCGCATGTTGAATCTCAATTTGAACATCTTATCCATCCTTTGAAGATTGCACCAGCTTTGTCAGAGTTGTCCGAAGGGGAGACGAAACAAAGTTTGGTTTGAAGATTGTTAAAGCCTGCCCTCACATTCCATCCTTAGAGATAGATTGTAGACTCCCTATCCCTTTCCCCTTTAAATTCAGTAATTTCCCGGATAGTTTAGACATCAAGAGCATCATAGTCAAAATCCTTCATTTGCTTGACATAAAAATCGAACAAGTACATAAGTCCCCTTGGAATACCCAGCATATTCACATCAACCAACTGAGTCTATTCGGGATAAAAGGAACCTTGGAGTTGAACGCATGAACTTTCACGCAATCTTAGCATGCGGAAATACTTTGATCAAGAGAGAATAGAGTGGCCGTTGGATATTTTATTCTGTGTTGGTGTTGTCATAAAACACACGTCAACACCTTGACAGTAAAAGGACAAGGTAGTACTTCCCCGATCAGAGCCACCAACGGTTCAGTTTACACTACCTTCCTCATCTAGGAAAAAACCCAGGCAGAAGAAGATGAGCATTCTTCCAGAAGGAATGTGAATGTTAGGGAGCACATGGGGAAGAAGAGGAATTGCTAGCACAAGCTAGCAAGAGGTACAGGTGGAGACAGCCACCAATTTACCTGAAACAGTTCAGAACGCTGCAGCTACACCAGAACCAGTGATTGAAATAATCGCTGCAGAGATGCAATCCATTGTAGAAGAAGTTGCAGCAGAAGCGGTGCCTATAATAGAAATAGAGCCACTAGCTTCACCACCATCACAGAGGTCGCAAAGTCCCATTGATTTGGACTCGCCACCATGAGGCATTGCCACGACACAGTCTCGTTCTTCCAGCATTCAAGGGGCCTATGTTCCTCCTCCTAGCGATGCTAGCCAAGATTCTATCTGGCTAGAAAGCTCCCTTAGAAGGAAAAGGAAAAGACCTTATTATCAGCTTGACTTCTCTGAATTCCACCATGTCCCACAAGACATGTCGGCAAAGAAGTTGAAGAAGCAGACACATGTAGAGAGAAATGCAGAGAACGAAGTTGTCATAGAGACTGCTGCCCCACCTGAAGATAAAGACATACATAATGTGAGGGTTGAGGATTTCACGCTTTCAAAGGTGAACCTTGGAAAGACCACTCGACAGGTGGAGGCAGACCTTCTCGGAATCGCCTCACCGAGCATCAAGGAAAGAATGACCAAGGATGGACCAAGACAAAGCAGCCTTGAAGGCTGAAAACCGTCAACTAAGATTGTACATTTCTAGTTTGATACATGACACTCCCAACTCCTCGGCCTTGCCTCAAGGATTATTGGATCTCCCAGCTAAAAGAAACCATCATCAGTTGATCACATACAGCAAACACTTGGGACGTCATGTGGATGAGTTTGTCGTCAAAGGACGGTGTGTATTAACAGAAGCATATCAGCTGAGAGATAGAGCACATGGTCTTCGATCAGAAATCCAACAGTCAGATTTGAAGGCAGCTCAAGAGAGGCCGAAAAAGGAAGCAACAGTTGCTAATCTACAACATGCATACCAATCAGTTACAACCACTGAGAACAAATGCCATCTCTTTGATTGGAAAGAACAATTGCCATACAAGGTGAGAGCCTACGATGCCAATTCAGTGGAGCTGATTGACTATAAACACTTTGTCACTAATATTATCAACTTCGCAAGAACATTAGTAATATCCTTCCCTGAGTTAGAATATCAACGGGAAGGAGGGGAATATGTTGAGCTTGAAACGGTATAGACACGGTTTCAAGACGTCATCTGTGCTTGTTTCCTTAAAGACCCCAATGGCTGCAAATTAGCCAAAATTGCAGCCATGTCTATCCAGTTAGATGAAGCAGTTGCCCAATGCATCAACTATCAACAGCAGCATGTGATAGGTGAAGAAATGCTTAGACGCCACATAGTCATCTTGAAGAGCATTAATTGCCCGGAAGCTAAAGAGGTCAACGACTGGATAGAGACTTTGTTGACCAGTGGTGAAGAGGTGTAAAGCACCAAGGAAGGACGTCCTACCCTCCAAATAGCAATAAATACGAATGAAGTCAACTTGATGCCTCTTTCCAAGTTGACTCCAGATCTCCACAGATCATGCATTTCAGATCCCACTGATCTAGGATGTCTAACTGACTCCCACGATTTGTGGATCTCAGATCTCCTTTAAAGGTGGATGTCTATTTGGAGACACATTTGTAATTGTAAATTCACTTTTAGTTAGGTGTCTGTCAACTGAGGTAGACTCCCAGTTTGACTTTTGTTTAGTTTCAGTTAACTGAAGTAGTTTTCCAGTTAACTGCTTGCTCACCTGCTTTTAGACATAGGAAAAAATCTTGCTGATTGGCAAGAACTGACTGTTAACTCAAGGAGATTTTAGGGTTGCCTACTCCTTTGAGTTTCTATAAATAAGATCCTTGGGCTCATTATTTGTTTAACCTTTATTTGCTAAGCAAAATTGTTGCGCCATTGTTGCCAGAGTTAGCTTGTTTATATCTGTTCACTCTTGGATGAGAGTTCATTGGTTAATCGTAATTGTGCATGATTTCGTGCCTTTGCTGTCCCGACCTTTGTAATTCTTTGGAGAAAGCTTGAAGAAATAAATCAGATGGCACATGCTTGCTTGATCTAAATACTTGAGTCTATTCAAGGTCTCGTTTTCAAATAGTGCATTGTTTCAATCTCCTCCTTGGACAGGTGTCGTCACCTCCTTGGATTTTTTGTTATCGATCATTATCGTATGATGTTGTTTAATGATTTGTCTTGCAGCCTACACTTTGGACAGGTGTCGTCACCTCCTCGAGAATCCTGTTAGACAGGCCATCGTACCTTGTTGTTTCCAGTGAGCTGTTTCCAAGCCTACACCTCGGACAGGGGTTCCTCCTCCTTGGCAAGTCTCAGATCCAATTTACTGTAAGAGAGTGTTTACTTGTATCGAGCCTTATCTTAGTATATATCTGAGAGTTCAGAGCTTCGGCCATATTCCATTGAGACGGAGGATTGAAGTAATCGAACCCATCCATTTCGCTCCTACGCCCTCATGCTTTGTTTATCTTGAGGAGGTAGGATAGTTTAGAAGCTTAGTTAGTCGTAATTAAGATCTACGGAAACCAGAGAAAAGCTTAGCTACGGCGCATTGTGTTTATGCACCCTTGTGTCCTGCCGCTGAGTATATAAGATAGGAACCTTAGTACGCCCTTTTTTACATTAGAAAATCAGCAAAAAAAGATCTTCCTCTCTATAATCTAAAGAGCATGTACTAACACACTTGCAATAGTTGTCCGTTTCCAATAAGCACTCCAGAGGTGCTAATTGAAACGCCAACAAATGGCAATAGGAGAAAATACACTCAACTAAGGGATAATTTGCTCTTTCCTATTGGCAGTGCTGATCTAAAACTCCCATTTAAGAGGCAATGGCATTAAGAGGCAACAAAGGGCATAAATAAAAAATTATTGCCATTTTTCATTGGTGAAGCTAGAAAGAAATCATTCCGAAGGGCTAAAGTCTAAGGGATTCACACCAAGTTTTGAAGATGAAGCAAGGGTAAGTGTGTTGCACTTTTCCAATGGCAATGCCATGTGGAAATGGCAATTTAGATGGCAGTCATACCAAAAGTGCAACCAGCACAAGGGAATTTAAAACATTAAGTGAAGCTGCACTTTTCTAGTGGCATTACTACTCCAAAAGCACAACTTAAGTGGTTGTGTTAATGAGAGCATGACAAGCATGAAACTTAATTCATTTAAGTAAAAGTCACATAATGTTATTGGCAACACTAGTACGAAATGGTGATTCGAGTGGCAGAGAAATTAGAAAAGTATGACTAGTAAGAGCTAATTGAAACATGAACCTTTGGCCCTTTTTTTCCAATTTGTTGAGATGTCAATCTCATAGGTTGAAGAAATGATGATGCAAAAAGCAATTTAATTGTGTTGCTAATTTATTGTTGATGAAGTTATGCATACTCCTTGAGTCAATCAATAATGTTACAATATGTCGTTTAAAGAAACCCCTTACCTTGAGTGTTTGTGGGGTGCTAGTACTTGATAACTTGCATGACAAGAGATAGTTGGTTGGAAATCTTCTAAGTCTTCTTTCTAACCACCACTGCATACTATTCTCCCTCAATAGACAAGGATTTCTTCTAAGCACATTTATGTCCTCTACAATATTTTCCATCATATTTGAAACATAAACCTTTGGCCTTTTTTCCCAATTTGTTGAGATGTCAATCTCATAGGTTGAAGAAATGATGATGCACAAAACAATTTAATTGTGTTACTAATTTATTGTTGATTAAGTTATGCATATTCCTTGAGTCAACCAATAATGTTACAATCTTGAGTGTTTGTGGGGTGCTAATACTTGATAGTGCATGACAAGAGATGGTTGGAAAGCTTCTAAATCTTCTACAACAACTAGATACTCTTCTTCGTCCTTTTCTTCATTATAGGTACCCTCAATAGAGAACAATTTCTTCTTAGCACATTTATGTCCTCTACAGTATTTTCCATCGTAGTTGAAACATAAACCTTTGGCCCTTTTTTCTTTTTCTTCCAATTTGTTGAGATGTCAATCTCATTGGTTGAAGAAATGATTATGCACAAGTCCTCAAATCTCCCTTGATGGAGAATTCCTCCCTTCTATTAGCCAAAAGAATTTCTTCTACCTACCTTGCCATAATCATTGCTTAGGACATAGAACTCAAACAAAACATGCATACCTCATGTTTGATGTGGTCCTTAAAACCCCCTAGGAAAAATTCCTTCAAAATTTCCTCTACAACATTCTTCACTCGTAAAGACAAAGTTTGGAATTGATGAATATAAAACTTGACCATACCTATTTGCTTTAACTTGGTAACCACTAGTTGAAGTAGCTATCCATAAGGTTGTCATCATACCATTTAGTGAGTTCAACTTGGAAAATAGACAATGTAACAACACACCCCTTATTTTTCTTCTCTTCACATAGCCAACAATACCAAACAAATTGGCCTAGATCCAAGTATAAAGATGCCATTGCAACCTATTGACATGAAACATGATTAAGATCAAAGAATTGCTCTAGTGTGATCAACCTCATAGTATAGCTCTAATTGTGTGTTAAAGGTTGTTGTTTTGTCAATCTCATTGCACACATCCTCAACATGAATAGATGCATGCACTTCTAAAGAATCATCCTGGGATTTTGTCAAACATCCATCATGAGGTATGGCCTTCTTGTCATCAACCACTACTGATTTGAACCCCTCTTCTTCCACCTGCTCTTCATTACACAAGTAATGTTTCAGCTTCCCTTCACATTGTTTGAAAATATTGTCTACCAAGTTATAAGCAGCTGTAGAAGTAACCTATTTTTGCTTTAGAACAGCCAATAACAAAGATATGATAGGCTGGAAAATAACATTGCTTTCATCAGTAATTGAAGCCAAAATGATTCTCATGTAATCCTGAATAGATTTTTCATGATCCTCACTGATAGCAACCAGGAAATGATGAAACATTTGTAGAATAAGATCATCACAATCATAATCAATCATGATAATACATGATCTCGCCTTTGCCATCAAATCCAAAACCTTAACCCTCTTACCGAAAGAAAGACTTCTAATATCACCTAACAAATCAAAGCTTTCAATGATCAATTGCAATATCTCCCTCATTTTGTCATCATTATAAGGAACTTCAAGAGTTGTAATCCTTTATATTTTCACTAAGGCAATGGGAAATAGTGAGTCTTACCTCCTTCTTTTTGTGTCTCAACAATTCGTGCTCACTCAAACAATTCACTGTCAGAATCATACCTATTTGAATTAACTGGGAAGGTGATTGATCCACCATATGCAAACAATTCACTACTTCCTCCAATGAGCTGAGAAGAACATCTATTGACAGAGACAAATGACCAAATTTATCCCCTGCAATAAAAAGTATTTGTCCCAACTCTTTGTCACTCACTGAATCCATGATTTAAAACTGAGACTGAATTTCCCCACAGGCTGGTAGGAACTTAGGCTCTGATACCAGTGTACTGTCCCACCCTAGTTTGGAACAATTTTTTTCTCAAACACTCGGTAAGTTTATTGTCTTCTAGTATCTGACATTTCGTCAAACACTTTCCTATTTTAAAGTTTTGTTGTAGTTTTCAATGCATTTCAATGTGTTTGTGCATGGGATCATTCAATATGCAGTTTTGTACAATATTGTTCAAGAAATGACTCGACAATGCAATTACATTTCAGAGACAATATAGCAAACACTTTGCATGAAATTGAAATAACAATGAAAACTAATTATGACCTTAACTCCAACATATTGTATTGATTTTTCAATGAGATAGCTCGCTGCTATACAAATCAGTCTTCAACAACAAAGTTGCAAGGCCAAAGATCATAACCCACAATGTTATTTTGTTGTCAAAACAAACATACATACTGTTGTAACTTCCTCAGAATGCTGTCAGAAAGAGCTTGCTGCTGTAGCTGAGTGTCACGAGGAAAAGCTTACAAACTTCAAGGATTTCACTCTACTCAACAACCCTCATCGTTGTAGCTTAAAGACATAGGTGAATACCATATATATTTTTCAATGGGACTGTGCTGGAATAACAAAATACAAGGCTTTCTTTAACAGTTCATAATTCTGACCTGGAAATGACAGGATTACACCTGCAGCTTTTATACTTCTGAATATTTCATAATACTATGACACCTGGAAGAATACCACGACTCAAATATGAAGACTCAGCTCCTTTGTATAGGATGCAGCAACTGGTATAAGGCATATGCTTCGTAAACTGACATCACCTCTTTCATATCAGTATGACCAACAACAAGTTTAAAGACCATGTCCTCACAAATCTGCTGCAGCGATGCTAGGGCTGCAATCACCCCAAATGAGAATGAACTCCCTTCACAGCAATAATGAGGCTCCCACGCTTATGGAATAGGGTTGTTGATTATATATTGCAAACCTTGTATTTCTTTACCACCACCTGCGGTTCCCTTAGTACATACGGCTCCTAGAAAGCAAGTCGTCCCTTTGTAGCATGACCCTTTCCCAAAGGGGTGATATGAAGACAGTGTCAAGGATAAGTGCCACGGCTCAGACAAATATTTTCAATCTCCACCAAATATATAAAATATCTGAAATCAATCAACAAAGATCAAGGAATACAACCAGGAAGAATGAAAAGATGTCACCTGAAAATATCTCTGTAAGCAGCCCAATATATTACTGAAATTTATTTCCGGAGGGAACTTCACAAATTTTGAAACCAAGTGTTATCATGCAAATGCGAGAACCCTGAATGATTTCCAACTAGGAAGGAATCTTTCACCACCGACACTAGATACCCATAGGAATTCCCACCTAGGGTTTCAAACTCCGAAAAGCTCCACCAAAATACCAAATGATCTAATAAACCAGCATATCCACAAATGAGCTCCCTTCCTCTATTTATTACTTTTTGAAACCCCATTTTAATATTTTCCCGCCAAAACATTAAACTCCCTTTTTAATATAGTGACATTATAAAATACTTTTAAATATTTCCTTCCTGTCATTTTATAATAACACATTACTTAATAATTTAATATTACCTTTTTAGAATGTATTTTTTGCCAAGTGATATCAAATCATTAAATTAATGTTTGTCTAGCGAGCCGAAAAAAGAGTACATTACACTAACTACCCAAAACAAAAAACTACCTTCAAGATGATTGATATAGAGCAACAAAACAATTAAGTTCTAGTGGTCGCACAAACACAAACCAAAAAAGAAGCATATTAGGACCCATGTATGGAGAAAAAAGAAAGACTTCATGAAGCAAAAGAAAAAGTGGAGCAAGCTATAGTAAAAGAGCAATAGTCTCTAATGAAAATGCAAGTACTTCCACAAGGCTCCAGTCTGATAAAAATATTGCAAGTCAAGTCTTACAAACTACCATACCCATCAAAATGGCAGATCTTTTGTAAAGCATGCCTTAATTAAGGACTACAATTACTGCCACAATAGACAAAAACCAAAGAGGGGCAATGAGGCAAGAAAAGGGTGGAGATGTAATAGTTAGGACCTACATTGCATAGCGACCAAGTAATAGACCCCACATTGTTGATGGCTAATGGGACAAAGAAACCTATTGTAGCACACAAGGATATTCTTGGGAAGAATCTAATAAACACAATCACTGAGGGAGGATCAAGAGTGAAGATGCTTCCCAAAGATACGTGGAAGCACCTCAATAAACCTATCATCTAGCCTCCAACCTTCCAATTGGTGGGTATCAATCAATGAGGAATCACAATGTTAGGGACCCTAATGGCCCGTAAGGTAATGATAAGAACCCGATCATTCCTCTTGAATTTCATTGTTATTTCCTTGCATAAAAAAGGCGTATGATGCATTGTTGGATCGGGGATGGTTGATAGCAAACAAAGCCAACCACAATTGAAAGAACACAATATATATTGCAAATAATGGAAGAAAGTATGTTATAGATTTGAGAAATTGGGTCGTGAGGAAATAGCTTATTCAAATTCAAACTTAGACTCAAAACAAACTTGGGTGAAAGAAGAAAAGGGTCATATGGAGCCAAGTGACAAGAGAGTTCTAGATTTACAACATTGCTCCGAAAATGAAACAAGTTCCTTCAACAGACTATTCCACTAGCAACTAGAAGATTATGAGTTATTTCAATTAGAACATAAAACGATACAAATCATGGAAATTGGGATGGAAGAGAAAGATAAGGAAAATGTGCAAGAGGTTCCTTCAAGAGACTATTCCACTAGCAACTAGAAGATTATGAGTTATTTCAATTAGAACATATAAGGATAAAAATCATGGAAATTGGGATGGAAGAGAAAGATAAGGAAAATGTGCAAGAGGACTATTCAACACCAACAAATCATATCTTTCCACCAAAATATGGGGTGTTGGTATAAATAGGTGTTTTACCTATCTAGTTCTCTAATAGGTCCTATTTACAGGTTAAGTTTACTTAGATCCTAGGAGGCAAACTTTCTAGAAGGTTGTTAGCTATCATAAGATCTTATCTTTTGACATTTAATAATTGTTATCTAAGTCATTTAATATTGTTGAGGTAGTTGTCTCATTGTATAGGATTAAAACACATGTCACAATCTTGTTTAATCTTATCTCACAACTTTCCTTTATAAGTAAGGAATCATATATACATTTACCTATTCAATCTTGTAATCTCGCATCCATTATCAAGCAAGCTATTCTTGCCACTTTCTCTCTTGTGGAAGTTATTTTGGTCTAGCAACTATTCCTGGGGGTGTTGGGAGTTCACTATTAACTCCTACATGGTATTAGAGCTCCAAGGTTGTAGATTCCTTCCCAAATTTGAGGGATTCATCTTGGCTTGAAGATATTTTTGGGTGCATTTTGGGGTGACCTCACGGTTGAATCTAAGGCGTCAGAGAAAGTCAAGTTTGCCTTCCATTTCATCAATTTCCGTTATGTTTTGTTTGATATACAAGGGTTTCAAGTAGGGTGACAGTTGTCAAATCCAGGAGGTAGCTGAATTTTCAGAGCACTTTGGGCCAAATTGACCCTGCCATTGCATCCGAAAAGCCCAAAAACCTAAAGATTGATTGTCAAATTGTTGAAAACGGACATTTTGTCTCGAAGGCATCAAAGGCTTTTTTGCTGAGGTCATTGAAAAATATGTATCGTACGGCTCTATCATACAACGTCGGGTCACAATCTGTAGACGAGTCACATCAACAGAATATTCGTTAGCATCTTTAGCAATATATTCTAAAGATTCTCTGTCAACATACTATGTTGGCTTAAACTTGTCATCCACTCCACGCACTGGTACAGTTTGCAATTGTAATATTAAAACAATCGTTTAAATATTGTGATTTAAAATTGTTGTGGTCGCCGACTGCATGGGTTAGCCGCTAGTCGTAGGCATATAGCCTATGGTTCTCGCCCAAAGGGCAGGGGCTTAAAGCCTTGGGCAATGCAACCAATGGCTCGCCGCCTACCAACCGCTCCACCCAGTGGTGCCACCACCATCGGCAATGGTTCATTTTCTTTTTAAATCAATTTTTACGCACTAACGTCATATGGGCGACCGTCATTAAGCACCCAAGAACCTATCGTGGTCCCCTTATAGCCCAAAAAGGACATTTTTTTCAAATTACAATAACTTGCAATCCAAGAGGCCATTTTTCGAAAACGAGATATCATCAAAAAGTTGGCTCTGAATTTTACAATCATGTAGCTTATTTTTCAAAAAAAAACTATTTGAATACAATAATTGTTGATTGAAGTTAGATCTTGTTTTTTGGCTCTCGAGCTCATAATTTTTTGCCACAATCTTTGATTTTCGCAATTCTTGCAGCATTGGAAAGGTATTGAGGAGATTTATCCAGCCATCGATGCACTTTTTCTTATTTTTTCCCTAGGTATATTGTTGTTTCAGTTCTTTCCCAATGAGTATCCTAGAGATTACTTGGATATTTTGGCAGTTGGGAGGGTGTTGTTTTGATCATTATGCTTCATTTCAACCACATTTCATGTATTGATCTCTGATTTTACAATTTGAGAAATGTATCATTGTTGTAATCATGGGTTATGCAACTCATGCATCTGTAATCATTATAACTAAGGAAAATTATGTGTCTTGGCAAAAAGGCATCCTAACAAATTGCAAGTGAATCAATCTTTTGCCTCAACTTTATGGACTCATACCTAAGCCAGAGACAACATGGAAGAAATCAATTTGGGGTAATAAGAATGATCATATCATAGGATTGATTGGTTCTAATTTCAGTGCAAGCATCTTCAAAGAGACCTACAATCAGATTTTGAGAATCTCATGGCCACACATAGTTTGGACCAAGATTTGGGAGATTATTGGAGATCCACATAACCCTCCATTCCTAGATGATCCTGCATCAAATTGCCTCATTCCACTTGATGATGTTTGTTGGCGTTTCAATTAGCACCTCTGGAGTGCTTATTGGAAACGGACAGCTATTGCAAGTGTGTTAGTACATGCTCTTCGGATTATCGAGAGGAAGATCTCTCTTTGCTGATTTTCTATGTAAAAAAGGGCGTACTAAGGTTCCTATCTTTTTTACTCAGCGGCAGGACACAAGGGTGCATAAACACAATGCGTCATAGCTAAGCTTTTCTCTAGTTTCCGCAAATCTTAACTAAACTATCCTACCTCCTCAAGATAAACAGAACATGAGGGCGTAGGAGCGAAATGGATGGGTTGGATTACTTGAATCCTCCGTCTCAATGGAATATGGCCGAGGCTCTGAACTCTCGGATATATACCAAGATAAGGCTCGATACAAGTAAACACTCTTTGACGGTAAACTGGATCTAAGACTTGCTAAGGAGGAGGAACCCCTGTCCGAGGTGTAGGCTTGGAAGCAGCTCATTGGAAACAACAAGGTATGATGACCTGGCTAACAGGATTCCCAAGCCTGTCCAAAGTGTAGGCTGAAAGACAAATCATTAGACAACATCAAACGATAATGATCAATGACAAAATATCCAAGGAGGCGACAACACCTGTCCAAGGAGGAGATTGAAACAATGCACTATTTAGAACAAGACTTTGAATAGACTCGAGTATTTAGATCAAGCAAGCATGCACCATCTAATTTATTTCTTCAAGATTTCTCCAAAGAATTACAAAGGTCGGGACAACAAAGGCATGAAATCATGCACAATTATGATCAACCAACGAACTCTCATCCAAGAGTGAACAGATATAAACAAGCTAACTCTGGCAACAATGGAGCAGCAATTTTGCTTAGCAAATAAAGGTTAAACAAATAATGAGCCTAAGGCTCTTATTTATAGAAACTCAAAGGAGTAGGCAACCCTAAAATCTCCTTGAGTTAACAATCAGTTCTTGCCAATCAGCAAGATTTATTCCTATGTCTACTTCAGTTAACTGGAAATCTACTTCAGTTAACTTGAATTAAACAAAAGTCAAACTAGGAGTCTACCTTAGTTGACTGACACCTAACTAAAAGTGAACTTAACTTACAAATGTGTCTCCAAAATAGACATCCACCTTTAAAGGAGATCTAAGATCCACAAATCGTGGGAGTCAATTAGACATCCTAGATTAGTGGGATCTGACATGCATGATTTGTGTAGATCTGGAGTCAACTTGGAAAGGGGCATCAAGTTGACTTCGGTCATATTTATTGCTACTATGGAGGGTAGGACGTCCTTCTTGAGGTGTTTGACACCTCATCACCATTGGTCAATGGTGCTTTTGTTCATTCGTTGACTAAGGACTTCTCCATACGGAGACCGTTACATGCCTATCAATCGTCAGCTTACCGCTTGTCAGCAACTTGATGTATGCATCTCCTTCATTTCGCTTCCCGTAGGAGGGTTACTCCTTTTCTTTTTGTCTGTGTTTCCACTTTGACGTAGAAGGTAGTGTAGTATTAACCGATGGCGGCTCTGTGTTGGGAATGACTACCTTCCACATTCTTTTGCAGCTTTGATGTTTTCCTTGATCTTTCTCAATGGAAGAGTGTTGTATGATGAAACCGTGAAGCTTGATGATGAAACCGCGAAGTTTGACCATGATCACTCCAACCGTGAGAAATGCACATGAACTTGCTGCATGTGTAAAATTCCAACGGTTACAATCCTCTAAACCGGCCTTGGAAGGCAATCAGATATACGAGGTGAAACCATTATGGAACCTGTGGACTTGTGTCTATGCTTGTCAATCTATCTAGATTGACCTCTGGGTGTGCCCGACGCAAATCGGTGCCAATCGTTTTCAGAAAATCATGGAGTAAGACCATTTTGGTTTTGTATTCGTCTTGGAAGAACTGCGTTCTGAAAACCTTGAAGATTGACTATGCACACGATGTTGCTCGGACAACTTTTTCTGGAACTACTAAAAATAGCCTTGCCGGGGGTAATTTTTACGAAAAATTCTGAGACATGGGTTTTGTTGAGAATAATTCTCTAAACAAACCCAGATCGTCAAAAATTCGGAAAAACAAGTTTTTCTATGACATGCAAGAGCCCTTTGGTGGCAGAGACAGCAAGGCACCAGAAAGTGACTTTTTTTAGAAAAATCCAACACTTGTTCGTGCTTCAAAGTTGAACAAACCCAGTTTGTCTATTTTTCAAAATTACGACTTTTTCCAGAAACCCTAAAAAATTAGGGGAAGCAAGGCTACTTTTTCTGGAAAAATCCAACATGTGGGTTTTGTTGAAAAAGTTGTGCTAATCATATCCAGTTGGCCAAATCTGTGATTATCTGCCATTTCCTCGGACATGCAAGAATTTTAGATAGAAATAGAGGAAGTAGACAAAAGGTGGATTGGAAGTTATCAACTGTCAATCTGGAAGAATTATGCCTTTTGATGCAAACTCTGATAAATAGTCCCTCTGTGCAACAGATCTTCAAAAATATGAAGAACAGTGAAAACCCCTTTGTCAGATTTTCAAAAATGTTGGAGAAGAAAAATATTCGTTCTTGAGCTCCTCAACCTGCAAAGAAATAATGAATAATGGATGCCTAGATGCTTTGATATGTCAATTTGGAGTTGCAAGCATCAATTGGGCATCCAACTCATCATTGAGCCTAATTTGGAGTTCAAAAAGGTGATTTCCACTAATTGTGGAGTGTTTGGCCTCTTTTTGCCTCCAAAATTTGTTAACTCAAGTCAACATTTGCTTTTGACTTTCTTAGACATCCCTTTTGGAGTTTTGATCATTTTGCAGGTTGAAGTGCCTCCATTTGACCTTCGATCATGGCTGCTCAGTTGATCTTTGGCAATTGCTGATAGATTATTTGTCGAGATGGGATCAGCCTGATGAGATATGCCTTAGAGAGATTAACTCAGAAAACTGAGTTTGAGCATCCAGAATGAAGGGCGCCTTTCTTCAAGAGGGGCGCCTTTTGGCTGTGCCTTAGTCAATTTTCATTGACTGTTCTTCGTTTTGGCCTTTTCAGACCCTTTGTGCTTTGATCTGACGTTCCCATTGATGGATGAGTCAGACGACTCTGCTTGACGATGCATTGGATAACCAACTCGGTCCTGCACTGGATGGTTGACTTGTCAGTTGATGATAGTGAGTTTATGTCCTTCAAACTCAAGGGTGCCCCTAGCCAGCAGCGGCGCTTTTAGCTCGTTGACTGGTTTTGTCTACTCTGAAAACTGCCTGCCTTAATCTTTGTCATTAGATGATTCAGTTGTCGGATCCTTTCGTTGACAATCTTGCTATCAAGATTCGTCAAAGTTGAGAAGGTTGTTCTGGAGAGCAATAAGCATTCGGGCTGCATCTGCATGCCTCAAAGAAAGGGCACCTTTCTCCAAGCGGGGCGCTTTTCTACTGTCCTTAGCCAATTTCTGGCTTGTCCTTTCAGTTTCCAGTTTTGGCTTTTTTTGCTTGATCTCAATGTGTGATCGTTTGGCGTGTCTTGTGAACCTGCTGTCAAATCGATCACGTAGCTGGGAGGAAGCTGAAAAGATGTCATGTATGAAGCAGCTGTTGATGGATTCATCGGATACCTTGAACTGAGGGGTGCCCCTGGCTAGCAAGGGCGCTTTTAGCTTGAAGCTCTCTGATTTGGCATCTTCATTGTTTATAGATTCTCCATACTTCACTAGCGATTGGCCAATGATCCCTAAATCAGATGATCTTGCTGATAGTTGCGTTGTCGAGCCAGCACGAACATGAAGGAGATGACTGATCTGAAGGTGTTAGGTGACTGAATTTGCCCTCTAAGATCCAAGGGTGCCTTTCTTCAAGAGGGGTGCCTTTTTTAACTGTAGACTGTGTTTTGCCTTAGTAGCCAAAACGTCCATTTTCCAGAGTTAGCCAAATTTTGGCCTTTTTCGTTTTGAGAATCTCCTTCGATGAACGGTATCATTTTCATCCTTTTCCGCCATAGTTTCTTCGTTGGAGCTTTTGAGGTTTAGCTTTCAACACCTGGTACTGGCCAATCTACCATTAATGGCTGCAAAGCTCCTAACTTTGTTCCTGAAAAATAGAAATAGACCCACCAGAGTAAAACATATCTTTTGATGATTCTGACTTGATCAGTGTGATCGTGAAGTCAATTAACCCTATCAGAATTATTTTCAATCATTTCCGGGAAGGTCCTATTTTTAAGGTTTTCCCTAAAAATAGGGGCATAAAACCCTAATTTTCAGATTTTTAGAATTTTAACCATAGGTTCCTTGATAGAAACCCACAAAGACTTCATGTTTGTTTTGACCTAAAACATACTTTTGACGGCATTTTTACATTGTTTAGCTCAATTTAAGCAAAATGCCAAAAATTTCATTTTGGGTACAACAATGTTGACAATTTACCCTTTAATGATGAAACCTTAGAGGAGTTAATATGATGCAGAACTTGAGCGTCTTGATGATCCAAATACTTCTCCTACAGCTCCTACTTCTCCTATTGAGATCACACATTCATCTTTTGTTGGTGATTCATTGAGAACTTCCAATGAATCATTCCAACAAGTATCTAATTGTCGTCCTCATTGAGATTCCTATTTATCAAACATTGCATCTTCGTTTGTGGAGTCTCACATTTCAGATTTGGAGGACCAATTTGAGGGTTTATCTCTCTTATTTGATGACAGTCATGGCACAACTGTTGTCACTTCATATTTGTCTTTGGAGTTAGTTCAATATCAATTTCCCTTTGTTCCTAGTTCGTCACTTTCTATTGTGATTGGGCATGTACCTAATTGGATTGTGGCATCATCATCTACCAAGAACTTGGCAACTCATGAGCACATTTCGGAAACACAATCTTCATACATATGGATTCTTCTTCCTACCAATTCCTATCGAATGGGAAACATTCCTACATTTGTACTTGGTCTATATTCTTTCCAAAGGGAGATACATTGTTTGTAGGCATTGGATCATGTTTTGTCTTCAAGCATTCACCATTTTTGCAAGAAATTACACATTATGGGGGGGATATCTTGTCTCTCTTTTTCCCTCTTATGGGGGGATAATTGGTTGTAGATTCATGATGGATGTAGTCCTTCAAGGGTATCATTGATTTCATACATCATTCTTGTTTGTATCTTTTCTCTCTTTTGGAGATGAGTTTTGTCTCATTGGGTTTCTCTTTTTCTCCATTTGTGAGAGATTGCATTTGTACATGGGTACCTAACACAGCCTCGTAGCTGAAAACCATCCTTGCATCTTTTGTGTCATTTGCATAATAATCTCCTCCCTAACTTGCACTTAAGGGGGGGTGTTGGTGTAGGTGTAAATAGGTGTTTTGCCTATCCAATTCTTTAATATGTCCTATTTACATGTTAAGTTTACTTAGGTCCTTGGAGGGAATCTTTATAGAAGGTTGTTAGTTGTCATAAGATTTTATCTTATCTTTTGACATTTAATAATTGTTACCTAGGTCATTTAATATTGTTGAGGTAGTTGTCTCATTGTACAGGATTAAGGCACATGTCACAATCTTGTCTAATCCTACCTCACAAATGTCACAATCACAATCTTGTCTAATCCTACCTCACAAATGTCACAATCTTGTCTAATCCTACCTCACAACTTGCCATTATAAGCAAGGCATCATATGTACATTACATATTCAATCTTGTAATTTTGCATCCATTATCAAGCAAGTTATTCTTGCCATTTTCTCTCTTGTGGAAGTTATTTTGGTCTACCAGTTGTTCTTGGAGGTGTTGGGAGTTCACCATTAACTCCTACATGGGGAATACAAGGAAGGGAATGCAAGGCTAGATGACACACCTACATATAAATTAAACAAAATAAAGACATAAAATATGAAGAACCTACAACCAAGAAAGTAAATTTGGGAGAAGTTGGAAGTTTAGAAGTCATAATGATTGGTGATGACTGGAATCTAGTGCTAAAGACTGCAGCATTCAAAATTTTCTTGGAATATAAGAACATCTTTGCATGGACTTACTGTCATGTCCCCGAAATTTGCAACCCTAAAAGTATAAAGCATTGAGATGCAAAATAAGTAAATTAAATGAATAACAATATAAATATTGACAATTTAAATATTATTATAATTATAATCATTATTCTATATATATATATATATATATATATAAATACATAATATTTTAATATAAAATAAGTGACTGATTAAGGACAAAGATTATGACAGTTATAAAGGGAGCAGTTAACATACATAGGCAACGATTATTAATAAATAATAAATCCTATCCTAAAAGCAGTGATAGAACTCATAATGGGCAGCGATTACTAATAAAGTAGCAACAGTTGACCATTTGTAAATGTAATCAAATCTTATCAAATAGGATCCTAGGAAATTTAAGGAAAAACTAAGTCTGAAATTCTATGTAAGAATTCTAAGTCAAGATTCTAAATTTCCAGATTTAATTCTCTTATGCTGAATGTGCTGATTGCAGAACATTTATAAATTTCGATGTTTGTGTATCAATGAGGGGAACCACTTTATATATCTTGGAGACCCGCCTCTAAGAGACGCGTCTCATGAGAGGACGTGTCTCCACAAGTGGAGACACGTCCGCTCATGGGACGTGTCCCTTTGGGCACGCGGGCTCCAAGGATATCCGATAACCGACTAACATTCGGTTAACAAACTAACACACATATAACCTTACATACTTGGCGGATATATATTATATGAGTTCCGATTTTATTCAATGCAGAATTTGAACATCATTTATTATTTCGAATCTTATGCATGCTTATAAATTCAAATTACTTATTTCCCAGAAATATTTATATGAAGAGTAATTTTGATCACATATAAATGATGATGATGCAATCAGCAATCATCATTTATATCTGACCGAAGCTACCTTTCATCAACACCATTCAAGGCAGCGATTTACAAAGGTAATCACATATTTAAAAAGGAGATCGTCCAAGTTTAAAGAGGGGGAAAAAGATATATATCAAAGGCAGCAAATAGAATATAGGGGAGAGCAGCGATCATATTCTGTAAGAGCCAACAATCAGGAGTATGGAGAAACAGCAAATAAAAATATATGAATTAGTCTAGACAGCAATCAATAAAAAGGATGTTTACTAAACAAATAGTCATGACTCTATGAAAGGTTTTGTCTATTAGGAGACGTACCATTTCAGGGAAGAAGTAAAAGATATAAGATGATTAGGAATAAAGGAAGGAAGGAGAAATAATAAGGAAGAGTGTGTGGGAGCCTTAAAAGAGCAGTGCATACCACAAAGGGGAGATTGGTTTGAAGAGAAAGTGCAGATTGGAGATGGAGACAAGAAGAACAGATTGGAGCAATCTAATAAAGGAATGAAGGAAGATTCAGAAATTATAAAAGACTACTAGGTTGATTATAATTTTCAGAAATTCATCAAGAGAGTAAGTTAATATAACTGCATGTAAATATATAAGTTCATGTAATGTGAATATTAGGTCAAAGTCAATTAGGAATGATTATATATATATATATATATATATATATATATATATATATATAGGTTGGGTACGAACATGCAATAACGATGCTTGCAGCAATTATTGATCCTTATAATTAATTATGATGCTTATCCATTTGGTGTACACTAACGATCTCTTCTGAGTGCTAAGAGCAGCATCGATTGGAAAAGTCAGAACAGGACAAAAGCAGCCAGCAAGGAAAATCTATCAGTACCAATTAATCTCTGATTTTAGGAAATGTGAAATTAATGCATTAATTAGTTTATACTTATTTTCAGAATTATAAATAAATATACAAGTTGTGAAAGGATACTAACAAAGGATTATAACATATCATTTAAACGACTTATGCACATTACTTTGTGATAGCATATCCATGATTGACTGTATATTACTAATGTGGTTACTACAAATACAAGGAGCCCAATCATAAGGAAATGAAAGGGGTGGAACGATGAGGGTATCAGACTCCTTACTAAATGGACCATCCCATATGGATGGCCTGCGCCACATGAGTTCAAGGAAGCTAAGACACCCCTTCAAACTCCCCCTCTTCAATGATCCCCTATGATTGAGCGCGTCGCCCCCCCGACCCCCCGCCCAAGGGTCAATCAAGGAGCCCAGTTATGAGGAAATGAGAGGACAGAACAATGAGGATATTAGACTCCTTGCTAAATGGACCACCCCATATGGATGGGATGCGCCACATGAGTTCAAGGAGCCTGACTCCCCTTCAAACTCCCTCCTCTTCCCTAATTTCCCCCATGATTGAGCATCCTCATGATGGAGTAACAATCAGATTAATGGAATTATGTTAGAATTATTAATGCTAAAGTATGATATCCTATGTGTTGATTATTGTAATTGGTTTCTAACTTGTCTGCAGGGATTAAATCGAGCCAAGGTACTCTCTAAATCCACTATTTGCCTGGGAATTGACAATTTAGGGTAAGAATAGCATCATCCCAATTAAGGGACATTACACTTACAAGGACCTTAAAGGAGTGCCACCAGAAATATGTGTCCATTGAATTCCATTAATACTTGGAACACAGCCGATAAGAAAAAGACCTTATAGGATGAATAGAAACTATACAGCAAAGGTTCAAGAAGAAATAAAGAAAATTCTAGAAGCGGGAATTATATTCAAAGTATTAGTTTTAGGATCAGAAATGCAATAAGCAGAAAACTCAACACATAGAGACAATGAAGACAACATTTTACCTTGGGAAAAGCCTCCTACTCGAGGGAGAAAAACCCAACAATGAATATTCTCTTATATGTCAAAATAATATCAGGCCCTAGAAAGGCCAAATACAACACAAAGGATCTGCACTTATATCTGGTGCAATTTCATGAATACACTAAGTATTGACCCTTCTCCTTGATGTTGGTCTGCTACTTAGAAAACTCAACCTGATACTGAAGTGTGAATTTTGAGTGAATGAATTGCTTGATTAAATGAGAGGACTTCATCCTCTTTATATACAAAGCTAGGCACCCTCCTTTCTAGGGCCGACCTAGAAATAAATATAATTTTGTTTATGAAGCAAGAGGCCGACCTGCCTTGATTACATTTTATTTAAGAAAATAGCTCTCGAAGCTACAAAACACTAACACTCCCTCTTAGCTAGGGAGGTATTTTCAAATATCCTCGTCATGGAGTCTTTCAACATGACGCCCACAATGGCTACACTCACATGTGAAAAACCACATCTCAGCCTCAGAGATGTACAAGAGTTCATCATGGAGTCTCTAAACATGATGTCCACAATGGCTACACCCATTTGTGGAAAACACATCTCAATCTCAGAGATGTACAAAGGTTCATCACGGAGTCTCTCAACGTGATGTCATCATAAGTCTCTCAACATGACATCCACAATGGCTACTCCCATGTGTGGAAAGAAACACATCTCGGTCTCAAAAATGTACAAAGGTACATCACGGAGTCTCTCCACGTGATGTCATCATGGAGTCTCTCAACATGACGTCCACAATGGCTACTCCCATGTGTGGAAAGAAACACATCTTAGTCTCAGAGATGTACAAGGGTTCATCACGGAGTCTCTCAACATGATGTCTCATCTCAATCTCAGAGATGAACAAGGGTTCATCATGGAGTCTCTCAACGTGATGTCGTCATGCTGTCTCTCAACATGACGTCTCATCTCAGTCTCAGAGATGAACAAGGGCTTGCACCTCATATTTCTCCATCTCAGAGAAATATACACTACAAGGGCTTTCACCTCATATTTATCCATCTCAGAGAAATATGCATTACAACAAATCTTCATGATGATGTGACTCCCTCTGGAGCTCCAAGTACCCACATCAACCTTCTGGCCTCCTCGTCCAAGATTGCCTACAATGCTTTCCTTAGAGGAACGGTTTCCAATGCACACCTTCGGCACTACTGACTTGTGAGAGTTTAGGATTGTCCTTCTCGACCTCATCCCAGATCACTCTATTCTGAATAGGTTTGCGGAGCTACCAATGTCAAATCCAGATTGATTCTCTTGTGCAATTCCATTCTCTGCAGCTAAAGAGGTCTTCCAAGGACTTTAGCACCTGGCCTTGCAACACTGCAACCCACTTAGCTGACACTGTAATGTCCCTTTCCCTAGGTGTTTCAGATTTGAGCAGAGGTTGACCTATTACTAGGGTTTTCGTAGGTCAGCAGTATGGATAGGGGACCCATTTTGGGGTTTTGGAGTCTTGCTTGATGCCTTTTGAGCCTTCAGTTGGAGTTTAGAGGATGAATTTAGAAATAATTTGGAAATATTTAAGTTGTCTCTAAGGGAATAGTAAAGGGGTGAATAGTAACTGAAAATTAGAAGGAGGAATAGTGAAAAGTGCACCCCCTTGTGCCATGAAGCCTAGAGACATAACTTGAGGCTCTTAAAAACAACTTAAAATGATCAAAAAAAAGGCCTTACAGAAAACCCACACCTAGCTTGAAGGGGCAAAGTAATTTTATTAAAATTACTAAAAAGAACTCATGATGCTAAGTTAAAAAGAACCCTAAAAGGGGTGCCCACTTTGGGGAATAGTGAAAAGTTTATAAAATGAGTTTTAGGCTGCCATTTGACACATCTCAAGTTATAATTTTCAAAGCAGCTTGCAGGTTGGAGCTCAAGGAGGGTTTCTACATGCAAATTTGGCCTTCCAGGAACGAAAAACTCTTGGGAGAAGAGAGTGTTGGACGTAGCCCCAGCATTCTAGAAGTTAAAAACAGCTTATAAGGGTTCTCTTATCAATTTGGCAGCAAGTTTTGAGGAAGAAGATGAAATGTTCCATCTTAATTTTTTCTTGATTTTAACACATCAAACCAGCAGCAAACCACTGATTAGCATTAGCACCAAATACAAATCAGCTTGTAAAATAACCCTCACCAAGAATGTTCACCAAGATCCTAGTTTGGGCGAGGTGATAGCATATGGTTTGGGGATCGTTAGGAATAAATTGAATTGAAAGGAACATTCATCTACTTCAGCAAGCATCCACAAGTGGTGGGAATACTCCACTTATTCAGTGGGTGAGATTATGAAAAAATTAATAAGGCAGCAAGCCAGCCATGTAACCACGCTTCCACTTGAATAGTGGGGGGTGTTTATTCTGCACTACCACTTATTTTCGTGGGAGGAATTTACAATTAAGGAAGAATGATTATTAAACTCAACCACTCAATCGTGGGAGTGTAAACAAACATTAAGATTGCAGCAATAATAAAATAACAGCAATTAGTACTACTAACTAGCTTTACAATGAATAGTTTCAGCTGCAAATTAAAAGATATGCTTCCAAACTCTGTCAAAGGTTAGAGTAATAATCTCTAAGAATTACAATGCAACAAAGATGTAGAAATGAAGCTCAAACCAGCAATACGCTAAAATCACTAAGTCTGACCAGAAACAAAAAGAATAGAAAATCAGACCAGCAATGAAGAGATTCACAGAAATGCTCATATCTTCGCCAAACGGAGCCCGATTGATGTGAAACTGAATGCAAATGAATCCTTGAACATAGGCGTCCAAATCATAGCAAAAAGACACCTTTAAAACCCGCACCTGTCAATGGCACGAATTCAAATGCAGCCAGGAAGAATGGTACGGCCTCTAGGAAGGGTCGACCTTCTCCCAAAAATCCAAAACTTCGTAATAAAATCTGCAAACTTGCAGAAATAGGCGCCCTCCACAGTTGCACAGCTTGGGCTAGTACCCATAATGAAATAAAAATCAGTGGCGAAGCTGTCAGCAGAAATTTGCTTCAGCCATTGACATCAGCAGTACAAACAGATTATAAATCAACAACCTGCTTGTAAATAAAATAGAAAATTGAACTCTTTCCACACTCCTGAATGAAGCATGGTCTTCAGAAATCTTTCTAGGAAGCCATAGTTTCAGGCCCGAAAAAAGGTGAATTTGCTAAGCTTCCTCTTAGCCAGGTTTGCTAAGCTACCTCTCAGCCACGTTCTGGATTCAATCCAACAGCATAACTTTACTTAATTTTCCAAAGATGAGAAACAATGAGCAGGGCATCAATAAATAAGCTTCAATTGGTAAATGAAGCAATCTGTAACTCTCCACAAGAAACTGTTCATTTCCTCCAAGGGACACCACCTCAAAAGCATTTTAAAATATTTGAAACTCTTAATATTCTTCCCAAGTCGTCCCACTTTGAAGAGATATTTAAACATTAATGAAATATTAAAATTCATTAATGAGGCGTCCATCTCATGGCCCCATTTTTAAAACAACTTGAAGTTATCAAGCCTAGGCATGGGGTACAACTTCAAAACATAAAATTGACTAAGTATGGAACTTAGTCCAAGGAGGTAACCAAGAGCAAAGCTCAAACTGCAACTGATTACTGCTAAAAATAGCAAACTGACATTAGCCGAGCTGAACCAAGTTGATAAAGATGCCACTGACACAAATGGACTTACTAAAAATAGCAAATGCCAAAAATAGTAAGTTCACTGCAAACTCAACAGAAAGCCAAACTGAACAGCCACACTGAACTGCAAAAGACTGAACTGCTGCTAGAATGATACTGATATAAATTGACTTACCAAAAATAGCAACTGCTATAAATAGTAAGTTTGCAAAACATCAATTAAACACCAACTGAGCAGTAATCAAGACTTACTATAAATAGTAAGTGTTTCCAAATGCCATCTGAACACAAACTGGGAAGCCAACATGACTTACTATAAATAGTAAGTGTTTGAAAATGTTGTCTGAATCAGATGCATGTCACACCACCCCGTCGATCTTTGAAAACCCAGAAAAACCCAAAAACCTACCTTGCATGCAAGGTATCTGCTAAAAATTACATGTCATTATCTCAACATGCATGTTACCTCATCCTGAAGTTCTCCAAAAACCCAGAAAGCTCCACTAGACATGCGTCAGAAAAACACACATGCAAGCGTTCAAACATCTGAAAGTGGAAACCCTAATTTCCCATTCTGCTTAGCCTATGAGTTTCCGGAAATAGGCTAAAACCTCAAGAAGAGTGTAAGGCTAAATTGGGGACATTACAGAAGATCGCAGATCAGTCCATTTTGAGGGCAGAATTTACATCAAATTGCGAATCAGTCCTTTTAGAGGATATTTCTACCATCCTACAGCAGTTGCACAGTCAACCACATCTTCGTTGGGCATTTGGGCTTCAAGCCCTAGGTGTCAAGTGGAAATTTTGAAGTTTTGGAGCTAGAAATTCACCTACAGCAGTGGCAAAACTCTTCACACCTAGAAATGAATTGGGTAGTCATTTTTAGAGCTAGGAGAGTTCGAAATTGCTGTCACAAAGTTATATCAGACCTGAGGTTTTATTTGCAGCCTTGTAATAGTCCGTTTCCAGGTCTATGGATGAATGGGTATGTTGTATTTGGCCCATATCTATGTAATTTCAATCTTTTCTTAATAGAATCATTGTATGCTTTGGTTATTTTCCATTATCAGCATTGTATATGTCATGTTATTCGCATAAAACTCAAAAACAACAAAAAAAAATCAGAAAAAAAGCAAAACAAACAAAACAAAAAACATCTCCTATACGCTAGTCAAAGACTTCTTGAAGAGACAAACTCGAAAAAATCAGATCAGATCGGGTTAGGAATCTTTCAGACACCTTCACTTCTTCTCAATGAGTCACAAAACTCCCTCTTGATCCCTGCCTCAGAGATTGCAAAGAAATCCTCTGGAAGTGAACTCCCCTCCATTGACTGATCTTAGAACCTTAATCCTTTTCCCGGACATGCTCTCAACTCGTGCCTTGAATTCTCAAAATTTAACTCCCTCTGAATGTCATTTCATCCTCTTCGAAGTAGCTAATCGCAATGACAATCTGTATAGGTTCTTCGTTGTTTAGTGTCTTCATCTTTCTCAATCTTCTTTGCTGATGCAGATTCTCCATCCAAGGCTAACCCAACCTTGTGCCCTCGAGAGATGTCTCCAATGAAGAATCATGAGAGTTATGCACCACCAACTCAGTCCCAAGGCTGCAAGCTATGTCTCCATGTTTGTTCATTTCTCCAGCCGGCATGACTTCCTCACAGGATTTCCTCAAGCTCTTCCTCCCTTTGAATTCCTTATGCAACCTCTCGTCATCCTTTTGCTCCTCGATCCATCCTGCATTTTAAGGAGATTAATAATAGTTCATGAAATCAAACTACCCCGATACAAATGAAAAATGTAGACATCTAGCAAATATCATTAGATAGAACAATTAAGGAATGATAATAGAACTTATCTTTGTGGAATCTGATATATTTTTCTTTCGTCTTCACTCAATTTTTGCTCTTGGAAATGCTAATCACAGCACTACAGATTACAAAGACAATCTGCTCAACTCAATTATGCAACCAACATATTCAATATAGAACCAGGCCTCTCGGTGAATCAAGGCACCATCACAGTCCATGCACATAGAGAATGGTATCGATGTGACCAACCAATCACAACTGAAATTGCAGTTCTCCTTTCATGTCAAAGTCACACTCAAAAATCTTCACAACTAGCATGAAACAACTCACAATGAATGAATGGTATCTCCAAGAGATTTCATGCCAACGATCACTACTCAAAAGAAACCACGACCTCTCCTAAAAAAATCACACAACTCAGCCATAATCAATATAAAATTAGCTGCCCCCAAATAAATGATGTCAGATCCTCTCTACACAACTTAGCAAAATTTTAGGAGAAAGAATAGAAACTGAATTTCAGTGCAAAAGAATGTGATTTCATTTTATTCAAAGGTACAAACATAAAATACTTATCTCTTTTGACTTCTGCCTTCAAGGGATGAATTTACTTCAGACACAGATGCATCTGGTAGACCACTAGGTTCTGTAGAATTGGGAAATGAAGTCGACTACTGCTGAGATTCACGTCCTTTCTGCAATACCCATGGCTAGCAATGGTGAAACGCCTCAATCATTAACTGGTCATGCTCTTCCAACTATAGCACCCGGGTTCCAACAATCGTCTAGGTCATGGTGAGTCCTAGAAATTCACGACAAGCTTGAATGGTAATCCACAACTATGCTCAGACTTCCTGCGAAGTTCATTTGTCTATTTTGATAAAGTTCTCGCTTAGACTAGTAGGCATTCGAAACTCTTTGAAGATGCAGGTTTGTCTTAGAAATCTTCACAATAATTTATTACTCCGACTCAGCAACTATTATCCAATCAAATGAGAGCATACACTCCCACGTAGCCACCCAATGAAGTATCACAACTGAAAAACTTGAAGTTTCGAGGCAGTAAGCTCATGTCCACACTTCTTATGTCCATACGCCCTCTCTAAACAGCATATGGCATTCACAATTTCGAAATACAGGGTTCCCAAGTCAGATTATGCTAAGACTGATGGCACCCAAGTATATGCAACACAAACCCCGAATAATGATCAACTCTGGAATTGATTTTCCAAACATATGCCGAAATAATAGAATTGAAGTCTTCTCTATACGCTGATGAGGAATAGGAACCGTGACCCTTGGTCGATTCTTTATGCAGTGCCACCTCACCAAAAGCTCGACATCTTCCAATGCTTTCTTCTGGCTGGTGTTGACTTCAAACTGGCAGCTATAGATGTGAACCACTTCAGAGCAATGAATCTTCCACTGGCCAATTTTCTCCCTACAATATCAATATTCCTCAATGCTCGTCTTGGTAATCATGATATTCTTTATTCATGCATCGATCTTTCCTTTTAGACTGGAAGTTGTGATTGTCTTATTCTTCGTTCCCATTTATAAGACTACCACTTCATTCTATAACCCACGATATCCAACTATCTCTTATAACTGCGAACTCCTTGTCTGTATATGCCACAATTTTTCCAAGATACTTGACTATATTTGAATGAGCGATTATTACAACTCACAACTACCTTAAAGGATTTGCACTCCCTTGAAATATTACGATATACAGACTCTCCTTATCTCCCAAAGGTTTCGCGGCAGAGAAATATGATAGCGGCTCCAAGAGAATAACTCCCACCTCTAATAATATGCTCTTGCCATAATTATATCTAACGGCACCTAGTCTTTATTTGTGGCTTCCTTCTTAGTTTTCAACTCCAACTCTTGACTTCAAACTATATCGGCTCCTCCAGGATTGACACACTAAGATCTCTAGTATGCTACATTTAAAATATTCACGATTCCAATTATGGTGCGCCGACTATTTATTACTCAGACCTCCGTTTGTCTTCTATTGTCTATCTTCTCTGATGATAAGCTATGATTCACTCCAATACTGAAAAATTATGCAAGTATTTACTTCCAAAAATCGAATCTCACCACTCTATCAAAATTTGGTCTTATGACCATTAAATTTTGATAATATCAGATGACCAACAATGAATTCCTCCTTCCATAATGCTTAATCAAATCTGATCAGATCTTCCATTGAACCCGCTCTGATACCATGTTAGTTTTAGGGTCATAAATGCAATAAGCAAAAAACTCAACACATAGAGACAATGAACACAACATTTTACCCTAGGAAAACCCTCCTACTCGAGGGAGAAAAACCTAGCAATAAATATTCTCTTATATGTCAGAATAATATCAATCCCTAGAAAGGCCGAATACAATACAAAGGATCTGCACTTATATCTAGTGCAATTTCATGAATACACTAAGTATTGACTCTTCTCCTTGATGCTGATCTGCTGCTTAGAAAACTCGACCTGCTGCTGAAGTGTGAATTTTGAGTGAATGAATTGCTTGATTAAATGAGAGGACTTCATCCTCTTTATATACAAAGCTAGGCACCCTCCTTTCTAGGGCCGACCTAGAAATAAATATAATTTTGTTTATGAAACAAGAGGTCGACCTGCCTTGATTACATTTTATTTAAGAAATAGCTCCCGAAGCTACAAAACACTAACACAAAGTAGAAACCAATGACTGGGTATCACCCATAACCATCTCATTGAAGAAGGAATCTATGCAAATCAAAATATGTGTGGACTTCCGAAGCCTTAATGCAATGACTATTAAAGATCCATTTTCAATACCATTCGCAAACTCTATTCTCAAAGAAGTAGCGGGACACAAGATATACTCCTTCATGGATGGATTCTTCAATTACAACTAGATAAGCATTGTAAAAGAAGACAAACTAAAGACTACCTTCATAATAGAAGATGGTGTATAGGCCTATAATAGAATTTCATTTGGACTATGCAATGCTCCTGCACTGTTCCAAATAATAATTTTGCATATTTTGATAAAATGTCCATTAGAAATTTCAAAGCCTTCCTAGATGACTGATCAATCAACAATGGCTAGGAAACACATTTAAAGGCCCTAGTTGAGTGCATGGAATGATGCAAATCAGCAAGGCTGGATTTAAATCCAAAGAAGTGTTACTTCATGGTACCTCAAGGAAAACTCCTCAAACATATTGTTTGCAAAGCTAGATTGAAAACAACTCCTAACAAAGTAAAGGTGATCGTGGAGATGGAAGCCCTTAACGACATCACAAGGGTAAGATCATGCTTGGGTTATGTTGGTTATTATCAACAATTTATCAAGAATTTTGATCAAGTTTCATATCCATTGGATGTGCTCATAAGGAAAGGGGTGGCATTCACATGGTTAGGAGCAAGAAAAAGCTTTTAACAAACTAAAGGTACAACTTATTAGTTATCCTATTCTGGAATATCCAGATTGGAATAAAAGAGTTCCACGTACATGTGGATGCAATCTAGTTTTGCTATTGGAGCTACATTAGCACAAGTCAGGCCTTAAGGACTAGATCGCCCATTTCTCTTTACACATCATTTACAATCAAAGGCAAAACAAAATTATAGCACCATGGAGAGAAGCATTGGGCATGGTCTATTCAATTCAAGAGTCTCGACACTATCTATTGGCAACACCATTCACGTTCTATGTGACCATCAAGTGTTAATCTACCTAGTGAGCAAACCAATTATCCAAGGTTGAGTAAGCAAATGGTTGATTTTGCTTTAAGAATTTACTTTTGCAATTATTGTTTGGCCAAGGGAAAGTCATGTCATTACAAATCAATTATCAAGAATCAAGTAAAGAGAACCTCTCAAAGGCATAAATAAAGATTTCCCTAACACTCGCTTATTCAACATAGTTGCACTACCACCATAGTATGAGAACATCGAAGAGTATCTTTCAACATCCTCATTTCCAAAGGATATGTCATCAAAAGAAAGAAGAAAGTTGGCACTCAAAAGTAAAACATTTCAACTAATCAACAAACTTTTCTACAAAATGGACCCCAAGCATATCTTGAGAAGATGTGATGCAAGAAGTAAGAAGTGTGTTAGAAGAGGCACACACTGGATTGGAAGGCAGCCATATGGGACCAAATACTACTACAAGGAAAGTCCTCTTAACCAATCTGTGGTGGCCAAAATTCCATACAAAATGCAAGGAAGTGGGTAGTTGGATGCAATGCAGGATAGAGTGTAGGGAAGCCACTAAAAAGGGATTTCATGCTACTCTCACCATCCCATCTACAAGAACTATTTGAACAATGGGGACTAGACTTCATAGGTACTCTCAAGGTCAATCAATTACATAGATGCAAATACATCGTAGTAGCAACAATGTACTTGACGAAGTGAGCAGAAGTAAGAGCTTTACCTAACAATACAACATTAAGCACAACAAGATTTATCTATAAGCAAATAGTTATGCGGTTTGGGAACAGGGGGACAATTTGTGAATCATGTGATCCAATAAACGATGGGTGAATTTTGGATCATCTACACCCTTGTAGTCGGTCGTGAGTTGATGTAGTCGGCCGAGAGTGTACTTGGTCGGCAGTGAGTCATAAGTAAATAAGACTTTAGTTAACATTAATAATCCATGTACTTATGTTATGTACGGGTCATGTTGGTGAGTTGTCTCGGGAACAGTTCCTGATGAAGTAATTAGTTATAATGAAGGGACGTGACGGTTGGTACCTTAATCACCGCCCACGTACTATATGTACTTGAGTCATGTAGTCGGGAAAGATGATGGTTTTACTATGCTATGCTATGTTCTGTCTGGAGACATTATGATGTAATTGCCGAATACTGAATAAAGAAATATATCTATGTTCTGTGCGATTGCCATGTGATTATTATATGTTGTCAATGTTATTTTATATTTTCGTTTTCTCTGTACGTCATTGTACCCGTAGCGAGTAAACAACCCTCTCAAGCCCATACTACACCCAAGAGCAAACGGCCAAGCAAAGTCAACAAATCTCATTCATCCATAAACCTTGCAAGACCAAAGGTGCGGATTGAGAAGAAAAACTGCTTGCAATACTATGGGCCTATCGAACAACATTTAAGGTAGCTATTGAACGTACCCCATTCCAACTATTATGGTCAAGAGGCACTGATACCCATGGAATATATGGTTTCCAACTAAGGATTGCCATAGAAAATAAACTAGGTAACAATGAAACTCTCAAAGAATGACTCCTTCACTTGAACAATTCAAATGAACAAAGGATATTGGCATAGTGGGCAACAAAAATAATGCAAACGAGGACAAAATGTTGGCACGACAAACATCTCTGAATAATGAACTTCAAGTTCAAGCAATTAGAACTCAAAATATAACAGTTGTAACAAAATCAAGTAAGTTTAAAATAATGTGGCTAAGACAATTCAAAATCCGAGAAATATTAGCAAACAGGTCTATAAGGCTAGAGAATTTAGATGCAACCTTAATAGTTCCAAACTAAAAATGTATAAGGTGAGACAAGTAGTCCAAATAGCAGTAAATATGATAAACTAGGAGGAGATGGGAGACAAAAAATTGAATGAGAAAAGTATGGGCAAGAATGAAGAAATCAAAGGAAGAGCAATAGCTAGAACACACCCACATTTAACCAAACATTTGTTTGGTCCACCTACAAAATGGATTAAGATATATGGCCAATGGCAAGTAGATTTCCCTTACTCGTGTGTACATTTTGGGTACATTAGTTTTGACTTTTCTTTGAGATTTGGAAACTTTGATCGGTTGTCAAGAGATATAAGCATTATATAGATGAACCCATCAAAGAATACCAAACATTATTTGACAAATAACCATTCCTACTTTTAAGAGAAGTGACTATGAGTCTTTGTCCAATAGCTATGGAAAAACGCTCACTTGTAGTGGAACAATTCAAATACGACCAAGCAGTCCAAAAATTTAGAGAAAAACTATATTTAACAAACTCCTATACAACACAACCATTTGGAGTTTGGAAAACCGTACACAATCCCCTAGCAAATCCATCTATATGGGACAAAGAAATAACCTAGTGCCAACAACATGAAGGGCCAAGTTTGATGGACTCTCAATGAACATTGGAAGCCAATGGAAGTAATCAAAGTATGACACAACTTAATATTGTTAAAGAGATTTTCAAATTAGAATATGCAAGTACATATTGCACTAATGAATGTTAAAAAGGATCATATTCATGTTGTATGAGTTAGCATGAAATGGAGATAAAAATGGAAAACAAATTGAAATTGGGGGGAAAAGAAAACAAAAGAAAAAGGTCAAAGAAAGAGGAAAGATAAAAATTAAAAAGAGGAAATATTATATTAAAAAATAATAAAAGGAAAAGACAATTATTGGAGGGACCAAAAGAAAGCAATAAATTAAAGAGTAAATACATAAGTTTAAAAGAAAAAGATAAATTAAAAAATTATTGGAGATTGAACGCTTATGTGGAAAGAATTATGGAAATTCTCAACAACTTTGACGCATATATCATAAACCACATCTACCGGGAAGGAAATCAAGAAGCCAACGCCTTGGCCAATCTAGCGGTGGATGGACCCTTCATAGGCATGATCGAGTGTGGGTGACGCAGGAGCAACGTGATGTTGGCGTAGGGTTTCTTCAACGAAGAACGAGATGGGTGTCTTCTTTTGGCCTGGTTTTTTGAATCCCGACGACACGGCTACGATTGGGCAAGTTTTGGGGTTGACACAAGTCGTGTTAGCTTGGCTGCATCTCGGGGCAAGTTTAGAGATGGTAACTCCAATCTGAGGGACATCCCCAAGGCTTGCATTTTTTTGTGAAGGAACTTTTGTAATCTTTTTTGCATATGTGGTAATGTTAGGGTTTGCTAGTTCCATCAATGGAAAACAAATCTGGTAATGCAGTCCTGGAACTATTGCTCGGTGGCTTGTCTATATCTATGTAAATTTTTTGCATATATTCATCTATCTATGCAACCTTGGTTGCCATTATCGATCAAAAAAAAAAACCACCATACAGCCTATAGCCACTTTACACACCATTGTGCCACTTAAAACATTTGGATTGCTTATTGTATGCCCACTATTATTAACTCCCTCTCTACTATACGAATCACACTCTCCATCATAAGATCATCCATAATGCATCCTACCCCTACCATACAATCTACATCAAAATGGTTTGAAAATCCATATTAACATTGTATGGCTTACTACATCTTCTACCACCACATGACCTTGTACTATTGTCACTGTCATACACCATACTTCAATTCATTGCACGATATACAATTGTAGACACGTAAAAAGTCCGGATTGATACTATGCATCTAATTTTGATTAATTAACACCACTTCTTTTGGAATCACTTCGAATTAACCAATTAATTGAATAATCAACATTATTTAATTAAATTCAGCAATTTCATCTATTAATCAAATAATTAAATTTATTGATTAATTCACCCTTCTTTTAACTAATTTTCATCACATTTAATTAAATCCCCTAAAGTCTTCTCATTTGATTAAATAAATCAAATCAAATGTCACAATGCCCTAATCCTAAATCAATTTCTAATCATCATTAACAAATGCTTCAGCTTTTAACTCCTCATGAGTTAAATCAACTCATGGTCAACTAACCAGGTTGCACATGAAATTAATTTCTTTTAATTATTTAATTCCTCTATTTATCCTCACAAAGACATATTCTGAGGAATATTCCTCTCAACTACCTCTCATTCAATTTCCCTCCAAAGGTTTTCAAAAACCTACCACATCCTCTTACATTTGCAATAACTTCTCTTACATCCTTTCAAATCCTTTTACATCTCCAACCACATTCAATAAATTCTCTTTACAACCTTTCAAATCCTCAACCATTCTCATTTATTTCTCTTACATCCCCCATTCCTCAACACATTTCCCAAAATATGTTCCACCTTCCTCCAATAGAATTGTGACACTTGGCACATTCTCATTGGCTCCCATTTTATCCCACATTCGTCCAATCCTCTCATTCTTCAACCCTTGAGTTCTATAAATAGAAGCATTCTCTTCACAATATGGATCCACAACTTCAAACATTATCATTATAGTCATTTTCATACTTAGCATTCCACCATTTCCATCTATTTTGAGCATAATTCACTATTGAGCATCATTTTCATACTTAGAATCACATTCAACATCAAAGCTTATCAAAGGGATTGGGAAAGGACTTCTTTTTCACATCAAAGGAGCACCACTCCCCCTATGGGATGGAGTTTTGCTTTAGTTAGACTAGATTACATGCTTTGTTTGGTTCATTTCATATTTCTTCATGTTTTCTTGTCTTTCTTGATCAAGAATCTCATAGGGAGTGTTTTATTTGGTTTTCTAACACGATTAACACTTGTTTGTTGTTTCTTGTTAGTTAATTGCAGGTTTGACACTCACAACAATTTCTATTACATCCTGTACAAGTTCAACATTTCTATTGTATGGCCTCATTTAAACACCACACCTCTTGTGTAATGTCCTTTTTTGGTCCATTCCAACATCCTTGGAAACCTCCAACTTTCTTGGAGTGCCAGCATTGTGGGGAAGATGTTTTGACAGTGGCAGAGAATTCCTAAAACTCAAATGAGTATAATGTTACTATTTGTGTGCAGATTTGACATTATGAGAGCACTCCACACTTCTTGAAAAAGTTTGTCGTCTTGGAAAAATGCCAACTTGCACATAGATTGATCTCCTATGCACTCAAGGTATTGATGGTGGGTCAAAATTCCTATTTTGGGCTTTATATTATTTTTTGTAACTTTGGCAATTGTGCTGAAAATAATTAAATTGAGTTGTCTAAGCTTGGACAACTTATTTAATTAATTATTTTATAAAGTGACTTTTCGAGGTTTAAAAATTAAATTAAATTACTAAAGTCGTTTGGGGGGGAAAAAGAGAAAAAATGTTTTTTTGAAAAAAAAAACAAAAAAGCAAAAAAACATTTTTTCGAAAAACAACAAAAAATGGTACTAAAGAGGAAATGGAAATGGAAAAGGCATTCTTAACATTTCATTTTACAAACTCCAATTTAAAGAGATCGAACTCGGTTAATGTTTGAAGATTGAGGAGATTTGTTCCAAGTATTGAATTAATATTTTTTTTCATTTTGTGGCCATGCCTAAAGAGTTAGTTTAAAATGTATTTATGATATTATTTGCAAGCAAATTTTAATAGATTATAGGTGGAGAGGGCCTAAAATTGAGTACCAAAAAATTATAAATATAAGTATGAACAAAGAGAAGTTCATGGTAGATTTAAGGCAGAGTGATGAAGATATTGTGAAGGCTTTCAAAAATAGAAGTCGCCATAATCCAACAAGAGGCATGAGACCAAGGAGTTAACAAAAGGAATTGCAACCATTTCTTGAGGGTTTAAACTGTACACAGCAAGCTACCACCCTTTGTTTGCTACTCTATCTAATAAGTTAAATACATGAATTAATAATAAGTAAAATATATCTTTATTTGCTCATGAAATTATTACAGAATAAGACCAGAGATGGTCAGCCAAGGATCAAAGTCGATCCCACTAGATCATACTACTCTCCTTGACGAAACGCAATGTATTTAAAGGACCGGTGGTTGCCAAGAAGAACACAACCATCACCCAACCAATGCTTATAGCTACCCACAACCAACAACCAATTAATACATAGTTGGATAACCAATATTACTGAAGCATAATAATAGACATTGTACACCAACTACATCATCCCCCCAAAAGAAAAAGTCGTCTTCCAGACGAGAAGTAAACATGAAGTAACATTAGGGAAGATGTGCCAAATTGATGATGATATTGTGGATAAGGACCAGTAACCCAACTTGGAAGTGTACCTTGCAAACTTGAACTTGGAGTGTACTTGGCAATTCAAATGAGTGTGATGGGGGTCTAGAGGCAACGCCCCTTGCAGAGGTCTACGGGCAATGCCCTAGCAAGGTCGAGGGGCAACACCCCTCGTGGGGTCCAAGGGCAGCGCCCCAGGCACCCCAATTTAAGACACAAAACTTCATGATGCACCTCATTTTCATGATTTTTTAAGAGGCAAAAAACAATGCTGACAGAGCCAAAAATTAGAGTTTGGGTTGAGCCCCCAACAGGATCAAGGGGCAACGCCCCTTGCGGGATCTAGGGGAAATGCCCCAAGCACCCCAATTTAAGACCTTCAAAACCACAGAGAACTTCATGACGCACCTCATTTCCATGATTTTTTAAAAGGCAAAAAACAATGTTGATAGAGCCAAAAATTAGAGATTTGAGGGTGTTTAACTAACATATGATGATGGCTAGTGATCGTTGTTTTCCCGAATGTCACTTTTGCACGGTGTCTTCAAGACATACAATGTGAAATGTCCTTCCTTCTATGTCGCGACCATTTCCTTGTCGATTCCCTTGTATGTTATATGATGGTGCTTCAACTCATTCACTTTTTTGGAGACCATACTGTGGTAATCCACCAGTTGTTAATTCCTGTCATGTGACTTCTTTGCACCCTCCGTACTATCCAAACCAAGGCCAATTTTGGTCGTACAGGATGTAGACGTACAACTATTGGTTGTACCTTGTTCCTATTGTGTCGTATTTTTCTCGCTCTCTTCCATATGATGCAATCCTTGGTTGGTCGTGCGATTTTATTCTTTACTTCTTATGATGACCTTCACCCTCCCTTGCCGCTGTACAATCCTTTGTCATGTTGGTTGTCTACTTTATCGTACACTACTATGCTTTTGAGGCCGTACATTGAAAAATACCACAAATCGCACATTGCTGAGATAGAAACATCATCCAATGAGCAAAAGATGTCGTACATTGAGGAGATGGGGAAGCCCTACAATGTAACCCCTCTAAGATTGTCTCCGATGCACTACGCTTTTGATCGTCGATGATGTCGTACGATGAGTGAGGCTATTGTTCATATGGTGGAATGAATTGCTTATCGTATGTTATGACTTTCATTGTGATTGATCCAATGATGAGCTATACTATGTGATGACCATTCTCTACAATGTGAAGATAGGGGTCGTCATACTATTTGAGGGAAAACAAGTCATACAATGAATAATCGTTGTACTATGTGAACAAATTGTACAATGTGCTTGAGTGTCATGCTGAGTAGTGTACCGTGATATCGTACCAATTGAAGCCATTTTTAGATGTGAAGAGGTTGAGGTCTCTGTACGATATACAAATTACTCCCTTCTTGCCATACGATGTGCACAATTTGCCATCTTTCTCTTTGTTGTACGATATGATAAGATGTTGGTTGTACTATATAGTCAAAACTTTTAATGTAGTCAGGCCTTTTATGTATTCGAACATTTTAATATTTTCTCCTTCAATTGCCGAATAATATTTTTTCCTCGTCCTTTCCACTATTTCTTTATTTTCTAGATTTCTTTTTCTTTTTCTATAATTCTTTTGTGAAGTTGATTTGACTTGACCAATATTTGTACTCTACACGTTAAATATTTTGCTCTTAGTACTCTAAGATGTACCGTCCATTATTTTGCATTCTTTTACAACGTCGGATAACTCTGTTGCAACTTTTGTCTCTTGCCAACCATGAACTACATCCCGCACACATAAACTGTCCAGCTTTTCAATATCATTTTTCATCGATTGTTTTTCACTAAGTTGTAGCTTCAAGAAAATTACAAGTCGACAAAAATACCTCATAGTCCTCCATTTGCCAACAAAATAGGCCATGAAGAGAATTTGTTTCATCCTCCAAACCTAACTATAACTCCAAAATTCCTTCATCGTTGGGTTCCATCAGACCTTGACCCTTCGACCATTCTTCTTCGAAGTCTAAATCTAACGAATCCGAAGAGGCTACTTCCTTACTGACTGCTTGGTTTTTCAAATCAATTATATACTTCCGACCCTTATTCTCAAAGGAGATTGTATTATTTTTCTAGTTGTGATCGGCTTTGGCTGCCACCAACCAACCCCAACCTAACAATGCGTCGCACGCTTTCTTCCTTAATGAAATGACCACAAAGTTCAACAAAAATGTTTGAGTCCAATAATTACCTTTTGTCCCATTAAAACTCCAAGTACCTCAATGGCTTGTTGATATGTACCCACTAGTTGAAAAGTTGGCGGCCAAATGGTCAACTTGCCAAGACTTCTCCAAGTGTCTTCTAGAAGTACATTCACACCCGACCCACCATCAATAATTGTATTGGTGAGATTCCTTCCAAGGATCTCCATATTCACCACCATTGGTTTCTTTGTCGTGTTAGCTGTCAATAGCATTGGATCAATCACTTGGTTGCCCGATAGCAGAGGTTTAGTTATTAGTTCTTCAATCTCACCAAGTTCCAATTGGATTGTAGCATGCACTATCTCATTCTCCCCCAATACAATAGCATTTTGAAATTCAGGATACTTTGTAATAAACCCACTAGTTTAATTGGTACAGTAGCTTGAGGTACTTGTGCAATATTTTTCTCAGATTGTAATTGGTTTGTTACCTGTTGACGTGTTTTTTATGACGACATCAACACAGAATAAAGTTGTCCAACGATCGCTCTATTCTCTCTTGATCAAAGTATTCCGCATGCTAAGATTGCGTGAAAGTTCATGCGTTCAACTCCAAGGTTCCTTTTATCGCGAATAGACTCAGTTGGTTGATGTGTATATGCTGGTTATTTCAAGGGGACTTACGTAGTTGTTCAATCACAGTGAAACAATGAATGATTTTGACGATATTGCTCTGATGTTCGAATCGATCGGGAAATACTGAATTAAAGGGAAAGGGATAGGAATCCTACAACCTATTTCTAAGGATGGAAGGCAAAACTAGCTTTAACAATCTCCAAACCAAACTTTGTATCGTCTCCTCTTCGGACAACTCTGACAAAGTTGATGCAATCTTCAAAGGATAGGTAGATATTCAGATCGAGATTCAACATGCACACCCCTTCACCACGAAGCAAGTGGACACACAAATCGCAACCGAAGTTAAGTGCTGAAATTCCAGTTGACCACGCAGGGCAGACTTACCGTCAGCAAGCCTGCTAGTGGTATGGATATAGGGAGATATGCTCAAACCAATGTTGCATTCCACAATTAACGCTACTTGCATGGAAACAAAATCTATTCTACTTTACTCTATTCGAATTGGAAAGACGAACAAGCCTTGCTAGCTACTCACAATAGAAGATAGAACCACCAAACAATGATAAATCTTTATATTATGAGAGTGTTCACAACAACTTCTTACAAAGTCCTCAATGGGAAAACTTCCTTTCCTCCTAAATCTAAGCTAACTTCTAAGCTAAATGCTATATGCCTTCTATTCTCTAGCTCAACTCTATCTCTGATTCAAATCTAGTTCTAACAGATTACAAATGAGGGGGGATACCCCTTTTATAATAAACCCAATCCAGTGGACGGTTCAGATCTGATTACAATAAAGGGCTCAGATTGAGCCACCCATGCCCTAATTAGGGTTTATGCCCTAAAAACCGCCACTGAGAGGAGTGGGGCAATGAATGTGCAGAATATTCTCCACTCCTCTGCAGGCCCACTACCTACAATCAATGCACATCGTCCTCCTGCAGCAGATCGTCATCCAGAAGAGCATTTCCTTTCTCCTTCTCGCTGGCTGCAAATTTGGTGAATCTGGCCAATACTTCCTCAACTTCCTGATCGGAGATAGGAGGAATGTGATCCAACTGAAACTCTAAAACTGCAACTGTTTGCCCATGCCGGGCACATGATTTCTTCCAGGCAACAAGGGCATCCTGGGTGTTCTGTATGATACTAGAGAACGTGGCAGTGTTCTCGAAATCATCCTGAGTGAAGGTTTTCACCTCAGAGAAGAATGGCGTCAATCTGTCCTTTAGTCCATCTGCAGTTATCTCTTCAGAAGTCAACCTCCTGGCAAAGATTGCCTCCAATGTGTTGAGAACTCCATCCAAGATGTTCGTCATGGCCTTCCTGACCCTGACCGAATCTGCTTGTGATGCATCATAGAATCCCCGGCCTGTGACTACTGAAGAATACCATCTGGCAAAAGTCGTATCTATCTCCCTGCTGGATAACACCTCCCTCAACCAAAGTGTGTTGAGGTATGCTCATCAAAGCCCCTAGACGGAGAACAACTCTCGTCTGATAGATGCGAGCCTCACCCCAAGCATGGTTAACTGCCTCCACTCTAGCCATAATATCGGAAGCTTGCCCATAGGCATGTGCAAGATCTTCCATAAACTTTCTTGTCTCTGTACGCACACTGGCAACCCACGTGTCTGCCTATTGTGCCATTCTCCTTAAATATTCTAATCCACTGATTGACTCCCTGGAAAACTCAGTTGGGAGCTCGATTGCAGGATTTTCTTGCCCACAAGGACGGGACAAGTGTTGCACGTAGCCAATCAATGTCCGATGCTCTACCTTCAACCTTTTGTACTTGCCCTCAACATGGGACAATCTGTCCTTGAGTGCCCGATAGGAATTATCGCACTCCTCTACCACCTGTGCCCCAGTAGGGCGGCCTAGTTCCATGGTTGTCACAATATAGTTCTCAGGAACGGCCTTGTCTCTATCACATTCCTCCCGTGGAATTGCCATATGCAAGGTTCGGGATCCATCCTCATCTGTGGATATTCTGGAAAACTTCCTAGCCTTCTTCTTCGTGGGAGGTGCATTGATCCTTTGCAGCAATTCCTCCATCTCGACTGCAGGATCAGTCTCATCCACAGGATCACGCCTCATCCTATCCCTCAGCCAGTCTGGCACCTCCTGTCGTGTGTCTGCTATGATGAAAGGCTGCTCTACCTCGGCCTCTACTTCATGGCCCTCGTTCCGACAAGGCTCATCATCATCTATGGGCTCAGTGTCTCCTGAGCTCTGGGCATCTCGATCGGAAGCAGCATCATCCTCGAGAGCTACCTCAATCTCATGCTGAAACTGAGTATCTGTGGCAGTGCCTTCATCGGTCTCCTGCCGGTTCTCCTGTTGATTATCCTCTCAGGGCACATTGATGCTCTGGCCCACGGACTCCCTACGAAGTGGCTGGCTCTCTATTTGTACTGCCTGTTCCGCCTGTTCTGCCTGCAACCTCTCCCTCTGATCAGCAAATAGGGACACTTCCTGTAGGCTCGGAGAATGTGTTTGAACCGGCATGTGCAAGGATTCCTCAACTATCACAGGCTCCAGTCGAGCTGGCTCTTTTCCCCTAGGCTCTAGAGTTGGATTACTCCGTCTCCTCGGATCAGTTGTCTGCAACCTGCTGTCTCCCATCAAATTGTAGGTAAGGGGAATTGACCTTCCCTTTAGTCGGCTGACATGTCTCTCTATCCAACTCCGTGTAAATGTCAGGACTGGGATACAAAGTGTATCCAAGTCGGTGATCTCTGGCTTTGACCAATCTGGGAGTGGCAAGGGCGTGTTTCTTACTGTGTCGTAATCAGCCTGTACAACGTTTATGTCCTCCTCAATCTGATCTGGCACAGGAATAATCTCGCACTCTTTGATCATCGCCAATGGTATCCGGGAAAACATCCTCTTTCTGACTTCGACCTCATCTACTGCACTTGCCCAAAAATCTTCTATTTGTGCCTTGTGCCTAAACTCCTCTGTCAATACCCACCTGATATTTCTATGAGGATCGTAGTAGTGCCTGCTGGAATGGTAAGAAAGCTGAAAGAACTGGAGCTCCGCCTCTGCCTCCCTTGCTGCCTGCAGTGATGGGCATACTTCGTCTGAATTTCCCATAGCAATCGGGAACCCAAGTCCGCCCTTCTTCTTCTTCTTTTGGATCTTATCGTAGGCAATTAGTTGCCTAGAAACTTCCAGCATCACTACCCTGTTCGTGGGATATCGGGGCAACCTGTATGGGTAGGAAGAGAATCCCTGCAGCCTTATGTAAGTGAATTTTGGGAATTGGATGAACCAACATCCAAATTTCTCAATCATTTCTTGCGCCTCCCTCGATATTTTGTGATGGGTCCTTTGCTGCAAGGTCCTTGTGATGTGCATAGTAAAGGCATCGTTGACTCTTTTGTAATTAGTAGTGCTTGTCAAATGCAATTGCGGACAAGCCTCGAATATTTTGAATTGCTGAGAACCGCAACCGATTGGTTCTTTATAAGAGATCCCCCTATATCTTGTCATGCGAGCCAGCATATAGACGAGGTAAGAGCCCATATAAAATGTTTTAGTCTTCCTCACATTGCGGAGCTGCTCATGTAGACCATCACTGATTAACAGTGCCCAATCCATGAAATCCTTGCCCTCCAGTACCAAGTTGATTAACAGTGCCCATATAAAATGTTTTAGTCTTCCTCACATTGCGGAGCTGCTCATGTAGACCATCACTGATTAACAGTGCCCAATCCATGAAATCCTTGCCCTCCAGTACCAAGTTGATAAAGTAAAACATCCAAGGTTCGAAGACGAACGCTTGGGGACACCCTCCAACTCTACTCAACATCATAATCAGGTCGCCAAACTCTTGCTTCAAGTCTTCGGAAATTATTTGTTTGGGCAACTTCGTACGAGTTGGTTTGGGCTTGATCATCCACCTAGTGTTTATTACATCAGCACACTGGTCCGTTGTAGATGAATACATTCTGTCAGCCCTGTCCTTCGTTTTGTAAATCATTTTCTCGTGGGCGGGGATCCCGAATGCCTCTCCGATTGCTTGTGGTGTCAGGTTAGCCAGCACCTTGCCATCTGGCGCAACGATCGTCCTCTTCTCTGAATCGTAGTGGTGAGAGCATTCCATAATGAGCTCCGGGCACCAGATGGCTGGTGGAAAATTTGCAGCTGCATATAACCCACTTCTGACGATACTATGTGAAGTCACTAATGGGCGATGGCTTCCAGTCCCCATTATCCTTCTTTTGAACGCCTCCAGGTTAAACGAGCCCAGGTTCGTGTCTGCCAGCCTGCCCAACTTTGATGTGAATTTTGATTCTGGCAGGAAAGACTTGCTTAATTTTTTTATTACTGCCTGTCTGGACTCAGCGTGGACGTTCTTGCCTGCAGCTCTTCTGCTTGACTCGGCCATTTTGCAAAAAGGGTAAGATAGTCAACAAACAAGATTTCATAACAATAAAATATCACTTTTGAGGGTGCCAGCAGATTTTTAAAAAAAGGCTGCAACACTTTGCCACTTTCAGCTGCAAACCTCAACTGCGCCTGTTTACTTCAAGGCTTTCTTAGAAGTTTCTCTACTTGCAGCAACACAATGTCAGATGCTGGGAAATGTTTGCCTGCAGCTATTCGCCCTCAACAGATTTGAAACTTCTCCTTTTAAGTTCGCACTTCTCTTTCTGACTTTGCACTTTCAGCAACTCAATTTCTTTTCTTAAATTCGTACTTCAGCAACTTCGAACTTTAAACTTTGCAAAGCCACGCCCTTGTCAACACAATACCTCTGCTTGCAAACTCGTATTTCTCAAGAACTCAATTTTCTTTCTCAAATTCGTACTTCAGCCTCCAGCAACTTGAGACCTCTCTTTGCAACTTCGCACTTCTCCAGTAGTTCAAGAAGCTTCTATGTCTATAGACTCCTACTTCAACAAGTCAACTTGAGACTCCAGAAGTTTGCACTTCAGCAATTGAGAAGCTTCTTCTCAAATCGTACCTTTCAGCAAATCCACACCTTCACTCAAATTCAAAAATTTTCAGCCACTTCAAACTTCTTTCTCAAATTCGCACTTCAGCCTCAGAGAATGTTTTGCACTTAGCAATCTGTGAGAAGAATGAAAAGGATTCAAAATCTTATAGCCAGGTCGAAATCCAGTAGAGGCTATACTTAGTGTATTTTCGAATTCCATTTCCCTCTCTTTTCCAGTCGCAACACTTGTCATCCGGAGCATCAGAATCTTGAGCTTCTAGAATTTTGAAATTCCATCACTCTTGCACAGGCCTGCTTCATCATATTTGCTTCTTTAAAATATTAAACCAATCACCCTTTCGAACAATTTTACTTTATCCGGCTAAGTCGTTTGATTTCATGCTGTAAAATCATTCAAGTCATCCAGTTCAATTCTTGAGCTAAAACATCCTTCGAGAAGAGATATTCGTCTCTTTTGCCTTAGAGAAATTTTAAATTTGTCTTAGGAAATTCATCAAAACAGGCACCGAGTAAAATTCTCTATCAAAACGACACAAGCGAGGAGTGGAGTAAGTTCAAATCATCTCTGAATTGTGAACGTTCAATACCCAGAAGAAAATTCCCTTCAGAACTTATAGTTTTCATGTGTATCCGGATGAAGGGGTACGTTTAATTTTTATTATTTAAAATAATAAAAAGGCTAATGTTTTTTTTTTTTTTCTTCCGGATGTCTTTCACTCCTGCAATTTCGATCTTCTCGGCCTTGGCAAATTATCTTGATTTTTTCTGAAGATTTTTTTTTGTGTACCTCTGGCAACTGGCATCATCCTCTAGGCGTCTTCTTTATTTTCCCTTAAGAAAAAGCCTTAGGAATATTTTATTAAATTAACTCGACTTTGTAGCCTTGGGCGCAAACCTCATGTAGTGGAGGAAATCTTACCTTAAGAGTGCACTTCACACCTCATGATTCCATTCAAATTTAAATCTCTTAGGCCTTCCCACGCCTAGGCCCTTTTTATCACACTTTTCACAAACAAGGGCGCATTTTCTATAGTAAAGAGGGGAAGAATAAAATAAAATTACGCCCCTCTTAGTATTATTCCCTTCTAGGCATGTTTCAGAAGGCGACCCTTCATATCCTTCTAGCGCATCCCTCAAGTGTAGCTTCCACCTTCACCTTTTTACCTTTCATCCTTACCTTTTACTTGGGGCGCAAATGCCATGAAGAACTCTCACGCCTAGGGTGACTCTTCACCTCCTTTAGGCGCATATAGGCCAAGCAACTTCCATTTCCCAAGCGCATTTGCTAGTGCTAGGATGGAAAACCCATGCCCTTCAAGTGTCTTTTCACCTCCTTTAGGCGCATATAAGGGGGTAGACTTTTATTTCAACCTTGAGCGCTTTTCTCTTCACCCCACGCCTAGCTAGTGGCTCTTTAGCTTCCTTGGGCGCATTTAGCCCTGTAGACTTCCATCTTAGGCGCATTTCATGGTGGTCAAGGAATTCCCACGCCTTTCAAGTGTCTTTTCACCTCCTTTAGGCGCATTTTCTATGTGGTCAAGGAATTCCGCCCTCTTTGAGTGGCTCTTCAGCTTCCTTGGGCGCATTTGCCAGTGCTAGGAGGAAACTTCTTTGCCTTAGTGAATTTTTTGATGTGTTTCCGGTGACCTTTCAGCTTCTTTAGGCGCATTTTGCCTTGTAGACTTCCATCTTAGGCGCATTTGAGGATGCCTCAGGAAATTTTGATGTCTTGGGGACATTTCGATGCATTTCTGGTGACCTTTCACCTTCCCTGGGCGCATATAGCCCTTGCTTAAGGAAATCTCACACTTAGGAAATTTTGAAGCTTTCATTCCTCCGGGGCACATATGAAGGTGTTTGCCTGTCAGTTATGTTTGTAAAATTTCCAACGCCCTTTATGCCCTAGCTTGGCTTTCTATTTTTAGCAAATTCGGAGAAATTAGGGTTTCATTGATTTTCACCCTGTTCTGAACTGGAACTGGCGTGGTTGTGCCTCCATCGGGTGCTGTCATCCTATTCATATCTTATCTGGCGCAATACGTGCTATTTTTAGCCATTTGCTATTTTTAGCAAACCCCAGAATTGACCAATTTTGTATCTCTGTTTGCTTTGAAATTTGTTCCATTTGTACTCGATGCTGAAAGAGACTCATTCACACATTTTTCCTGACGAGGACGTGCTATTTTTAGCCATGAGGTGACTTGCTAAAAATAGTAAGTATTCAGATCGTGTTCAAATTTTACTGGCCGGTAGCCTGAAGGATGCTGATTCCGGTGGCGTTGCTTCGCTCTGTCATTTCTGCATTTTGCTTCATCTATTTTTAGATGTGGCAGGGGAAACCCTAATCTGATCTGCATGTGCTCCAATTTGTTCCTGGCTGTCCTTGATCGTGCCTGATTGCACCTAATTGCTGGACTGGAGTGGTGGGTAGCTGCTGGGATGATACTGCTATTTATAGTAAGTGTCTGGAAAATGGTTACCCGGATGTCGGGCGAGTTTGCATGTCACAGTGCCCGTGGGATCTCAAAAAACCCAGAAAAACCCAAAAAACTGGTCAAAGTTTTGGCACTGGCTAAAAATAGTAAGTCCTTGAAAACTAACCCGATCCATCTGCATGTCATATCATTGCGAAGGCCTCGCAAAACCCACATGGAATATCTGAACATGCACTGAAAATTCATGCATGCAAACCCTAAAAATAGCCTCGGGAGGCTGAACTCTGAAAGTCACCATCTCGGTTTGCATGTAACATCATCGCGAAGGTCTTCGAAAACCCAGATCAATTCCCCTGTCACTCACCGGAGAATTGCTCGTTTAAATCCTGAAAACAGCCTCTGAAGGCTTAACTGCTAAAAATAGCCAGTTGTCAGAATCCATTCAAATTTCACGTGTAGGCATTCTGAAGCTGCCTGATTGTGGTGGAACTGACAGAATTCCAAAATCTCGATAAAGTAGTCCCAAATTGAATACTTACTAAAAATAGTAAGTTGCCGGAATACAGTGAAGATTTAGTGGGACCCTGCTGGAAGTCTTTTGACTGCTGTACTAAGCTCGAATTTCAATTTTACAACTCAGTTTGACCTTTACTAAGCCTGACTAATGAAAACCCTAATTTCACAGACTTGAACAATACTTCAACCCAAGTCAAACGACGAGACATCCCCAGAAGGACCAGAGAGAGAGAGAGAGAGACGCACCAACAAAAGCCAAAAGACCAGAATGGAGCAAAAATTAGGGGGGGGTCCCCATCTGGGATGGGGTGATATGTGAAAAAGGTCACAACATTACCATACTTGCATTTGTATTTGAGTGGCGTTCTTCGTTGTCCATAGATGTATTGTTGACACAATTTGTCAGCAGACAATTTAACTAATTTCCTTGCCAGCAAGTTAGAACCATTAATGTGTAAGACCTCTTCTTTTGTCAAGGACTCCACATATTTTGTAAATACCATTTCAGATTTAAAGATGGACATTTTAGTTAGCTTTGATGTGGTATCTCTCTATGCCACACATTGGATGAGGCCATGCAAGCTACACAAAAATTACATATAATGAGACTAAAGATGGAGGAATTATGCCTACGATCCACCCACTTTATTTTTCTAGGTGTTATTTATCAACAAACAGAAGGGGTAGCCATGGCGTCATCCCTTTCCCCCATTATCACCAATTTATTCAAAGAAAAGTTTGTGCAAAAGGCAATCCATTCCTCACCCTCAAAACCATCTTGGCAATATCATTTCACAGATGACACCAATGCAAATTGGACCTATAGAAGAGACATCTTAGAGCGGTTCCTTTTTCATCATAAGGCACAGTTAAAACACATGCAATTCACTATGGTAGGAAAACAACTGCCTCTCATTCCTTAATGTCTTGCTAACTTGTAAAGAAAATGGTTCCCTTTCCCCATAAGTTTACAAAAAAAAAGACACTAATATTCATATCAAAGTTGATTCATACCACCTGTCTCAGCAAATTGGGGTACTAAATACCTTGTTCACAAGAGCCATTAGCATACCTTACCTGAAACATCTTAAGATTGAAGTTAAGCATCTCTATAGAACCCTAAGAAATAACAAATAACAAGAATGGAAAATTAAAAATGCTAATAGGAAGGCAATGGGAAGAAGAAAAAGCACCTCCAAGAAATCATAAAAAGAAAGCCATCCTTCCTTATATCCAAGGAATCACTAAGAAGCTCGCAAGAATTTTTTTTTTTAAATGGCATCAAAACCTACTTCAAACCTTGCAAAACTATTACAAATAACCCAATAAATGAGAATGTCATATCCCCTTTTATATATTTATTATTATAAAATAAAAATTTAAAAAATTCAAATTTGGGTGTCCAATTTAGGTCCCATCACTCCTAAATCAAAAGGTGCGACTAAAAGTTGTTTGTGCTCATTTGGATCATCCAGTTTCATGTTGCAATTGTTCATTTTCAAATTCAAGATTTCATGCAATCGAACACGAAACCCCTGGAGTGCAGTTTCCTTGAGGTTAGGACAAGAACCCTTTTCTCAAGCTTGGCAGTTCCAATCAGGAATTGCAAGAGGGACTAAATTGAAAAATTTACATGTGTTGCAGGTGGGCAAGTTGACTTTACGCATTCATCAGTTTAAAGCGACATTCCTATATCCAGGTTTAGAAGCAACTCATTGTAGACTCACAACTGAAGATTATAGTTGGAGCGATCATATTAGAAGAATATCATACAGATCCGTGGGAGGAGCCAATTTAAGAGCTGATCAATCCTACTTCTGCACAAGGCATCCCATCATAGTCATCCTACCACTATATTCTTCATCCGCCAATTCAGTTGAAGGCCTATCTAAGGAGCAACTGTTTATCGCCATCACAAGGACATCCGAGCAGGATAGTCACCACTCCATACCTCTCCAGAACTCTCAGATCTACCCATCACATATCTATATTGTCACATCTTCACTAGCAACCAAATGCATCCATCAACAGTCAGAAGTTGTGACTACATCAAGGGTGAGAGCAATCGCCTTTTTTGGACCAAATCTTTTTCGCTTCTGACGACATCTTTCCTGGACAGAGCCATACGAGGGTGTCATGGACCTAATAAACATTATAGAGGGAGACACTCAATCTTGGAGCTGGGGAGAGACACTCAATCTTGGAGCTGCGGACACTAGTGGGACAATCACACACTTGAGCTAAGATATCGCAGTGAATTGTAGCTGTACATCTATGATTTCTGACCAGTTTAGTGTTTACAATGAAATATTGATATGTCTGTATGAAACTGTATGTCAAGTTGTATTGAGCTACAACATAGAAGATATTAAGCATCTTTCCAATTTGTATTCATTGCAATTTTGAGGTTTAAGTGTGATCATAAGTTTTCTGGTACATTTCACAGTAGTTGTTCAAAGTTCAAATTTAACATAATACGAGATTAATTTCCTAGTCTGATTGCTGTCAAGTGCTATAGCTGTGGATATTTCATCTATTAAATAAATATATATTTTTTATAAGGGAAATCACAGAGAAAGATCATCTCAAAGAAAAACTTTAGAAAGGCATTTATTAGATCTCATATTCTTGTGGCATTTCATATATTGTCATAATAGGGAATAACTTTTCAAACTAAGGATTGAATAGCATGCCACAGACATCAGAATTACCAAAGCATGACCACCTCACTAACCACACAATACACATTGGGGATACCAAAATTCTCACAAGAGGTCTGTTGGCGTAATAACTAACACCTCTGGAGTGTAAGTTTGTACAGATAGCTATGCACACTACGTGATGAGTGCTCTTCAAATTAGGAGGGGAAGCTCCCTCTTTTGCTGGTATGTGTTATAAAGTAATGTAAACCTATCTTTTTCGACTCAACTGAAAGAGGCACAAGGTTAAGGAAACCAAGGACGTTGCAGCTAAGGGTTTTCTCTGGTTTCGCAGGTCTTAACTACAACTAAAACTAAATACTTTAATCTATCCAATTTCCTCAAGAAAACAGAGCATGAGGAAAAGGAGCAGGAATGGTTTTACATGATAAACCGGGTACAAACTCACAACGTGAAGGCAAGGTGGCACAACAATTTGCTCGGCTGAATAGATTTATTATCACACACATCACACGATAAAATTTAGGTACAAACTCTCAACATGAAGGCAAGGTGGCACAACAATTTGCTCAATTTGAATACACTTATTGATAACAAAACATAAAGGATAGCCAACTAGGACAGTAAATTGCATAGGCGAGACATGCGTACAATCTACGATCAAACTAGCCACTATATTTAACTAAGGTAAGCATTCACCATAATAATTGCATGAAACCCAAGTGGCATAACAATTCATTATCAAAATAAATACTTGTGAACAGATACAAAATAGGCAATATTATAGGCAAGGTAGGCACAACATATATTACTCTCATGCAAAAGTTAATTACAAATGAGCTGAATGCTCTTATTTATAGACATCAAAGGTGTGGGCAACCCTAAAATCACCTTGAGTCAACTACAGTCTTGCAATGCATGCAAGATTTTATTGCTAAACCCTAATAAAGGAAACTATACAGTTAACTGGAAAGCTACCATCAGTTAACCGATACAAACAATGCTAATTGGACAATGTGCAACATGCACGTCCTTATTGAAAGAAAAGTTAACTGATAACTAACATCAGTCAACTAACACTAGCTAAGAGTCCATCCTCTTGCGAAGATATCTCCAAGAATGAGATAGGCGTGCCTGATATCAACAAGGAAAACTCAAGAACTGATGTTGAGTTAACTGCTGCTTGTGACTCATCCTCGTAAATAACTGCAAGATCCAACTGGGCGTCTACTCCAAGCCCTCTCTATTTATTATTTCATCCAGGAATTTATCGATTGTATCATCATCTGGCACTCTGACGTTGTCCACGATGATCAACTGCCTGTCTAATTCCTTATCTCCATCCTGGATCGCCCTTTGATTGTCTCTCACCTCTATAGTCACCTTAGTGAAATTGATAGTCAACATTGAAAACTCCTCCAACTTAAATGCCTCAGGATCTCCACCTAGGTTATCACGAATCAGCTCTTCGAACTAAGTTTGAACTGCCTCCAACTCGGCGTATGCACCATCCTCACACCGATAGTGACATGGGATCTGGGTGATAAACTCGCTGATAAATCGAAGAGCTGAGCCAACCTTCTCTTGTATTACACCCATCTTAGCAGAAACTCTATCATACATTTCCACTTTGCAAAGATACAATTCTCTCCAAGTGAAAACCTTCTTTTTATCTCCTGTTGCTTCAATGGCGTCATGGGCAACTGCAAGTTGTGATATAAGAATTAGATCCTTCAGCTTACGCTCCGCTATGAAAATCTCAAGCTCCTGAATCCTTTGGCGAAGACTATGTGCGTCAACCCTCAACTGATACAGCTTTGTAAGGAGGCGTCGACCAGCAATGATGAAGTCCTCAATCCAAGTATCTAAAAGCCTTCCTTGATTAACCAAGTAGCGAATCCTCTGCTGATCTGCGGCTGTCTCTCGAAGCTGTGGGAGTAAAGGTGCCTGTCCCTCGTTTCCATGAAGCAAACTCGAGATGTACATGCGGAGTTGCCTGACTTCAGCCTTGAGGGTTGCCTTATCTTCACCATCCTTCATGACACGTTCCTTCAGATTACTCGCGACGACCCTGAACAGGCTTACGTCGGTGTGTCAAGTACTTTTACCTAGATTTGCTCTGACGAAGGTAAAGTCACCAACATCAACTTCATCTAGGTTCTTGCCTTCTAGAGGTGTAGCAACCTCTATGATGATTTCGGCTTCAAGATTCTTCTCAATGTTGACCTGCTTTCTGGCCCTCTTATTCAACCTATTCTGATAAGGTTCACCGAACTCAGACAAGTCAAGCTCATATGAAGGCATACGCCTTTCTCTTCCCAATGACCTCTCGAGCCAAGATGAATAAGCAACGCTATCCTCTCGAGGAGGAGCTGCTTCTGCTGTGTCAACCACTAGTGGATCAATCAATTGGCATGACGGTCTCGTGTGCTGGAGACTCTGGTTCTGAATCAATATCAATCGGAGATGACTACTGTGAAAAAGGTGGACCTAGAGATGACGAACCAACCTCAGCCTGTATCACCGGTTCTGTTGGAACTACTGACTCTGCTAGAATAACTGGCTTTGTTGGAACTACTGGCTCTCTCTCAACCTGTTTCCTCTTGGTGATGCTCTTCCCTTTTGAATTCACCCCAATCTTAACCCCTTCAGGGGGCTTCAAGATAACCTTAACTCGAGGCTTCGCCCTAGAAGTAGAAGGCAAGGAAGAAATCACTACTAGCGGCTCTGCAACTGGAATCACCCTTCGCTTCTGCTTGCTCTCAAGGAAGTACATGCTCATTTTAATAACTAACCTGGAAAAGTCCTTTACTGAAGTATTCACTGGGACATACCAATCAGGTTGGCGAAGTGGCTGGTGAGCGACTTGGTCCTTAATGAATGAATTGAGAAGTATCTCGCCATCATCATCAGACAAACCCTCCACATCTTCTGACAAGAAATCAGCAATCTGTGGGAGAGTAAGCCTACAATAATGACGTTGACGCACCTCAAAGTCATCCTCACAATTGACCCAAAAGTCCTCAAGCGCTGCTGAATGTGAAATGTTTCGCTCCAACCTTGTTGAATAATGACCCAATGGATCATAGGTACGCCTCTGAGGAAAACACTCGAGCTGGAGTTTCTCTAACTCGTTTGCCATTAGCTTGCAATCGGCAGCTATCTTACACTTGTAAATACCTAATCTGAAAGGAAAGGTGAAAGTTGGCTTGTGTCGATTGCAAAGAAAAGTGTGAACCTCATGTACCTGTCTCATAAACTCCATGAAAAGAACCTTGTCCGACGAGTACCTCGTTAGAATCAGAGGCTCTCTTGTATATCCATACACACGGATATATGTGAAAGTAGGGAATTGGATGAACCAATCTGCCCAACTCTCCATCGTTGATTTAGCCTCTGAGGAAATTCTAACATGCATCTCATTGTTTAAATCTCTGACTGTCCTCATAAGAAAGTGATCATTCACTGCTCTAAAGTCCTGTTCAGCTTTTGAAAACTCCAATTGAGAGTAGTATTCGTGCACTCACTGAACGCCCAAAACTGCATTGGTCTTCAATAGTCTAAAGCTGCCTTGAAATGCAACCAAGTAAACTAGAAAAGTCACCATGTGGAATTCGTGCATTTTAAGGAACTCTGTAATCTACTGGTGAAGACACTCACTGATAAACATTGCCCAGTCAAAGGTTTCTTTCTTATCAATAACTCGAGAGATGAGGTAGAACATCCATGGTCGGAAAACACTTGCGTCTTCTTGACCTGCTAACCGGTTGAGTAAAGTTATTAAAATGGCGATCTCATCCTTGAACTCACCACACCCAATTTTCTTTGGCATGTTGGTTTTCTGAGCTTTTAACCATCACTGAGCTACTTTCTTCTGCAATCTATCTTTGTCCTCCTCCCATATTCTGTCACAATCTAGAATGGATTCCGCAAAATGATCTGAACGTGGAGGAATAGAAAAGCATTTTTCTATATCCTTCAGTTTAAGGCTACAAATGACCCTTCCATCAATCGGCCTGATTTGTCTGGTAGACAAGTCATAATGCTCGATACAAGAAAGTACAAACTCAATGTCAAAGACTGAGATGGGAATGGATGTTGCTGCAAGTATCCCTGAATGCTCAAGGTTCCTGATTGTAGTACTGTTGGTACCCTCCAATGTATTCAGATTGATGACGGGATAAACATGACCCAAGTCAGTATCAGTAGTTTTCAGAAAATTATGAAGAAAGACCTGTTTGGCCTTGTAATCTATGGGATTGTACTGCATTCTGAAAAACTAGATTATTGACTGTAAAGTTGGGTATGTTCGGACAACTTTGGAAAAGGCTAAAAAAGCTCGAAGACAGGCTAAAAATAGTAAGTGAAAGTGAATTTTTTCAGAAAATTTCTGAGATATGGGTTTTGTGCAGAATCAAAATCTGATACAATCCACATCGTCAGAATTGCGGAAAAATGTGATTTAGGCTTTGCATGCAAAAGGTTTTCTGTTGAGATTTGAATTGGCAGTTAGGGGCACTTGGGGCAATTTTTCCTGTGAAAATCTAGAACATGGGTTTTGTGTAGAACCGAATCCTAAGACAACCCAGATCGACAGATTTGCGAAAAAACGTATTTTAGGCCCACACGCAAAGAAAATTCTGGAAAAAAGCACAATGCTCTAGAATAGAGGTAGTAGGGCAATTTTCACAAAATAATCTAAGACATGGGTATTGTCGTTGATGCTAAAATACTCGAACCCAGATGATGCTTTTCTGAAGATTTTGTCGTTTTCTTTGACATGCGGAGAAAACCTAAGACGAGAATAGAGGAAATTAGACAGAAGAATAGAAGTTTTATGTTTTGTTTTAATCTTCTTCTGTAGAAATTCGCCTATGCCTGAAGTAGATCTGATGAAACTTGCATGCAAATGGAAAACAAAGTCTGAAATATTCTTCACGTGAACATTCTGAATCTGTAGCTACGAAGAACACTGAAATCTGACACCTGTAGCACCTTCAGATCATTTTTATGCTCAAGAAAAGACGTTTTTCATCAGCTCACAATGAGAAATAATGGACACCATGTGCAAAATATATAAGAAATTAACTTCAAAGGCGTATTAAATGCATGCCATGTCTTGGAAAATGCGCTTAGACTTCAACTGGACCTTCAAAACCCACGCATGGCCTATAATTGGCTTCACAATCAGTTAACTGCATGAAGAACAACCCTAATTAGGGCGCCACCTTGAGAAGCTCAGTTAACTGTTGCATGCAAGTTGATCTCAGCCAATTACAGAGTAAAAATAGGCTCTAGAAGAAGTCGACTTGAAAAAAGTTGAACTGAAGATCTATTTTCAGTTAACTATTTCACCTCTCATGCGAACTTCTATTCTTGAGTTCAAAAGTCAACCTTTGACTTTAGGCGTCCTCTCCAGACTTAGACATTTTTCTGAAAATTTGAATTTGAAAACCTCACCGGAGCTCACGTTTGACCACTGATTCTGATTGACTGCCATATCGGATCAACTGGTTGATAGTTTCGTTGAAGAGTAGGATCAAATCTGACAAAAAGACTCCTTAAGGTGACAACCCCTGATTCATCCATCTGAGGCCTTAAAATGAAGGGCGCCCCTGGCCTCTAGGGGCACTTTTTGATGTTAGACTTAGAAGAATTTCAAGCATTTTCCATCATTTTCATTGTGAATTTGACCTTACTTCACTTTATGTTTCCCGATGTCCGGAAAAACTTCAGGGTTAGCTGACTGGCTCACCGCGGAGCAGACTGGATTCTAAACAATAGCTCTTGGAGAGCACTTCCCGTAAAAACATCATTTGACAGCTTTAAAACATGGGCGCCCCTGGCCTCCAGGGGCGCTTTTCCTCCCAGACTTAGCCATTTTCAAAACTGGCTAAAATCCACTAAATCTCCGACTGCAGGCTGCTGAGACGTCCTCTGACCTGACTAAGATATGCAAAACAGAAAATTGAACCTGACACGGACAGGATGAGCACTTGAAATCATCAAACAGACTAAATTCAAGGCACCAAAACCTTGGACGCCCCTGGCCTCCAGAGGCGCTTTTGACATTTCTGGATAATTTTGATCATGTCTAGAACCTTAAGTTTGACTTTTGACCACGGCAACATGGCAACTTTGATTCACCTGCTGACAGATGCGTTGCAAAGCTGGATCAAGACAGAAACAAACCTCCTAGGTGTCACTTGATCAAAAAACTTCATCTGAAGCTCCAAAAAGATGGGCGCCCCTAGCTGAGAGGCACGCTTTTTCATTCCAAACTGTCATTTTCAATTTCTCTCGTTTTGCATTCAATCTCCAATTTCAAGTGACATACTGATCCATTGGACTGGTTGGTTGGCTCATTGCGAAGCTAACAGGATTCTGAAGAAGACATCTTGGAAGAGACAAGTCACAAAAAGTTGATCTAGGCCGCCAGAATCAAGGGTGCCCCTAGCTCAGAGTTGCACTTTTTATTCAAGAGTTAGCCATTTTTACAGCATCTTCACCTCGTCGAAAAACCCCTCTGAGACGAAGTAACTTTTCAGACAAAACTCGCAATAGAAATATCACCGAAGCATTTTGAGCTTAGCTTTTGACCCCTGGCACCTGGCTATCTGCCATTGATGAGCTCAGAAAACCTAACATCTCACTTGAAAAACGAAAACTACCCACCAGGCTTAAACTGAGTTTTAACTGAAACTGACTTCACCATTGTGATTGTGAAGCAAAATAAGCCAATCAAAACAATTTTCAGCCAATTCTGACAAGTTTCAATTTTTAGGGTTTTTGACCTAAAAACAGGGATCCAGAAACCCTAATTTTCAATTTTTTCAAATTTTGCCAGTATTTTCATGGCATCACACTGACTCAAAGTCCATACTTGATTTGCCCAAAAACTATGTTTTGACATCATTTTGACAAGGTTTAGACCATTTTAAGCAAAATGCCTTAATGAAGCAAAAAATTTGGTTTGGGTACAACAAGGTCATTGGAGGAATAGAAGAATTAGAGAGGTTCCTAGTCACTTTAGGTAATATTCTCCTTCCTTAGAATAGACATAATTTTTTTATTTTTCATGCCGTCCTATGCTAGAATTTGTGTAGCATTAGTTTAACCATATAAATTTGTAACAAAAGTTAATAATATACATTTTTTAAACCCATTTTAGTTTCTACTTCCATCTCTTTGCCTTTTCTTTTTACCCATGTAGGTGAATAGGTGATCATTTTTATTACACATGTAACAGTGTACCCTCGGGATGTGTCCCCAAGGTTTTGCAGCATTTTGGAGATGATAACAAAAATTATTAATATTTGTTTTATAAATAGATTCCACTTTCATCTCTTTGCCTTTTCTTTTTAACCTATGTAGGTGAATAGACAATCATTTTTATCACAGATGCACACACATATCAGTGTACCCTGGGACATGCCCCCAAGGTTTTGCAGCATTTTGGGGACAGGAACATATCATTTTTTTGGGGTGGGGTGCGGGTGCCAGTTCCCAAGGATATCTCCCCAAAGTGGGGGATGTTTCCTAGGATGCCCCCTTTTATGGGGAACATGTGAGGATGGCCTGCCATCTCTGGCATCCTCTGTAGCCATCAATTTTAAACCTGCCAAAAAATAAAAAGATCCTCTTGGTATCCCAGTTTTAATGCTATGCTCCTTTGCTAGTCATTTTCCTGTTAAACATGCCTGCTTCGACGTTTGTGCAATATACCAAAGCTTGAAGCCACAAAGAGCTGTAACAAATGGCATGGTTTAGTGCCTGGTAACTAAAATCTGCAGCAGGCCAACAATGGACTGCAGTGTCAGGCCATAGATGGCAAGTGTGTCAAGCTCCATGAAACAAGGTTTGGTTGTAAATCTGAAGCAAAACTTTAGTTTAATGGTACAACTACATTTAGTGTTTATGGTTATACATCTGAAGAGTCATAGAAAGTAAGAAGACCTTTTTGTTGATACTTCAAGCACCACCAAAATGAGATCTATCAGGCTGACAAGCAGCTTGGATATTTTTAGTAGAAACCCCAGCTCTATGTTTAAGATACTTGAACAATTATGAATAACAGAAAGCAGTGTTTCAACATCAGCTTCTGGCAATCTATCTGATACAGATGAATGACTAGCAAACAGCATGAGGTAAGACTTCTGAATGTTTTCTACAAAGGCATGACAATCTATAAGACAATAACAGAGTCTAGATGATCAAACCCAATTTTTTCTTGCTCTGGTATTATTGAATTGAATCCATTATGCTTTTCAAGAATCTTTGCTCAAGAAGAATGCGGCTCCTCCTCGCATATGATTGGTTGATTGTTCAAGTGCAACAAGTCATAATACACAAGTAGGAGAAACAACTGATGAGATACATTTTGAAGCTTTGCAACCAAACCATAAATCAATTATGGGTCCCTAAGTGAAGGTTAAAAAGTGGAAACAAAATGGCAAAGTGACTTTTTTCCTGTTTTCTCCTCCAACATAGATATGATTTAAGAACTGGAGAATGCAATGCTCCAATTGTGTGGACCTTATATTTTCTTAAATGCAACGACCTAAATGGCATATAGAATGCTATTGTGCAATGACATACATGACCTAAAGGGATACAAAAGAACTTACATTTATCATTTATGGAGAGAGTCGTATGACATATTGACCACATAAAAGCATTGTCCCAAGGATTCAGTTGCCCAAAGACCACTAAAGAAATCCAGAATGGATCCTACACCAGTGTTTGAATTGTTGCAACATGACAACAAGGACCAATATGGCTGTTGTGAGCTCAAAAGTATAACCATTACACAATATTAAAAATAAAGAAGCTTAAGTTTGCTATGATGCAAAGTATATCAAGTTTCAAAGGATGCAGGACTGCAAAGATAAGGAACATCAAAGAAGATGCCAAGCATTGCCATGGGTAACCAAAGCCCACAATGCAAATTGTAGGATGCATGAATGACTTAGGGAGAAATTAGGATGAGTTCAATAATCTGCAACACTTAGCTAAATTAAGTGATCAAGTCCATTGAAATTTGGGTTGAAAATGAAAATTGAAGAGATACAAACAAAGGTGGGTTCTCAAGTACAGAGGCAACTAATAGAAAATAAGTCTTTCCAATAACCAAAAAATAATTAGGTTTGCAAGTTTGGGATCTGGAGACAGTGAGAGAGATCATTTGCAACATTTTCCAAGAAGCCGAGATATCATCAAAATGCTTGTCACTAATCTCCACTGTCACCAAATAGTAATTGTTGCAAAACCAGTTGTTGCCAAAGTGTATTGTCATCAAATGAGATGTCACTGGCACTCTGCTAGAAATAAATTCATTGCCAGGCTTCTCACAGGTAGATTTTAAAATCAAGGACCATGGAAGAAAAAAATTTTAGAGGATGATGTGGTATTACAAGTCAACATAGATTGTTGCATTAAGACTGAAAGGTGGACCATGATTACAAGGACAACTGAGGGGTACCCAGCCACTACAAGATATTCTTGAAGACAAAAGTGGAGACCAAGGCGACAGATGGAAGGATGTTCATCCCAACTGAAACATGTATGAGGTTTGATCAAAGCCACCATGTTGGGATCTCACGGAAGATCAAACAATCAACCATGATGGACCAGAATGAAAGAACCTGTATGAATTGCAACAACCAAAATAGGCAATGAAGATAACAAGTAGAAAGCAAACTATGGCAAACATGTCAAGGACACAGATAACTCTAATATGACATGATGGATGATAATCATGGATAATAAGACATATGGAGCTCAACTTCTGGATGGTCTATAAACATCTGCACATTGAAAAAAACAGGGTGCTATTTAGAGAGACCAACAAGTTTCTAGGTTCTATGCTGAGCTAAGTATAGAATTATCAATTATGTTGTTGAGAGATCAATAGGTTGTAACAGAGGGTAAGAGTTATACGAGCTATCTATGATCCACTCAGTACTCAAATTCAACTAAGGGCAAAGATTGAAAACTTAAATGTCTTTCCAAGGTGAAAAACAAAATTTCCAGGCTGTACTGCCACTGGCAAATGGGCTTGTTGAGTTCAATTAGCTGATCCTTGACCTGCACAAAGAGAGTAATCTAATGAATTCTGGAAAATTGTCTGAGGGGGTCACTCAAAAAAGAGTGATTATTAGAGCATGAAAGTACAGTAAATTTGTTGTAGGGTTGTATGTTACATTATTACAGGGGTGATCAAGAAAAAAGCATCATCATTGGGACAATGGAAGACATCAGGTCTCCTCATACTTGGCTTTTGAGGTTGAGTTCTCTGAAACATATGCATTCTGTATCATCAGAGTGTTGGCCCCACAGTTGCTGTTGCACCAAAAGATCGACCTATTAATGCCCGATACAACTGCCAGAGTTAACGGATCCACAGGAGGTGGTTAGTCCATGTCACGAATCCTGAGGGGAGCGCTGACCATCTGCCAACAAACTCCCCCTCAGTGTTACCCGAGGGGATTCGAACCCAACACCTTTGGCTCTGATACCAATTGTTGGCCCCACAGTTGCCGTTGCACCAAAAGATCGACCTGTTAATGCCAGATACAATTGCCAGAGTTAACAGATCCACGGGAGGCAGTCAGTCCATGTCACGAATCCCGAGGGGAGCGCTGACCATCTGCCAACACACAGTTGCTGAGTAACCCAATCAATTTCATGGGAAGGCATCATAAAATTTGATGAATGAACAAAATGGAGACAACAGCCTCACATTAATCTCCTCTAGGTGTGAGTTATGATTCAGTATCAGTACTAGTTCATTTTTTAATAATATATTAGGTGCTTTTGTATGAGAGGACTTGTGCAGGAATGTTTTGGAAGTAACAACACCCCCTGGGCAGAGGTATGATATATATATCTCTGATGTTAACCTAAATGACCTTCAATTTGAAATGACTCTGATACCTAAATCTGGTATTACTGTTTTAGATCCCATTAGAGGGAAAAATAAACCTTCTTCATCTACATTAAAAGCATGCACACTCACCAGAAGAAACAGACACTTTTAAAAGACTTACTTCTGGATAACCGTCCAAGATGCTGCATTAGATGCAGCAAGCAAGGTATCTCTTCCAACAAACGTGTACTGATCTACATGCAATCAGTCCTCTACTTAAATACACTAAAAATCTGGTCTGCTGTCTGAGGGATTTAGAAGCAGAAGGCTTGCATGTGATTAATCTAAAATTAGCGGTCAGAATTTGAAAGAAATGATCTCTTATTAAAACTATAGACGACTGATTAGAAAGGAAAGGAAATTCACAGAGCGTTCAATGCTGAACATATGTCCTGAATCAGGAAAAAAAATCTTTCACATAAGTGCAATTAAATTAGACCTTGAAAAGCACCTTTGTGCTAATTCCAATTCAATCACATAATACTTATACAATTTGTTATCTGACTAGAAACCAACAACAGAATTCTTTAAAATATATGCAATTGAATGTTCTATTTCACATGCACTAATTCTAACTCGATCCTATGCTAATTATGCAATCTGTTACTTCGCTTCAGAGCAATAAAAGAAATATTTAACCTACAGCATAAGATCTTTAAAGATGCCGTATGGCACATGTCCTGATTCCGATTGATTCGCATACTACTCATAAACTTTGTTGAATTGGGCAACATGATTCAAGATGGGCCAGAAACTAACCTTGCGGTCATTGATCAATTTATAAGCCTCCATGATATAAAATTACACAGATTAGTCTCATTTCAACCATAATTAGAGGAATTCGACACTTGGATAAAAAGTTATATGTATTCCTACTCTGCCTTCTGGGTTCTGGCCTTTTCTTTCCTTGAATAGAAACGGATTAGCCCAGTCCAGAGCTTGTAAACCCAAATGGTACTCCCAAAAATGGCCAAAATAACAGTAATCATCCAAGAATATGCCAGCCAACGAGGAATAACTGCATCTGCCTTGCCAGCAAAGTAAAAGGCGGCTAACTTCCAAGTCAAATAAGGCCCAACGATGCATCTCATGACAGTAAAATAGACAGTGAAATATGGAGAAAGTGAAGAGTAGATCCGATTTGCCGATGCCGACCCTGTTCTAGCCATCCTAGAAACAGTCCATACATTCTGAAATGGGCTAGTGGCCTCCCCTGCAGCTATCAGAGATATGGCAGAGAGACCCCCATGGCCAGTGAAATATCTGCAAGACAGCATGTAGAATGAAGTTGCAGTGTGGTGAAAAATGTAGAGGTAATCAGATGGGTTCACCAGCAAATAATGGAGCAAGTCTACTGCAAAATATGCAAAGCTGAATTCCATGATTCTATTTTCCAAATATGTATTTGGTGCATCAAGTTTCCATGGGTTCTTTAACATGTCATAAACAGAGAGAAGGCAGGAGGCAGTCCCATGAACCATTGAAATCCCACAACTTGCAGCCTCAAACCTGTTTTTGCCCTTCCAATTTCTGAAGACTACAAAATACCCAATTGCATACAGGGCTGCAAAAAGGCCTACAGAGACCACAAGCACAGTAGAATCCATTTGCAACGAAGAAGAATGATTAATGTTGGCCATACCTGAGCAAAATTCAGGACGTGAACCTCGTTGATAAGACTCGCAAAGCTCCAATCAAATAAAAACCTGTGTGTATGTATATCCACCATGCACGAATGTGTGTATAATATCGATTTCCACCAATTTTGAATAAGTCGTTTACTTTACTTGACAGAGACGATTAACTTGCTGTGCAAAACATTTTTCGTTAGACTACCAACAATCACCTAGAGACCATTTAACGTGTGGATTTGCATACCTGTTAAAGAATATACAGAGTAAAGAGTAGGTGGGTTGGTAAAAGTTTAAATGCAACATAATAAATCTGGGATTGTCTTTAGCCACCCTTTTATTCGAGAAGAAACATGTGATATAAGAACATTCCCTGAAGTGGCCCACATAACGGCTGTATGAGACGATGTACAGGCGCTCCAAGTTCTCTGGAAGCTCCGTGACAGAATCTATGCCTTCCATCGTCCCGTTATTTGCGCTATTGGAACGGAACTTCGTGGAGGCAACCATCTTTAATGCTGTTGATTTGATTTGATTTCCCTGGAATCTTTAGGAAGGTCTTTCCAGCACACGGGATGCACATTTGACGGTTAAATATGCACTAGTACCTGGAACAGACAATAGGAAATGTTCGAGGAAAACAAAAGTGTATTAAAATAATATTATATTAGTTATAACGGATAAAAGTGCTTTAAGGATGAATTTTATATTATTATTTTTTAAGGGTTTTATATTAAATTTAAAAAATTTAATTTGTTAGTATTAGAAGTATGAGTTTAAGTTTCTATATTTTTGGTTGAAATTTAAGGAGTCACATGTATTTATTTCTTTGAAGTTGTTTAAAGTATAATTTTGACTTCATTTTTTATATTGCACATCCATATTTTCGTGAGTGGCAAAATTAAAGATCGTATCCTCATCTTTATCAATTGTGTTTAACTCATTAAACTACAACCTTTTAGTGAAGTTGCATTGCTTTGGTTTAAGTGATAGTGTGCACCCAATATAGTGAATAGACAACACAAAAAATTTAAGGGAAAGAAAAGTGCACCAAGATAATATTATTGTAAAGGATAAAAGTGTTTTAATGATGAAATTTGTATGCTTATGTCATTTATTTATGTCAAAGGTGTTCCCTCGATGAAGTTTGTCGAATCCATTTTCTTTATCGACAATTAAAATTGTAGGAGAAAGGATGTAAGACGATAGGATAGATCTTGATCATTCATTGCTTCTTGTCATTTTGGAGAAAGGGCAATACCATCTGGTAGGATGGGTGCATTTACTCTCGCCGCCCTTTATGTTGTGATGCATTTACTCTCGTTCACCACCTTCTACCTTGTTGATGCATTTACTGCAGATGGCAGTTGGTGTACCCTCTGCATTGTGATGCATTTACTCTCGTTCGTCGCTTTCTATCTTGTTGATGCATTTACTGTGGATGGGAGTTGGTGTAAAAAATATTTGCCTTGTTGATGCATTTCCTCCCTCATGATTGTTGACAAAAAGAGAGCATTTCTACAGAATCTTGAGGTAAGTCATTTGCCTTGGTTTCATTACAGGTTTTTAGGTAGGTTGTACATGCCCAGCTCAATTTCTCTCAGCCTCTACATGGCCACCTCAAATTTTTTTCAATTTTTTTACTCTAAATTAATTATTTTGTTATCTCTACACAGGTTGGAATTCGTCAGCCTGGCCTTCGTAATATTGCTCCAATAAAGTTTGCACATTTTTCCCATCAGTATCGTTGACAAAAAGACAGAATTTGTGTTGAATCTTGCGGTAAGTCACTTTCCCTCCTATCAATTTGTATAAAAAATCTCTACGTATGCTCTTTCCAGTGACCGACAAACTATGCATTTTTTTACTGAAGCTTTCTAAACATAATCAACATTCAATTCATAGGTGAGACCAATGGGCATCACTATATCATTTGATCTAACCTAAGATTAGTTATAACTTATAAATGCAACCTAAAGATTCAATACTGTGTGGTGATATAAGTTAAAACTCTTGACAATCAACCTCTAGATGCAAGGCAATTGATTTATGGGTGCACCTTGTAAAGGTGAGACCCAAGTTCTAATCTAGAGAATTCATCTTTAAGTCATTCATGATGATTAAGACAAATTTCTATTAGTAATCTCTTTGCAGCCTGCCTCATAAATAACAATATTCAAAATGGGAATTGGTTATCATATGTAGCCCAATGCCAAAATTTGATATTTCACCCAAAGGAGTGACATTTCAAAATCCCTCCATAAGATAATTGAGGTCGGTCTATAAATTCAACACTAATTGCATGGATGGTACATTATTTTGGAAGGAATTGATCTTTTTGTACCTTTTTTTTTCAACTTCCCTACATTATTAATCCAATCACATTTTTTGGTTGCCTTTTCCCTATTTGTATCAATAAGATGATGTATTTATTGAGTCTCTGAACAAACATATGATGTTTACCACACATTGCAATTTTAGACCATTAATTTCTAAGGCACATGAAATTTGCATAGAACTTGATTCATATTTTTCCCCCTGCCATAAGTATATCATTTTTTAAAAGCTACTGGTAGTTTGTGGTGATTGATTAATGATGGTAAGGTTTTAAACAGAATTGTTCTTGAATTGTTAAAACTTGTGTAGGGAACAAATAGAGAAACATGATAGGTTAAATCTGATACTACCAAAAATATTGTCAACACAAATAGTCAAGAGAAGGGAAAGGAGATCATATTGCTTCCAAAATAACTTTATATAATTGTATTTGGTAGTTCATTAACTAAGAACTATATCAAACTAGTAACATAATGTAGATTCGTGATAGAGGGGCTTCTCTTTTTCCTGTCCTCCTATGGACAACTTTAAACTTTGTTATTGAATTATTAGACTCAGGTTGGTTATAAAATTATCAACAAAATTACTAACTCTAAGTGGACTTAATGTATCTCACATATTCCAAAGAATCTTGAAAAAGATCAGGTTCATTGTTCTATCCCTTCTAAGCATTTGATCCCCAAGGCTTCATTTGCTAGCAAAGGCTCCTTCTAATAAGCCTTTTTCTACACACTTAGAATCCATTAAAAGTCAGTACAATGTTTACACAAAAGTCCAATTTTGTGGATAAACGATGAGCGTTCTACTCACATTTCAAAATCTAAATTTTTTTATAGATATTTACCATTGTTAAATTTTGCAGATCTACAAAGACATTTGATCAAGCACAAAAAAATAAATTTGCATAAACTGAACTCATTCTTCATTATTCGCCAAGATCAAATGCATAAATGTACAAATTTATAACCACCATAGGAGAAGAATCCTAGGAGGAAAATCAGGGGAAAAAGAGCAAATAGTAGTTAGTTTCTCTGAGTTAGCTTATACTAAAGCAAGTAACAGATGAGTCATCCCAAGTTTGGCAACAATTAACAATAGTTGTTAATTGTGTAACTAAGAGTTGGAAACACTGACGTAACAGAGAGTTGCAAACAACTTGCATATAGTCAATTGTGCTAACACCCCCCTTAAGTCTAACTAAGGAGACAAAATCCTGAAGAGAGGAAAGAGGAAAGAGGAAAGAGGGAAAACCTTGTGGGAACAAAAACCCCCCCTTAAATCTAATTAAGGAGATAAAAGCCTATATAGCCAACAAAGATGGGTCCTGGCATCAAGGCCATTTTAGGTACCCATGTACATATCAAATCCCCCCCCCCAAATAGAGAGAGAATATAAGAGGATTAAGTAGGCCCCCAAGAATATCCAATAGTAGATGCTCGAAACTAGATGGAGAATATAGTACACGATTGTCGAACAACATTCCTCCCCTTAGGAAGAAACAAAACCAAAGGTGAATGTAATCTATCTCCCAAGTCCTAAATGGAATATGTAGGAAGAAAGTGCAAAAGGTATGAAGCCTTTGAATTTGGCTTAAGTATCCCTATGTCGATGTTGAAAGTAGTCACACTCAAATTAGGCGTTATAGTCCACAGTGTTGAAGATGACAAATCAGAATCTTCTAGAATGATATAGAGCATAATCCAAAGACAATGATGGTTTGACAATTGTTGTACAATGATTGTCATCAAAGACGAGAGATAATCCCTCCAATGTGTCCTCCAAATCTGAAATATGTGTCTCCATAAACAAGTTTGAAACTCGTGTCAAGAGACCATCCCAGAAAGTTAAATCAGGAAGACTATGTAGGCCTTGCTGCAAGAAGCCATTGGAAGCTTTCGAAGAAGCAACACAAAACTTAGAAGTAGCAGCAAATGCAAGGACAAAAGAGTGGTCATTAAAGAGAAGACATGTGTCCTCAATAGTGTCATCTAGATCTGAAATGAGGGATTCTACAAACAAAACAAAAATGTATGGTAGAAATTGGTCCCAATGGATTGAATCCAAAAGACAAATGATCCCACTGCAATGAATCATTAGAGGCTCTTGAAGAAGCATCTATGGAATCTAAATTTGCAACAGGTGTTGTTGATGTGGAATCAATGAACTGGCCATCCATATAAGATGTGTCCACATTAGATGAGGTAGCATAAGTCTTAATATCATAAATAGCCTGATTTTCCAAGGAAACATCACTTTCAAATGAAGATTAAATGTCTCCATACAACTGTTGGATGATGATCCAAGTAGTATAAGGGCACTCAGTGTGCTCTATGTGATGTAAAGTATCCTTAGAAATAGTAAGACATAATAGTCCATATACTATGTCATTATTGTTAAACCATGCATTATTTTCATCATAGTCACATAGCTCAGGAACAAGTTCGAGGAGGTAGGGTAGTAGATCTTACTCAAGGAAATAACTCTTTATCCCTTTTTTCCAAGACAAAAAGTTCTCTAAAGTTAGCCTAATAAAAGGATGATGAAAATGGTGTTTAAGAGACATGATTAACCCCCCTAAATGGAACTTTATCTCAGTTCGTGATTACAAAGTGCATTGGTAAAAGCACAAACCTGTGTCACACTTTATAAAGGAACCGGCCAACAGTAAAAACAATTATGAACTTCGACCACATAAAAGTGATCTTTATGTTTTGAATTTCAAAATGGTGTAAACTAATGAAATGTAGAACTTTTGATGAAGTTTATTCCTATAATTTTTTAAAATTTTTTAAAAAATGTTTTCATTATATTTTTATCAATTTAAAGACAAATTTTAGAATGCTGAAAATTTTAGAAAAGAGTGACTTCACGAGCCATCAAGAAACAAATTGAAAAAAAACTTCATTTTTCTCTAATTTTTTTCTCCAAATAGGTAACTTCAATATCTTGTGCATGGAAAAAAAAAATCAAATTTTGATGTATATTTTTCTCGTAATAACGTTTTAAAGTCAAACATGTCAAAATTCGACAGTTTTCACGGGCCGTCAACTATTTTCAAATTTTTAATCATTTTCAAAAAAAAAATTATACCCTTTTGAGTAGACTCTCCCCTCTACTGCCCCATATAAGTTTTTTTTAAAAAAATATATTTTACTATTTTTTAAAAATTTCTAATCAACCTCTTTTTCAGTTTTAACAACCTACTTGCATTATTTTAAAAATAACATATATTAAAACTAATCAAAATATTAAAAAAATATATATTTGGATTCACCACTTCAAACTCTACAAAAGGGTATTTTGTTTTTTGTAGAATAATAATTATGACTGAAGAAATACTCTATCAAAGTTGAATATTTCAAGAAATTCTAAAAAAGGGTGAGTTGGCTGCCAAGTAGGATGTCAACTAGACATGCTCGGTCGAGTATGTTTCGATCGAGCATGTTTTGGTTGAAACATACTCAGTCAAAAAGTGCTCAATATTTTCAAACTATATATACCAAAAATGCTCACTATTTTCATGTTTTTGGCTGGACGTATTCGACCGAGTGACTTTTGGCCAAAACCTCTTCGATCGAAAAGGTACCCACCACGTCGGTGCCACATGGTTTAAGCCAAAAGCCACTTAGTCGAATATCTATCGACCGAAAATAGTTCACTCGAAACTATTTATTTGGCTGAATGTGTGACACACTATTATACTTTTACCCCCACCCCTACCCATGTATAATCCCCTAATAATGAATGTAAAAATCATAAAAATAAACTTATCCTTCACATGCAAAACATGGGCTTTGAAAGGATTGTAGGTCTAAAACGCCTAATCCAAATGAAGACAAAGATCCCTACAAATTTAAGTAGAGTCCAATCCAAGCAAGATCATGCCTCCCATAATCCAAATCGCATCTCCCAATGAGTGAATTGGCCTGCATAAAAGTCAAAAAGGTAGAGGACCCCAGTTTTGTTGGATTACAAAATATTTTAGGGGCATTCCTACATGAATAGAGGCGTGTATCAATTCACCTCCTTTGTCATTTGAATGATTTTCCGCACCCCCCTGATCTTTTGAATCAGTCTCTCTCTGCTTAATAGGAAAAACGGCCCTCTCAAGTTGCCCTTCGATTAAAATCGAGAGCCAACAGTGGAAAAATGACATGCACCGACCTCCAAACCACTCGACAAAGTGCGACAATCACACAGGAGAAAACATTTTCACGTAGTACCCTTGTAGTCTCACCAACGATGTAGTCTAACACAAAAAATTATGCTTAAATAGCCCCTTCAATAGACATTCACACTTCTAATAGGCAAAATTGTGCCTCTTAAAAAGCAAATTTGGCCTCTTCAACAAAAAACAAACAAACATTTGGGACCTCCAGTAGTAGTGCAGCCCTGCGATTATTCCACCTCAATAGATGGTCAATCTCTTCTTATTGTGAGTAGATAGGTTGTCTCCATTCATCCCAACGCATTTGAGGATTTTAGGTCAAACAAAGTCTATGGTGCAATTTGTATCCCACAAGGAGCCCATCTGCATAGCAAGGAGGGAAATCTGCCAAGGTACATGGGGAATCAGGCGGCATAACTGGTGCTTGAAATATGCATTTTAGTGACCTGCAGCCTCTATCAAATTGCCATTGACTTAGTCAAATAGCCACACCATCCTCCTCAAATCGATCACTCATGCATTCTATCCCACCTCCAAACAGCAAAAAAACATGTCCTGTGACCACTTGAATCGCCCTTTGCACGATGATTTTGGGGCTTTATTCACAACAATTCATAAAGAAACAAAGAGAAAAGGTATTTAAAATGTAAAAACAAAGGTGTATTGGCTGCCAAAACAAGAGATTCAGTCAAGTGAACAACACAAATTAGGCCTCTCCTTGCACAAAATCGCCATCCACCAACAAGGATAAACCGCCCAGCAAACACATTTGTGGAGTCGAGTAGGAAGTCTACGTAATGCCAAATACACTTGGCATTTTCTCCTCTGTATTTGACGACCTAAAAATCATGTGAAATTCACGTCTCTAATGGTTGCAACCTAGTTTTTAATGGGTCGTTGCACGATGGAAGGCCACTGTGGGTCGTGATGACGACTCTATGTGTTGACACTGCCTTTGTAAGTGTCACCAACTAGGTCACACCTTGGCAAAAAGTAGATGCCTCTATGAATTGAGGGGCACTACAAATAACAAATGCCACCAAGAGCTCTAATCTCATGCCAAAATCAGAGTGGCCTTTGGATTGCAACTTGTGGCTTATCCAAAGACAAATCACAACCACAAAAATAGCAATCACCTTTGCAAAAAGCCAAAATTGCCCTTCTCGTCGATGAGAGTTTCCTCACGCCATAGGGAGATAGCAGAGAATTATGCCACACAAAGGTTAAGATGCCTGGGGTGGGGTCAGTTCAATCACCTTGGTTGAAAGATGAAGGGTCGATTCATTGTGGAGTGCAAGTGTGCACAAACAAATCATGCCCCAAACTCACCAAATCATAGTGAAAATAGCATCCTAGATTCATCCTCTCAAACCCTTGATTTTCCTATAGATTATTGATAGGCAGAGGTGAATTAAACAAACAAAAATAGAATAAAATAGTTCATCTTAGGCTTGAACAAATCTCCAATCCATTTTCTAATACCATGTTAAATTTTGTAGATCTACAAAGACATTTTATCAAGCACAGAAAAATGAATTTGCATCAACTGACCTCATTCTTCATTATTCACCAAGATCAAATGCATAGATTTATAAATTTATAACCACCATAGGAGAAGAATCCCAGGAGGAAAATTAGGGGAAAAAGAGCAAACAATAGTTAGTCTCTCTTAGTTAGCTTATACTAAAGCAAGTAACAGTTGAGTCATCCCAAGTTTTGCAACAATTAACAATAGTTGTTAATTGTGTAACTAAGAGTTGGAAACATTGACGTAACAGAGAGTTGGAAACAACTTGCACATAGTTAATTGCGCTAACAACCATTACCCAATAAGACATAATTTGAAGACCTAGTGGCAGAACTCAAAACTTTCTCTTCAAATATTGCATAGAAATTACAGATATTAGCAGTTGATTTTGTGTCGCTTCATGGACATCCCAAAACACATAAGTCTCAATGACATCCAACCCTCCATTCTTGGATTTCTAAAAAATATCAAGCCACATCTGCCAAACCGACAACAAATATCTACAATATGATGTAAACCTAGTTTTAGAAAAAATGCTTAATTTTTATTTTTTTAAAGATTATTTTTTACTATTTGATACAAACTAAATTACAATAATAAGTGTTTTGTCTTTTTCTCCTTTCCTAGACTTCAATTGTGGAAGATAGAATAAAATATGAACACCTCTGGTGTGCTGTGAGGATAATTAATAGAACCAAATATTAGAACTCTTCTCTTTCCATCAATCACTATAGGTCAGCTATCATAGCTAATAGTTGCACTAGAAACATGTATTTGAAAGAAGTTGTTCAAAATAAATGCCCCCCCCCAAAAAAGGTAACTTTACATTCCTCGGTACTTCCATGGTGGGAGGAAAATAGCTCAAAAATCAATACAAACCCATATAAAAACAAATAGACCTATTCAAAACCATGTACAAACAACACCTTTGCTCGAGACCTAGTTACTGAAATCCTTTTTTAGTACCCAGTTAATGAAAAATCAAGCGTTAAGTGCCCAAAACTTGTAACTACCAACCTTTACTTAGCTATTGGCCCTCATTCCAAGTTCCTTGATCCAATCAATAGCTATAATTCTTTAAAGTTTAAACATATGAGACATATTCAATCAAGAAAATTCTCTAAAATAAGACAAGACAAGGTGAAGGATTAAGAGATTCATATTACCTACCTACTAAAGATTAATTAGTACATAAAGAAACAACGTGAAGGTATGCCAAAGCTATGAAGTAAGTCATGAGTTAAATTACTGTTTGCACTAAAGTAAGGAAATAAGGCATCAAACTTAACTTTATCCCGTGGTATGCTTACCTTAATAATGTTTTTAAATATTTAGCTATTCCATTTTTTTAGAAGCACTAATTATCTCTAGTTGGGTATGGGTTTTTCATAAAAATGTGCCTTTCCTAAGTGAGCAAGATGCCTATTTTATTCAAGTAAGATCAAAAATTTTAAGGAATGAGTAGAAAATTAGGACACAATATATTTATAATGCAATTTCTTCTTGTTTTCATTCTATGCATTCTAATTAAAGTTGTGTCAATACAAATCATTGTTACTTCAAGCATTATGTATGTTTATATTATATACAAGTCACTATACTATGTACAACAAATTCTATGCACAACAACACAAGTTTAAACGCAACCAACCTCACTCACACAGTTGTTTTAAAATTCTATTATTTTTTCTCTATGTGAGAAGTTAATGTCACACACCAAAGTTATCTCTTGCAAATTCCTTTACATGCTTGAACATGATATTTCTACTTGTCTTGCACTGCTGCAAATTAATATTACATTGATTTGATCCCCTGCAACCCCTATCATGGAAAACCAAGCAAAAATTATGCAAGCAAAGAGTTCTCATCGTAACCAACTACAACGATTACAGTACCATGCAAAGAAGGATTCTATTAATAGAGGGAGACAGAAAAACCATCATGACCTCCTTGTAGGAACCTCCACGTCCACAACCTCTCATTCCAATAACTCCTCCCCATTATAGTCACCCACAACTCATATGCGGTCTATATTACACCCCAATCCCCCCTCCCAAACCCAACATCCTCCACAATTTCATGCAAACTATTACACCGCTAGGAATTCCTTTTATTCAAATTTGGATAGCCTATCAAACATTTAAATGTGTCAAGTATGCATGGAATGATATCCAAGAATAAAAACTAGGCAATTCAATGGTAGTAGTGCTTGTTCAAGGTGCATTTTAGAAAAAAATGACAATCGCTTCTCAAGGTGGAACAACATGGACCCTGGTGAGTAGCCTACTTGTTTGTAACACCTAACTCAAATTAAGGATATTCTTATAGAAAGATTCAACCCTATCCCCAAGTTACTTATGTAAGAGGGGGCCAATTAAAATACAGTGGCCACGCTATATTTTTTCCTTGGGATATTACTCTAATTGCAACTTATTTACCACAGCATATACATGACCTAAATATACTCATAGTTAACAAAAAAATGTTGCTTCCCAACAATATAGCTTTTATGTTTGCAGAGCACATGTTCACAAAGCTTTGCAATATAAGATCCGTAATGACCCTTACTACAAAGATGGAAAATTAGATGAGGCATCTCTCGTATGCTTGCCTATTGCCTCCACTGACATCTCTGACCTTCTATATACAACAACCTCAAATTTAGATCCCCTAGATGTAAGTTTCATGGACATAGATAATACAAACGAAGAATAGTTGCAAGAGAATGTGAAAGAAACAACATCCTTTGTGGAAAACCTACCACCTACATGTACAAAAGTGCAAGAATTTTGAGCCTTGTTATGGTTAGGGGAAGGATGATCAACTCCAGCTATTGATTGGCCATCAGTTTCTTTGATCCCCATCAATTGATACACCACTAGAGGATTATTTGTTATGACATTCCCCACATTTTTTTTGAAGGGCACAACTACATTCAAGCAACAAAATATGAAAGAGGTCAAGCTACATGAATATGCTCTCCATCTTCTAAGATACCATGATAATAGGTTCGACCAACACCCACAGTTTATATACGTCATACTTAATACTATTATGTGCCATCAAAGCCAAGCCACGACTTTTGTTTTTGTTCAAAAACACTTTGAATGTAGTCTTCCAACAACAATACTTGCCCTATGCCAAAGATTAAAGGACCTTCCCAATGACAAACTTGCAGGACAAGTTATGCGGTTTGGCTCAACTATACGTGGCACATGCCCCTTTTGGAATCACCATAGGGGGGAGCTATCTAACATGGATATTTAGGTTGGCTACCTGACTCTATTCTCTACCCTGAGTGCAACAGATACTAAATGGAAAAACCTTCACAATGTCATGTTGTCTACCACACCAACAAATCCTACAGTTGCATCATGGTGGAGGATCCAAAATATAGTGCAAAACCCACACCTCTCTGCACTTTACATGCATCATAGATTTATTGTTTTTCGTGAAGAGGTTTTGGAAAAGATTCTTTGCACAACTAACTACTGGTACAGGTAAACATATTTCACATTGTTTTATTTTTTATTTTTTTCATACACCAACTTCTTACTAAGATCTCCACTCTCTAGGTATGAATGTTAATACTAAGGCTCTACACACATCTATGTCTTCCTTTGGCTCAAAGAAGCACCTAATATTGTCAAATATAATGGAATAATCTTGCATCAATACAAAATGCATTCGACTACATTGACAAATATGTCTCTGCATGGAACTTGCGCCCCCATCCAATCTCAAATGAAATGGTTTCAAGGTCTACCTTTGACAACCCTTTCTTAATGAACACAAGAATGATTATGTTATCCAACCCTTCACATGACTACAATGAACTACTCAACTACATTCAATGCCATACACATTGTACCTTGAACACATGCTTGTGAAAAAAAGGAGCTACCCTTGAATGTCGCTACAAAGCCCCTTGGCCCATCCAAGACAATTCAAGCCTTTCAAATGACAGAGGCTAGCCAAAGCACACCCTTGCTTTGTAATGATGACCGTTTGAATCTTCGCAACCCCTCTATTCTCTCTATTTGGTGAGCACTTGTATATTTCCAACCTGTTCTCTCAATATATGCAGTGCTCAAATATATAGAAAAATATGCACCAAAAGTAGAAACTGAATCTGAAACACATCATGTAATGCTTTCTTGTATTTTGACTAGTTTTGATCCTGACAAGCCAACACCAATAGCTTTTAGAAAAATGCTTGTTTAAAACCTTATGGACCATGATATTGGTGCCCAATAAATTTTCCATCTTTTATTAAAACTATCACTCTGCCTATCTAGTAGGATGTTCGTTTCTTTAAATGTAAACCAAAAACACTATCAACACATTCCACTCTCACCCACATCCACATCAATAAACATAAACTACATTGATGCATGCATGGCCTGTCTTGTTTGTTTGGAGACAATGGAATTGATTGATGTCACTCAAAAATGTAGCTTCAAAGCAACTCATAAAACAAACTAATGGAAAGAGTGCGCCACAAAAGCAATAGTTTGAGTATCCCCACGCTTCACAAGCATTCTTGCAAAGGACAACCCAAGATTTCACTTCTTTTGGAGTGAATTGCTTCTCTACAAACTATTTCATAACATAGCATATGACTGTGGGTCATCCACCACTCAATTTTTTGCAAACTGGGAGAGGATGACATGCACTTACCATCCATGGCATGTGTGACACACTGAACCAGAAACGATCATTAATCCTAACCCCAACACTTCTTTGAACAACAAGGAACAACCACAATTTTGTCAAGTGTACACCCAGGTCATCCATTCCAACTTGATGAACTTGACATTAATAGACCTTAACCATGATTGGGAGGCTCCTTCCATAAATCCACTACAACACACTATGAATACCAACTTCATAGACTCAAACCACACAACATTTCAAGTCCCCCTTCCACCCAATGTAAATACCCTGCATGACCTTTCATTCAAACAAAAAAACACATTGGATTTAGTTTTGTCGCACCTATCCTCCAACACTTACCAACCACCACTAAAAATTATTGTTCAAGGAATTGCAAGAACCGAAAATTCACACCTAATAAAAAATATTAGATTTGCACTCAATGGTTCTCCTCCAAATGGTCATACATCACTACTACTTCTTGCACCTACAGGTGTTGCAACATTCAACATTGGAGCATCAACAATTCATTTTGCACTTCGCATACCCATCAAAAGATGGTTCCCTTATGAGGCCAAACACTAGCAAGCTTCCAAGAGAACATGTATTTCATTCGCTACATTCTGATAGATGAAATGAGCTTCATTGGTCCAAACTTGCTAGAACGCATTGACATTCGTTTGCGCGAAGCTTTCCCTACACATAACCACAACCCATTTGGAGGACGTTTAGTTCTACTCTTTGGAGACTCGGGCCAACTACCGCCAGTCAAAGACATTCTTATGTACTCTTCTTCTTATGGTGGGACACTATGGTCGAGATTCCAACTAGTTATTACACTTAACAAAATATTTTGTCAAAGAAGAGAGGATCCCACTCAAATTCTATTTTGTGAACTCTTGTGCAATTTAAGGAAGGTTGAACCTACAATTGCAAATTGGCAACTACTAATGTCACGATCAAGCTCAACACTATCATCCATAGAACAAAGTGCTTTCTTATCATCCATACATCTTTTTGCAACCAATGAAATGGTCTCACTCCATAATAATCACATGTTTTTGTCTTTAGCGCAACTCGTTGCCTCATCCATTACAGAGCAACTAGGGAGCTCATTACACTTAAATCCAGATGATGAACAACTCCAATCTAAGATCCTGTTGTGTGTCAACCAAAAGGTTATGCTATGTTGTAATCTTTGGACTGATACAAGCCTTGTCAATGGTTCTCTTGGACAAGTCAAACAAATTCTCTACAAGGAGAGCAAAAAAGCACCCTAACTCCCTTTTTTTGTTGTTGTTCAATTCAAGCATTACATAGGGCCTTCATGGGATTCAAACAATCCAACACATGTCCCTAGTACCCCGTTGAGTCGTGGTGGTCGACACCAAATTCCACTTAAAATGGCATTGGCCTTAACCATCCACAAATCACAAGGACTTAGACTTGAAAACTATTGGCATCGACAACATTGACCAACAAGGGTTTACAGTCATATCTATTTCAAGAGTCACTCAACTTGGAGGTCTGCGTATCCACCCTGCATTCACATTCCAAAGATACACACACATGCAACAAAGCCCTAATGTTGCATGAAGGATGAAAAAAGAGGCTTGAGTGTCAGCACTATTGACTTCAGTCACTTGACATTCTCAAATAATTTTCAACAATAAAAATATAAGTTAGTTCTATAATTCCTTACTCCTTTGTCTTGCAAAGTCTACATTATTGTTGCATACACAGTTGTTCCAACAACGACTATCTAATTTGTTCCTCACTTTCCACATTCACTTTGTAGGACCACCTCCTACAATGGATAAATCTGAATAATGACTCTTTTAGTGATTCCCCCTCTACAAAAGGTTTTCTACAAACTTGATGCTTTCTTTACCAACGTTTCAAATCTATGGATGGAGTTTATTTTGACTTGCATATTTTATCTTGACTACCTTGTTCCTTATTCCTAGCAAAATGGGGGTTTGTACACACAACTCAAATGAATGACAACCAGTCTACCAACATCATACGACTGTAAACTACAAAAAAAAGTTTCAACATCTTATATGAAGCTATTGTTTATACTAGACCTCTCCCCTACAAATTTGGTTCAAAATCGTAAATCCTTTTGTCTTCTCTTTAATTCCTTCTCGCTCTCCATTCCTCTCTAATTCATAGATAATTGCATCTTCCTTTCAATTTTATTGCACTCGGTTGTTCAATTTATGTGTTCAGTTTCACCAAAAAATATACAACCTAAAAAAACTTCAAGGTAATGTATTCAAACTGGCCAAAAAAATATATCCTACATAAACAAAAAGGCAATTTAAATTATCATAAACTTCAAGGTATTTCTATCATTCATAGTTATTCATAACACCATCCACCACATTTTATTTGGCATATCTTTCACTGTTGCAAAATAAAACCAATGGAAGGGGTTGTTTGAAGTAGGCTTGCATAAAAGAAAATTAGCTTTTTGCAACAATATCTTTGTTTTGAAAGTCTGTTTTTAAAATTTACAAATTTGTCTAGATTTCGTGCTCTCTTCAACTCATAAATTAATATTTTATTTGTACCACATGATTAATATTTTTAGATCAACTTAGCTTTAAATTTGTGGTAAACCTCCATCATATCTAATTTAATTATTCCCTTTATATGCAGGTTGCAACATGGATTTATATGAACTATTTGATGAAAGCTATCAAAGATTATTTTGAGAGTTCTCTTATTGTATTATTCTATTGAATTCTATAGACTTGCTACAATTTTTGATATTTAATCATGCCAACAATGAATATTATAGTAACTGTTTAGTATATCCAATAGTCATTCTATGCATTATCCCAATTTTGTTTAGTAATATGCTCATTATTTGTGTAATCATGCTTACCAAAAATTCAAATGATTTTTGTTTGTATTTATATTTGTTGAAACAATCATATACGGTCCATACATTCAATAATATGCATGTTATTATAGCATATTGTTAATGCTTGACAACCTTCCTCAGTTATTGTCGATTCATGGTTCTAAATATTTGTTGGGCAAGCAAAGTGTATTGTTGAGTCCAAGTTTTGCAACAATCATGTTTATTTATATATATGAGATACAAATATCTCATGTAGGATAAGCTACTTGTATTTTTCATAACCTTCACTGTCATCGAATCATCGATCTTTAGGTTCTTTATAACAACTATCTAATGAGCAACATTTGCTTTCCCCAACTTAGTAAAATTGGAGTTTTAGTTGTCTCACATTTAATATCATTAATGGAATCACTAAATAACCACATAATTTAAGCTAAAACCTTCCACATGTCTTTGGTGTACCCATTGCACACGAAGGTGTGATTGCTAGTATTTAGTGCTTTGTTTATTTTGGTAGAATATTTTAAACATCAATAAGGGACATATATTTTGTGTTTGGTTGTGGCTCATAACTCAATCTCTATATATTTCTATTTACTCTCATTTACACCTATCCTCATACATTTTTCATTTACTCATCATTATTGCATTTACTTTCACCCATTCTTTGTCTACCTTGAAATTACCTTTTTAGCCCCAAGGTTTATTTTTTAGTGGTTTAAAATTGACTTGGTTAAATCCCACAATGCACAAAAATGAACTTAAATTTAATTTTTTAAATTCAAATTATAAATTACTGCCCCCTTCTTCTAGCCATTATTAATTGAATTAACACACACTCATGTGGCATCATGTTATTTCATATATTTAAGGATATTCAATGTGCAATTAATTTATCATCTGACATGGGGTATTAAAAAAAGTATTAGAACATACTTTAATTTTTTAAATGGACAAAGAGTTGGATCCACATCATTTGCATATAGACTATCTACATGTTGGTGAATGTTGTCTTAAATATTTCTCATTGTAGTTCACCAAATCTTGAAAGGGGTTTGACTTAGAAGAACATGTTCACCTATTGAGTTGGGAAACTCGTAAACCTCATTCTAATTTACATAATAAGATTAGTTAGTATTGGCTTGTGCACATATGCTTTATGAATCACTCCCATTAGCTAAAGTAGAATAATAGTATGTATCGCATATATTTATGAGTTAATAGTAGTTATCTTTAGTAAGAATCTATATTTCTGTTGATATGCGTCTTTTGGGAGGAAGAGAGTTCTTGTATGGTCGTAACTAGAAATTTATAGATGGAATTCATTCTCGAGGCTTGGATGACCATTAAACAAATCACAACCCTTACCATCAATATCAAAAATAGTACACATTAGTGGTAGTGATCTACAAAAGACAAAAATAGTACATATGCTTTATTTTCATTTTTCTTGCAAGAAAATGGGTACCCTCAAAGAAAAGTAAGGTGTAAAAGCAACATAAGGCCTCAAAAAAATTACATTATTTTTCAGAAGAAATATTTAAAATTCATACTACTTTTTGGGATGGTGTCTCTTGTAAAGATTTATTTGTGTATTTTTATATTTGGAATAAGGAAATGTTATTTTTGTTTGTTTGATTCATGGTTGCTCATGGTTTCATTTATGTGGAATTCTTCAAGGTAAGAAGTTCGATGTAGTATATTAAATATGTTTAATATTTAATTCTTTGTAAAAATTATTTTGTACTATAGTAAAAACAAGCCTTAAGATTGAATGAAGGAGGCATGGTCATATATAATTGTCTATTTGCTCATAGTTAATATCTATAAAAAAATACATTTATTTTTTACAAAAAAATTTGTGTGCAATGATAAGGTATGAACACTTATCTTTATATTAGAACCAAGTTATCATTTCTTAACTATTTACAACCCTCCATATAACCAATTATCATGCTTAATATAACAAAATTATATAATAATTTTGTTGTAATCTTTTTTCTTTTTTTTTGATACATAAGCAAGCAATTTTTATTGATAATCAAAAGGAAATATATGCTTTGTATACACTCCAAAGCTTAGAAAAAGCGCTCATATCCAACCAACCAAAAAGAAGTTATTAGTCAAAATTAGGATCGACCCCTACAATCCTATCCAACCAAATTTATAAAATTGCCACTTGCGACCTATGGCAGACCCAAAAGGCCAAAATTTGAAGCAAAAAACTTATTCTCCCACATTATCTTGTAGATAATCTCTAAAATCACCCACCCAAGAAAATTCTTGCATTGGTTCCATGTGCAACAATCTTCTCAAGATTTCGACTCCCACCAATGCCCAAGTTCGGTGTAGTAGCAAGTTGTCACCTTTAATGTCCAATAAGAAGGGAAATAGCCTAACCACTATCCCTAGCACATTGAGAAATTCTAGGTCCTTTGGCCTAGGTATTCTAGCTCCCAGCTGAGCAGAGGCCACAACCTCGTCAAGATCTCCAAGCAGCTTTGGCTTCACCAACTTCCTTGCTAATTATAGCACTTCACCTTTTGGAAGTTCGAGGTCCAATAACACTGCAACTAGTCAAGAAGCTATATTTGTATTTGTAAACTAGAAATTTGACCCAAGGTCATGGTGTTGATAGGAAACAAAGCACACAACCACTATATACAAATCCTAATTACTCAACAAGATCCAATCTATTCAATAGAAAACATGCAATCTATAAGTAAAACTAGATTTCAATCAATTGATGTCTTCACCTTCATCGTATTGTCATGGACATGACTTCCATTATTCCTTCTTTGTAAGCTTTTCTCTCAATTATGGGTATGCTACTTTGTTGCTATGAAGCTTCAAGTATATTTGAGGATTGAAATGATGTAAAATATTGAAGTTTAAGAGTTAGTGATTAGCCATGAACATGCAACAATGGATTTCTTTCATAGAAAGGCTTGTTTTAGATGAACGATTTGGATTAAAAGATGAAAGATCGGGATCAATGGTCGAGGTCTGTTGAGAGGAAATAGATTAGAGAGTTAACTGGCCTGATCAATTCAATCAAGGAAATTGTTTGGATAATCAGTGGAAATTGATTGATCAATCAATGGGATTGATTGATTAATTAGTGGGATGGAATAATTGATGGAATTGATTTGTTAGTCAATAGATTAGATTGAATAATCAGTGGATGCGATAGATCAAACAATAGATTTGATTTAACAATCAATGGGTGTGTTTGATCATGTGTGAGGATAATTACTTGATTAAATAATTAATTAATCTTCAGAGGAACGTGCAAACAAAGATTGAATTCATAAACAAAAGTTTATTTATTAATAGATCATGTTGAGAGAATATTAGAGAATCAAATAACTAATTTAATTATTTAATCTAGAAGTGGGAAAGTTGTGTAATTAAATAATTTGTAACAGTTATTTAACATGAGAAGGGTGTTTGATGTTAATAAAATAATTACATGATAACTATTTAATTAAAATAGAAGAATAAGTTAAGTTAGCAACATAATTAAATACATAAGATTTATTTAATTAATCTGGAAGAATAATGTTAAATTAGGATATTATTAAATAAATATGATTTATTTAATTAGTCAGATAGAATAATGATAATCAAGACATTTTTTTTTTATTATCGGTAATTGGATTTTTTTATTTATTGAATATTTGAAAGAAAAGATTACAAGGCTAATTTCAATACAAAACCAAATAAAACCTCAACTAGACCCACCCAACCTGAAACAAAATCCATCGAGATACCCCCAAAACCCAACTTTACAACTTCCCAAATAAAGAGAGGAGCTATACTGCAACTACAAGTTAACCTTGAAAAACAAGCATCTAGAAGACCAATTTACTGGTCAAAAGCTTTAAGCTTTCTTAAATCTTCCTTTGGTATGTGATCGCAGGACCATGGCAAAAGATTTCTTCTTCTCCATCTTTTCCTTCCTTCCCATTACCATTTGCCACTTGTCCTCGACCCTTGCAGCCTCCTTCTACCAATCTAAAGAAGTGAACCGGAGAATCCTCCAGGCTCCCTCCCCTATCCTCTCTTGTTGATGTTGGTTATTAAATTTCCTTTTTCCAGCATCTCTTGACTAAGGACTCACACAACTCTTCTTTTCACAACATTATGGTGTTGCAGCCCCAATTTTAAGAGATGCATCCATGACTTCAGTCAAAATCCTATTTTGAATTGAAGCCAACTGAGACTGTTTCCTCTCCTCACTAGCCGCCTCTTGCAACCACGTTGCCCCAACTTGATTTGGATTCACAATAGCCTGGCTCTTCTCCACAAATCCATTCATCTAGGAGCCCTCCTATTGCTCAACATGTTTCTCCACCATGTAGTGTTGTGTGGATGCATTTTTCCACCAAGAAGCAAGTTTTGCAGATCTATGTTTGGCACATTCAACAGCCAAATGCCCAGTTTGATGGAAAGTTTTACACCTAAAAGGCACCCCTCGTAATCAAGGGGTTGGACCCAACAACCCTTGGCTAATTTTAATCAGATGACCTTCGGGGGTACCATGGAAACATTCATTTCCATAAAGGGGATTTCTCAAGATAATCAAGACATTATTAAATAAAAATGATTTATTTAATTAGTCAGAAATGATTAATTTGAATGAATTAATTAAATAATGTAAAATTAATTAATTAATAGTAGAATATGAAAATTTGATAATAATTAAATATAAGGTATTATTTAATCATTAGGGAAAAGGAGCGAAAATTAGTAAAAAGGTGTTGTTCGTAGGTCAGGACAATTTAGGGTATCTACATTTTGCCCCTCTTTGATATAATGTGATTTTATTGCATTATGTCAAAGAAAATTCAAAAAATTGTGCTCAGGAGTTGCCCCAGTGATGACAAGATAGGTTGATGCCCCCTCGAAATAATTTATAATTTATATTTTTTTTTAAATTTGGGAAATTATTTTGATAAGTCAATTTTATAGTGTTGAATGCGTTGGTAGTAAAAGATATTGATTTTAGGACCTCCAGGGTGTATGTTTTTACATTTGAAGTTCGAAGTTGATGCACCCATTTATAAAGGGGGTCAAAAATCCCACCCTAAAAGTCTATAAATAAGCTTTAGGGGTCCAAAAAGGTTCATTTGTGCATTTTGTGTTGAGAGATTTGAGAGGTCTGAGTGTGATTTTGTTGTGGAGTTGTCAAAATATCACTCGTACTAGTTAGATCTTATCGCGAATATTGATTTTGATCATTTAGATGGCTACATGGGTCAAGGGATGGAGTATGTACACCTTCCCTTCCTCATAATTTATGCAATTTTTTGTAGATTTTAGGGCTCGAAGAAGAGCAAACAAATGCGATATTGATTTGGCACCACATTTGTTATCGTATTCACCACATGTGTCTGGTGCGATGCATCTATAAAATGGAGTCGCAATAGCTAGCTTCCTCGCAATTACTTTGTGCACTGCATTCATTGTGGTGCAACACATATGTAGGATAGAATGATGCAATTGAATTTGTGTAACACATTTACATGATAGTATGTCACAATTGTTGAGTTTGTTCACAATTTCCATGTGAGCTACATATGTATGACAATGCAACACATTTGTCTATTAGTCAATTCGAGTCAAATTTTGATCATTTTTTCTTTGTATCGAATGTCCAATAGGTCCAATTAGGTGTTCTGATCGACGCAGTGTGCTTTTTTGAGTGTAGGTGTGATTACCATCGATCTATACTTAAGAGAGTTGTCATGCATCCTTCTGATTGCACGATCATCTTGGAGATGAGGAGAGGGATATATTGCATGCCTTTGGATTGTACCATGTTACTTTCATGCCCATTATTTAGGCTAACTGAGGTTTGCTAACAAATTTATTAGAGTGATGACTCTGAGACCAGTTCATTCCACTTACTAGTGAGGCCACTATCACACTCAAGGATGTTTGGCATATCCTTCAACTTCCCATCCATGGGGAGTGAGTTGTATATGATCTTGATCATGGGTTGGATACCTTGCGGTGAGTCTTTGTTATTGATGACCTAGATCTTGGGGTCAAGGATTATGAGATTCATTAGGATACCCTTGTGGACAGATATGACAAGCTTCTAGTTGTGATTTACACTGTGACTGATGATGTCATCATCCTTAATCATCGAGGCCATGGATTCCTCGTCGGATGGGGTCAAATTCTCAAGGGCATGATGGAGCATGCCACTATTCATGCTTGGGGTCCTTGTTTACTAGCCATGCTTTATTTCCAATTGCACAATCTTGCTTATAGAGATGCCCAGTCCATTAGCTATGAGACCACATTGCTTATGGTATAGGCTTGGGAGCACATATTTGTGTTCAAGCCACCAGTGGATAGGTACCTAGCACCAAGATTACCATATGTATACATCTATGGAGGTGTCATCACTTAGATCTGGGTTGGTGACATCGATTACTATAGACATGGTATTGATACCTTGGATGCTTTTACCTAGAGGTCGTACAAAGATTGTCCCATCTGGGATGATGATGCAGAGCATTTTCCTTTTATAGGCAGACTAGATATTTGATTTACCATACTTTCTAGATGCAACACATCATAGAGAGACATCTGCTAGAGCATGTATTTCAATAGTTCAAAGAGAAGCAGGGTGTCCTTGTTGGCATTATAGAGTTTGCATGTTCTTCTAGAGAGGTTTTGGGTGGGGACCCATGATCAACATCTAGGTTGCAGCTGTAGAGATTGATGGCTTACAACCCATTCAATGGGGTTTCCCCACTAAGGTAGCTGATGCAAGGACTGTATCAAAGTATGACACATGGTGGGCCTAGCATAGGCCCACCCCTTTTACAGATCAAGATCAGTTGGCTCTTGTAGAGAGGTTGGGAAGAGGTCCATGGGGGAGATTTTGGAGAAGAGGATAGGGGGGAGGTGATGACAAAGGTCGGGGTGGTCGGGGTGATGGTGATGGTGATGGGGGGTAGTGGAGGCCAGGGAGGAGATTTTGGGAGGGGAGATCATGTTCAGGGTGGAGACAAAGTTCAAAGGGATAGAGGTGGACTTCTACCTCGACACTGTGACAAGACTATTAGAGAGATGATGCTCCTCGCCAGGAGGAGGGTGTGATAGAAGGACAGGTGCAAGTAGGGGTTGCTCCTCATTAGGAGGAGATCGAAAAGGAGGAGGTTAGAGTTGAGGAGGTTGTGGGAGATGTAGAAATGTAGGTCTCAGTACAACATGAGGTCTAGGTGGAGGATGTGGAGGACAAGTTCATCACAATGGAGGAGGAGGTTACACAAGAGATGGCCATGATGGAGGGAATGAAGGAGATGCTCACCGGGGAGGATGTTATGGAGAAGGCGAAGGAGGATAGACCCCAGGATCCACAAATTTCAACATTACAAGCATAGATTTAGGCTACCTTGGCATAGATTCATGGATTGTAGGGCCAAATTTCACAGTCGATTACCGAGCGAGACATGGCAGTCATCAGAGATCAGAGGGCCAAGAAACAACCCATTGAATTTATTGGTACAGTGAGCAGTCCCATAGTTTTTTAGCTGACACACTATATTGAGCTAGCTAGGATGACCAATACCACATAGATATATGTACGAGAGGGTAGTGTTGATAGCCAAGAGGGCATCAAGTTATACACAGAGTCGTAGCCAAATAGATCTCACTCTTGACGCTCATAGAGTAGTGGGGGAGTCTCTCAGCCCATAGCAACTTCGTATCAACAACCGCCAAGGTTATGTCACAAGGCATCACCATCAAGGCACAAAGATGATAGGGCATCCCCCTCAAGGGATAAAGGTAGCATAGGTTAGGCATGTTATTCCTATATAGACATATATTTTTTATTGAGCCTGCGAGCTCCTTTTTTTATACTCATTCGATATTGTACAATGACACATTATTTTGATATTTATGAGATACACCATTTTTTTTCGCAATTATATGATGTGTTATTTTTTATGCATATTTCTATATGATGTTTATATATGATTTATGGCTACATGTATGACATGATGTATAGATATTTAATGCTTATGATGTTTATGTGATGTTGACATTATATGTTTATAATGCATATATGATGATGACATTATATGTTTAAAAATGTCATGGCATAGATGATATGATGTCATATAGATGATGATGATTCTAAAATGTGATGCAATATTATCTATCTTTTGTATTTTTCGTATGCAGTATGTATGACCTATATGCATGTGATCTATTTATGATATTCTAACATGATACACGATGATGCAACTCATATACTTGTTTTTGTGTGTCATAACACACCACCAAGATGACTGTGGGATTGTTAGAAGAAATGTTATTGCGAAGAAATGGTTACTAAGGAGCAAAGAGCCATTAAAATATCATTCATACAATTTAACATTGATGTAATGATTGATATTAGTTGAGATTTTAGCAGTGCATGTTTTATCATCATCGAGCATTTTTTGTGTTTTATGGAACAAGTGAATGTATGCACACCTAAGCATGAATTGTGAATGAATCTTTTATTTTCATTTGTTTAAAGATATGATATATGGACAAGTGGATGGTGTATGCCAAGTTGAGATAAACATTGCTGACATTTAGTATCCATTTGTCAAAGATTAAGATATGTCAAACAAGGAGTGTCTTGATTTAGATTAGTGACAATAAAACCTTGTAGGAATATGTGAGGAGATTTCCATAAAGCTTGTTAATCCTTCTACAAGAAAGCATTATTTGACCTTTAACTTGTATAAGATGTTTTTATTATTCTAGATAGAATCCCAATCACACACAAAGACCTTAGTTACCCCAATTGTGTTACCAAGACAAACCATGGACAAAAATCAACATAAAGAAATGTCATAATACATCATTGTCGCTCTAATCATGTGTAGATATCCTCGAGGAGCTTAGGAGTAAGACATAAGATAAATCAAATAATATAAGACTAAACTAAACCAAACAAGTCAACAACTATTTAGACCCTTTTAATCCATGAATAAGTGTTTGATATGGTTTCAAAATAGTATGCCTATTTTAAGGACTGAAACATTTCGTGTAAGACACCTGGTCTGGTTTCGATAATGCAACATCCTAGAAGACAAATGAATGTTGATAAGATAGGTAAAATTTGTAGATAATTGGATTGGCGTAGTTGACAAATACTTTAGGTAATGTCATTTATTATTTTATGATTTGTTAAGCTTGATTCTATGTAGGATAATCCATTTGTGTCAAACATGTTTATTTTCTACAAAGGATAGTTTTATTATGGAATTTTGGATTTATGATGTAAGATTTATTATAATGGACCCTAAGGTGACTGACTTAATGCCTCGGGGGCTCATCGATGATGGACTTGCCTACATGGCAACGTAGAGACAACGTAGTTCGACTAACCATAATCTGACATCTTCTTTGATTGTTTTTTATTATTTTTGTATTTTTTGAAGGATATTTGGATGTTTTGTTTTATTTTTAATGTTTTTAGATTTTTGTGATAACGTCATTGGAAACCATGTGTAAGATCCTTTTGAAACCCATAGGTTAAGGATTGCCCCCAGTCCAGAACATGACTAGTTATTATGAAGGAACATATGGGTAAGTGCATGAATTTGTGACACAATTTTGGCTCTTAAGATGCCACTTTTTTTTTTTTGAAATCAGCAAAATCTATTTGCACGAGAAAATGAAGATAGTTACGCTCAAAATTTCAAGATGTTGCAAGAACAAAAGTTGAAGTTCTCTGAGTCTAGTTTCTAAGCTACTATGTTTTTTGAAATTAATGAAGATTAAGGGTCTCAAAAGAGGGGGGGGCAAAATAGGTCCTGTTTAAAAAAAAAAAAAACAGCATAGCACTTGAGGGCTCCCCCCTTTTTGATTTTTTTTTTTAAGAATTTCAAAAATCCCAATGGTTATAAATTAGCTAACACCATGTAGTTTATCCTCATTCTTTTGGATAATTTTTTTTAATGAATATATAATATTTTATGAATTTTCAAAGTGAACACATCCCGAAAAGCTAAAATTTGAGCGTGCTTCCCCCTAAATTTTTTGAAAACTAATCGAATTTTTTTTTTTTTCATGTGTAGAATGGAGTATAGTTTCAAAAAATGTAATTTGTTTCACGTTTCGATGAAAGAGTAAAAATCTATCCTAAAATAGCACATGTTGGTTTTTGACCAAAAACAAAGGCGTTTACAATAGGAGCCATTGATCAAAATCTTAACTAAATCAAAATGAAAAAATAATTATATATTTAGATAGCTAAGAGAGAGGTTAACTCTATCAAGATTTTTTTTATAAACTTGCATTGAAAGACGTGTAAATGAGATGGGGAACATGAACGAAAATATGAGGAAATTTAGTAAATCTTGTCAATTAACACATCCGAAGCAGGTCATTTGGCAAGCACCAAATTTGGCGCTCGCCAAATGACTTGTTTTGAACAAAAATTGAATTTCCCCTCTCTTTGGTTGACAACTTTGATAATGCTTAGAGTGCAAAATTTATGATCGTAGATGGATAGTTGAGGTTTTATGTTTCATATGCTCTCTAACTCGTTACCCTAATTAGATAACTCTTTATCCCTCTAAAGTCTCTCTCTCTCAAGTCTCACTCCCTCCCACGTGACCTAAACTACAATCTCTTTGTCCAATCCCCTCTCTCAGGTCTCTTTCCCTCCCACCTAGGTACCTAAATAAATCTATCTCACTCCAACCCCCTTTCCCACTCTCCCTCTTTCTCTCCCCCTTTGGTAGTTTTGTCTCTCTCACTCCATCTCCCTCTCTTAGGTCGTTATCTTTCTCTCTTTGTCTCTTTCTCTCTCTCGTCTCTCCCTCCTACCCCCTCTCCCTCTCCCCCCTCTCCCTCTCTTAAGTCTCTCATTCAATCCCTCTATCTCTCTCTCATTCCCTCTCTCTCACTCACTCTATCTCTCTCCCTCTCTCTCTCTTAGGTATCTCCATTCCCCCCTCTCTCTCTGACACACACACACTCCCTCTCTCTCTCCCACTCCCTCTCTCTCACTCCCTCTATCTCTCTCCAACTCTGTCTCTATCCCTCCCTCCCATCCCCTCTCCCTCTCTCTCTCAAGTATCTATGTCCTACCCCCTCTCCCTCTCTCTCTTTGTCGAGTCTCCCCCTCCTACCCCCTATCCCTCTCACACTCACTCCCTCTATCTCTCTTCAACTCCCTCCCTCTCTCACTCCCTTTATCTCTATTTTAATCCCTCCCTCTCTCACTCTTCTAATTCTCTCTCCCTCTACCTCTCCTCTCTCTCTCTCATGCCTCTATCTCTCTCCCACTCTCCTCTCCCTCTCCCTCCCACCCCCTCTCCCTCCCTCTCTCTCTCAAGTCTCTCCATCCTACACTCTCTCCCTTTGTCAGGTCTCTCTTTGTCTCTCTCACTCACTCCCTCTATCTCTCTCCCTCTCTCTCAGGTATCTCCCTCCCTCTCTCTCTCTCCCCCTCTCTCTCAGGTATCTTCCCCAACCCCCCCTCTCTCTCTATCTCTCTCTCCCATCCATCTATCCCAAGTACTCCCTCTCCCCTGAGTACTCCCTCTCCATCTCTCAAGTCTCTCTCTCTCTCTCTCACTCCTTGTATCTTTCCGTTCCCTCTATCTCCCACTCCCTCTCCTCTCTTAGGTGTCTCCCTCCCACCCTCTCTCCCTCTCTCTTAGGTTTCTCCCTCCCTCTCTCTCTCTCAAGTCTCTCCCTCCTACCCCCTCCTCTCTCTCTCCATATCTATGTCTCTTTCTCTCTCTCTCCCACTCCCTCTCTCTCTCACTCCCTCTATCTCTCTCCCACTCTGTCTCTCTCCCTCTCTCTCCTGTATCTCCCTCCCACCCCCTCTCCCTCTCTCTCTCTCAAGTATCTTCGTCCTACCCCCTCTCTGTCTCTCTCTTTGTCAAGTATCCCCTCCTACCCCCTCTCCCTCTCACAGTCACCCCATATATCTCTCTTCCACTCCCTCCCTCTCTCACTCCCTCTATCTCTCTCCCTCTCTCCCTCTCCCTCTCCCTCTCTCTCAAGTATCTCCCTCCCACCACCTCTCCCTCTCTCTCAAGTACAGGGTTTAGGGTTTAGGGATTAAGGGTTAAGGTAGAGGGTTTAGGGATTACAATTTATGGTTTAAGGGTAGATGGTGTAGGGTTCAGAGAGAGAGAGGGGGGGTTGAGGGTAGAGGGTTAAGGGTAGAGGGTATAGGGTTTAGGGGTTTATGGTTTAAGGGTTAAGGGTATAGGGTATACAGTTTAAGGGTAGAGGGTAGAGGTATAGGGTTTACAGTTTAGGGATTATGATTTATGGTTTAAGGGTAGATGGTGTAGGGTTGAGGGTAGAGGGTAAAGGGTCAAGGGTAGAGGGTAGAGGGTTTAGGGGTGTAGGGTTTAGGGTTTAAGGGTTAAGGGTATAGGGTTTACGGTTTGAGGGTAGAGGGTTTAAGGGTTTAGGGTAGAGGGTAGAGGGTTTAGGGTTTAGGGTTTACAGTTTAAGGGTTGGGGGTTGGGGGTTGAGGGTTGAGGGTTGAGGGTTGAGGGTTGAGGGTTGAGGGTTGAGGGATTACAGTTTATGGTTTAAGAGTAGAGGGTGTAGGGTTGAGAGAGAGAGGGGGGTGGGTTTGAGGGTAGAGGGTAGAGGGTAGAGGGTAGAGGGTTAAGTGTAGAGGGTAGAGGGTTTAAGGGTTTAGGGTTCAAGGTTTATGGTTTAAGGGTAGAGAGTAGAGGGTTAAGGGTAGAGGGTAGAGGGTTAAGGGTAGAGGGTAGAGGGTTTAGGGTTTAAGGGTTTAGGGTTTACGGTTTAAGGGT